>OX377620.1:37032352-37632352 GCA_947397865.1 Polietes domitor
AAAAAATCTGTTATTTTTGTCATCCTTTCTATCATTTTGACGAATTTTAAGTCTTTTTAATAATAAATCCCAATTTTTAGAACACATTTTCCCCACTTTGGGAATTCGGGTATTTTTTGGAAAATTCGTCATAATAATATAAATAATTATAAATTTCGAAAAATGGCATCACGTTGTGGGTCTATACACTTGGAGGAATGTACACATCGAATTTTATTATTCTAGCTGCAGCCATGTGATTGGTGCCATTTTTATCCCCTTTGGCCCCTTTCGACCGTTTTACCCTAAAATTATAAATTTCAAAAAATTCCTTTATGTTGCGGGTCTATACAGTTAGAGGAATGTACGCACCGAATTCATGATTCCAACTGCAGCAGTTTGCTTGGTTCCAATTTTATCACTGTTTTGCCCATTTTGACCCTAAAATTATAAATATCGAAGGATATCTATAGTATTAGTGTCTACGCCGTCAGAGTGAAATATGCACCTAAGTTTATTATTCTCGCTGCAGCCATCTGATTGGTACCATTTTTATCCCCTTTTGCCTCGTTTCCCTCTAAAATTATAAATTTCAAAAAATCCTTTATGTCGGAGGAGTGTACACACCGAATTTTATGATTCCAGCTGCTAGGTACCAATTTTATCCATGTTTGCCCATTTTGACCCTAAAAGTGGACCCTCGAAAGAGACATTTATTATTCTAGCTGCACCCGTCTGATTGGTACCATTTTTATCCCCTCTCGTTACCCTCAAATGGCTGAATTCATGCTCATTTCAGATACAATGGAACCTTGGAGGAAAATATGAAGGAGTTAAAAAACGATTCGATGGCCTATGGTATCCTCTGTGTACTCGATGCTCTTCTCATGCTTACGACCAGCATCGTCTATGTGGATCTATTCAATCATGTAGCCCTGAATGTCACAGTTCGCATGAGACGTAAGTTCTTTGAGTCGACGATACGTCAAGATATGGGATGGCACGACATGGCCCAAAATCAAAATTTCGCAGTGCGTATAACAGAGTAAGTTCAAAGGGTCTAATATTACAAGTTTTTACTTTTTCTTGGTCTGTATTCCCCATCTCCTCGGGAACAGTAACATGGAAAAAATACGCCAGGGATTATCGGAAACGATTGGACATTTTGTTATGATGTTCTTTGATACTGTGATCAGCATTTTAATCTCGTTTGTATACGGATGGCGTCTAACGTTGGCTATATCTGCCTATATACCGCTTACAATGATTATCAATTATACGGTGTCAAAGGTAAGTTGGAGTGGGGTACTTGCGAGGAAATCTCTTGATTTGAAATTATAAAATTACAAAAATTATAAAATTACAAAATTATAAAATTATAAAATTATAAAATTATAAAATTATAAAATTATAAAATTATAAAATTATAAAATTATAAAAATTATAAAATTATAAAATTATAAAATTATAAAATTATAAAATTATAAAATTATAAAATTATAAAATTATAAAATTATAAAATTATAAATTATAAAATTATAAAATTATAAAATTATAAAATTATAAAATTATAAAATTATAAAATTATAAAATTATAAAATTATAAATTATAAAATTATAAAATTATAAAATTATAAAATTATAAAATTATAAAATTATAAAATTATAAAATTATAAAATTATAAAATTATAAAATTATAAAATTATAAAATTATAAAATTATAAAATTATAAAATTATAAAATTATAAAATTATAAAATTATAAAATTATAAAATTATAAAATTATAAAATTATAAAATTATAAAATTATAAAATTATAAAATTATAAAATTATAAAATTATAAAATTATAAAATTATAAAATTATAAATTATAAAATTATAAAATTATAAAATTATAAAATTATAAAATTATAAAATTATAAAATTATAAAATTATAAATTAAAAATTATAAAATTATAAAATTATAAAATTATAAAATTATAAAATTATAAAATTATAAAATTATAAAATTATAAAATTATAAAATTATAAAATTATAAAATTATAAAATTATAAAATTATAAAATTATAAAATTATAAAATTATAAAATTATAAAATTATAAAATTAAAAAATTAAAAAATTATAAAATTATAAAATTATAAAATTATAAAATTATAAAATTATAAAATTATAAAATTATAAAATTATAAAATTATAAAATTATAAAATTATAAAATTATAAAATTATAAAATTATAAAATTATAAATTATAAAATTATAAAATTATAAAATTATAAAATTATAAAATTATAAAATTATAAAATTATAAAATTATAAAATTATAAAATTATAAAATTATAAAATTATAAATTATAAAATTATAAAATTATAAAATTATAAAATTATAAAATTATAAAATTATAAAATTATAAAATTATAAAATTATAAAATTATAAAATTATAAAATTATAAAATTATAAAATTATAAAATTATAAAATTATAAAATTATAAAATTATAAAATTATAAATTATAAAATTATAAAATTATAAAATTATAAAATTATAAAATTATAAAATTATAAAATTATAAAATTATAAAATTATAAAATTATAAAATTATAAAATTATAAAATTATAAATTATAAAATTATAAAATTATAAAATTATAAAATTATAAAATTATAAATTATAAAATTATAAAATTATAAAATTATAAAATTATAAAATTATAAAATTATAAAATTATAAAATTATAAATTATAAAATTATAAATTATAAAATTATAAAATTATAAAATTATAAAATTATAAAATTATAAAATTATAAAATTATAAAATTATAAAATTATAAAATTATAAAATTATAAAATTATAAATTATAAAATTATAAAATTATAAAATTATAAAATTATAAAATTATAAAATTATAAAATTATAAAATTATAAAATTATAAAATTATAAAATTATAAAATTATAAAATTATAAAATTATAAAATTATAAAATTATAAAATTATAAAATTATAAAATTATAAAATTATAAAATTATAAAATTATAAAATTATAAAATTATAAATTATAAAAATTATAAAATTATAAAATTATAAAATTATAAAATTATAAAATTATAAAATTATAAAATTATAAAATTATAAAATTATAAAATTATAAAATTATAAAATTATAAAATTATAAAATTATAAAATTATAAAATTATAAAATTATAAAATTATAAAATTATAAAATTATAAAATTATAAAATTATAAAATTATAAAATTATAAAATTATAAAATTATAAAATTATAAAATTATAAAATTATAAAATTATAAAATTATAAAATTATAAAATTATAAAATTATAAAATTATAAAATTATAAAATTATAAATTATAAAATTATAAAAATTATAAAATTATAAAATTATAAAATTATAAAATTATAAAATTATAAAATTATAAAATTATAAAATTATAAAATTATAAAATTATAAAATTATAAAATTATAAAATTATAAAATTATAAAATTATAAAATTATAAAATTATAAAATTATAAAATTATAAAATTATAAAAATTATAAAATTATAAAATTATAAAAATTATAAAATTATAAAATTATAAAATTATAAAATTATAAAATTATAAAATTATAAAATTATAAAATTATAAAATTATAAAATTATAAAATTATAAAATTATAAAATTATAAAATTATAAAATTATAAAATTATAAAATTATAAAATTATAAAATTATAAAATTATAAAATTATAAAAATTATAAAATTATAAAATTATAAAATTATAAAATTATAAAATTATAAAATTATAAAATTATAAAATTATAAAATTATAAAATTATAAAATTATAAAATTATAAAATTATAAAATTATAAAATTATAAAATTATAAATTATAAAATTATAAAATTATAAAATTATAAAATTATAAAATTATAAAATTATAAAATTATAAAATTATAAAATTATAAAATTATAAAATTATAAAATTATAAAATTATAAAATTATAAAATTATAAAATTATAAAATTATAAAATTATAAAATTATAAAATTATAAAATTATAAAATTATAAAATTATAAAATTATAAATTATAAAATTATAAAATTATAAAATTATAAAATTATAAAATTATAAAATTATAAAATTATAAAATTATAAAATTATAAAATTATAAAATTATAAAATTATAAAATTATAAAATTATAAAATTATAAAATTATAAAATTATAAAATTATAAAATTATAAAATTATAAAATTATAAAATTATAAAATTATAAAATTATAAAATTATAAAATTATAAAATTATAAAATTATAAAATTATAAAATTATAAAATTATAAAATTATAAAATTATAAAATTATAAAATTATAAAATTATAAAATTATAAAATTATAAAATTATAAAATTATAAAATTATAAAATTATAAAATTATAAAATTATAAAATTATAAAATTATAAAATTATAAAATTATAAAATTATAAAATTATAAAATTATAAAATTATAAAATTATAAAATTATAAATTATAAAATTATAAAATTATAAAATTATAAAATTATAAAATTATAAAATTATAAATTATAAAATTATAAAATTATAAAATTATAAAATTATAAAATTATAAAATTATAAAATTATAAAATTATAAAAATTATAAAATTATAAAATTATAAAATTAAAAATTATAAAATTATAAAATTATAAAATTATAAAATTATAAAATTATAAAATTAAAAAATTATAAAATTATAAAATTATAAAATTATAAAATTATAAAATTATAAAATTATAAAATTATAAAATTATAAAATTATAAAATTATAAAATTATAAAATTATAAAATTATAAAATTATAAAATTATAAAATTATAAAATTATAAAATTATAAAATTATAAAATTATAAAATTATAAAATTATAAAATTATAAAATTATAAAATTATAAAATTATAAAATTATAAAATTATAAAATTATAAAATTATAAAATTATAAAATTATAAAATTATAAAATTATAAAATTATAAAATTATAAAATTATAAAATTATAAAATTATAAAATTATAAAATTATAAAATTATAAAATTATAAAATTATAAAATTATAAAATTATAAAATTATAAATTATAAAATTATAAAATTATAAAATTATAAAATTATAAATTATAAAATTATAAAATTATAAAATTATAAAATTATAAATAAATTATAAAATTATAAAATTATAAAATTATAAAATTATAAAATTATAAAATTATAAAATTATAAAATTATAAAATTATAAAATTATAAAATTATAAAATTATAAAATTATAAAAATTATAAAATTATAAAATTATAAAATTATAAAATTATAAAATTATAAAATTATAAAATTATAAAATTATAAAATTATAAAATTATAAAATTATAAAATTATAAAATTATAAAATTATAAAATTATAAAATTATAAAATTATAAAATTATAAAATTATAAAATTATAAAATTATAAAATTATAAAATTATAAAATTATAAAATTATAAAATTATAAAATTATAAAATTATAAAATTATAAAATTATAAAATTATAAAATTATAAAATTATAAAATTATAAAATTATAAAATTATAAAATTATAAATTATAAAATTATAAAATTATAAAATTATAAAATTATAAAATTATAAAATTATAAAATTATAAAATTATAAAATTATAAAATTATAAAATTATAAAATTATAAAATTATAAAATTATAAAATTATAAAATTATAAAATTATAAAATTATAAAATTATAAAATTATAAAATTATAAAATTATAAAATTATAAAATTATAAAATTATAAAATTATAAAATTATAAAATTATAAAATTATAAAATTATAAAATTATAAAATTATAAAATTATAAAATTATAAAATTATAAAATTATAAAATTATAAAATTATAAAATTATAAAATTATAAAATTATAAAATTATAAAATTATAAATTATAAAATTATAAAATTATAAAATTATAAAATTATAAAATTATAAAATTATAAAATTATAAAATTATAAAATTATAAAATTATAAAATTATAAAATTATAAAATTATAAAAATTATAAAATTATAAAATTATAAAATTATAAAATTATAAAATTATAAAATTATAAAATTATAAAATTATAAATTATAAAATTATAAAATTATAAAATTATAAAATTATAAAATTATAAAATTATAAAATTATAAAATTATAAAATTATAAAATTATAAAATTATAAAATTATAAAATTATAAAATTATAAAATTATAAAATTATAAAATTATAAAATTATAAAATTATAAAATTATAAAATTATAAAATTATAAAATTATAAAATTATAAAATTATAAAATTATAAAATTATAAAATTATAAAATTATAAAATTATAAAATTATAAAATTATAAAATTATAAAATTATAAAATTATAAAATTATAAAATTATAAATTATAAAATTATAAAAATTATAAAATTATAAAATTATAAAAATTATAAAATTATAAAATTATAAAATTATAAAATTATAAAATTATAAAATTATAAAATTATAAAATTATAAAATTATAAAATTATAAAATTATAAAATTATAAAATTATAAAATTATAAAATTATAAAATTATAAAATTATAAAATTATAAAATTATAAAATTATAAAATTATAAAATTATAAAATTATAAAATTATAAAATTATAAAATTATAAAATTATAAAATTATAAAATTATAAAATTATAAAATTATAAAATTATAAAATTATAAAATTATAAAATTATAAAATTATAAAATTATAAAATTATAAAATTATAAAATTATAAATTATAAAATTATAAAATTTATAAAATTATAAAATTATAAAATTATAAAATTATAAAATTATAAAATTATAAAATTATAAAATTATAAAATTATAAAATTATAAAATTATAAAATTATAAAATTATAAAATTATAAAATTATAAAATTATAAAATTATAAAATTATAAAATTATAAAATTATAAAATTATAAAATTATAAAATTATAAAATTATAAAATTATAAAATTATAAAATTATAAAATTATAAAATTATAAAATTATAAAATTATAAAATTATAAAATTATAAAATTATAAAATTATAAAATTATAAAATTATAAAATTATAAAATTATAAAATTATAAAATTATAAAATTATAAAATTATAAAATTATAAAATTATAAAATTATAAAAATATAAAATTATAAAATTATAAAATTATAAAATTATAAAATTATAAAATTATAAAATTATAAAATTATAAAATTATAAAATTATAAAATTATAAAATTATAAATTATAAAATTATAAAATTATAAAATTATAAAATTATAAAATTATAAAATTATAAAATTATAAAATTATAAAATTATAAAATTATAAAATTATAAAATTATAAAATTATAAAATTATAAAATTATAAAATTATAAAATTATAAAATTATAAAATTATAAAATTATAAAATTATAAAATTATAAAATTATAAAATTATAAAATTATAAAATTATAAAATTATAAAATTATAAAATTATAAAATTATAAAATTATAAAATTATAAAATTATAAAATTATAAAATTATAAAATTATAAAATTATAAAATTATAAAATTATAAAATTATAAAATTATAAAAATTATAAAATTATAAAATTATAAAATTATAAATTATAAAATTATAAAATTATAAAATTATAAAATTATAAAATTATAAAATTATAAAATTATAAAATTATAAAATTATAAAATTATAAAATTATAAAATTATAAAATTATAAAATTATAAAATTATAAAATTATAAAATTATAAAATTATAAAATTATAAAATTATAAAATTATAAAATTATAAAATTATAAAATTATAAAATTATAAAATTATAAAATTATAAAATTATAAAATTATAAAATTATAAAATTATAAAATTATAAAATTATAAAATTATAAAATTATAAAATTATAAAATTATAAAATTATAAAATTATAAAATTATAAAATTATAAAATTATAAAATTATAAAATTATAAAATTATAAAATTATAAAATTATAAAATTATAAAATTATAAAATTATAAAATTATAAAATTATAAAATTATAAAATTATAAAATTATAAAATTATAAAATTATAAAATTATAAAATTATAAAATTATAAAATTATAAAATTATAAAATTATAAAATTATAAAATTATAAAATTATAAAATTATAAAATTATAAAATTATAAAATTATAAAATTATAAAATTATAAAATTATAAAATTATAAAATTATAAAATTATAAAATTATAAAATTATAAAATTATAAAATTATAAAATTATAAAATTATAAAATTATAAAATTATAAAATTATAAAATTATAAAATTATAAAATTATAAAATTATAAAATTATAAAATTATAAAATTATAAAATTATAAAATTATAAAATTATAAAATTATAAAATTATAAAATTATAAAATTATAAAATTATAAAATTATAAAATTATAAAATTATAAAATTATAAATTATAAAATTATAAAATTATAAAATTATAAAATTATAAAATTATAAAATTATAAAATTATAAAATTATAAAATTATAAAATTATAAAATTATAAAATTATAAAATTATAAAATTATAAAATTATAAAATTATAAAATTATAAAATTATAAAATTATAAAATTATAAAATTATAAAATTATAAAATTATAAAATTATAAAATTATAAAATTATAAAATTATAAAATTATAAAATTATAAAATTATAAAATTATAAAATTATAAAATTATAAAATTATAAAATTATAAAATTATAAAATTATAAAATTATAAAATTATAAAATTATAAATTATAAAATTATAAAATTATAAAATTATAAAATTATAAAATTATAAAATTATAAAATTATAAAATTATAAAATTATAAAATTATAAAATTATAAAATTATAAAATTATAAAATTATAAAATTATAAAATTATAAAATTATAAAATTATAAAATTATAAAATTATAAAATTATAAAATTATAAAATTATAAAATTATAAAATTATAAAATTATAAAATTATAAAATTATAAAATTATAAAATTATAAAATTATAAAATTATAAAATTATAAAATTATAAAATTATAAAATTATAAAATTATAAAATTATAAAATTATAAAATTATAAAATTATAAAATTATAAAATTATAAAATTATAAAATTATAAAATTATAAAATTATAAAATTATAAAATTATAAAATTATAAAATTATAAAATTATAAAATTATAAAATTATAAAATTATAAAATTATAAAATTATAAAATTATAAAATTATAAAATTATAAAATTATAAAATTATAAAATTATAAAATTATAAAATTATAAAATTATAAAATTATAAAATTATAAAATTATAAAATTATAAAATTATAAAATTATAAAATTATAAAATTATAAAATTATAAAATTATAAAATTATAAAATTATAAAATTATAAAATTATAAAATTATAAAATTATAAAATTATAAAATTATAAAATTATAAAATTATAAAATTATAAAATTATAAAATTATAAAATTATAAAATTATAAAATTATAAAATTATAAAATTATAAAATTATAAAATTATAAAATTATAAAATTATAAAATTATAAAATTATAAAATTATAAAATTATAAAATTATAAAATTATAAAATTATAAAATTATAAAATTATAAAATTATAAAATTATAAAATTATAAAATTATAAAATTATAAAATTATAAAATTATAAAATTATAAAATTATAAAATTATAAAATTATAAAATTATAAAATTATAAAATTATAAAATTATAAAATTATAAAATTATAAAATTATAAAATTATAAAATTATAAAATTATAAAATTATAAAATTATAAAATTATAAAATTATAAAATTATAAAATTATAAAATTATAAAATTATAAAATTATAAAATTATAAAATTATAAAATTATAAAATTATAAAATTATAAAATTATAAAATTATAAAATTATAAAATTATAAAATTATAAAATTATAAAATTATAAAATTATAAAATTATAAAATTATAAAATTATAAAATTATAAAATTATAAAATTATAAAATTATAAAATTATAAAATTATAAAATTATAAAATTATAAAATTATAAAATTATAAAATTATAAAATTATAAAATTATAAAATTATAAAATATAAAATTATAAAATTATAAAATTATAAAATTATAAAATTATAAAATTATAAAATTATAAAATTATAAAATTATAAAATTATAAAATTATAAAATTATAAAATTATAAAATTATAAAATTATAAAATTATAAAATTATAAAATTATAAAATTATAAAATTATAAAATTATAAAATTATAAAATTATAAAATTATAAAATTATAAAATTATAAAATTATAAAATTATAAAATTATAAAATTATAAAATTATAAAATTATAAAATTATAAAATTATAAAATTATAAAATTATAAAATTATAAAATTATAAAATTATAAAATTATAAAATTATAAAATTATAAAATTATAAAATTATAAAATTATAAAATTATAAAATTATAAAATTATAAAATTATAAAATTATAAAATTATAAAATTATAAAATTATAAAATTATAAAATTATAAAATTATAAAATTATAAAATTATAAAATTATAAAATTATAAAATTATAAAATTATAAAATTATAAAATTATAAAATTATAAAATTATAAAATTATAAAATTATAAAATTATAAAATTATAAAATTATAAAATTATAAAATTATAAAATTATAAAATTATAAAATTATAAAATTATAAAATTATAAAATTATAAAATTATAAAATTATAAAATTATAAAATTATAAAATTATAAAATTATAAAATTATAAAATTATAAAATTATAAAATTATAAAATTATAAAATTATAAAATTATAAAATTATAAAATTATAAAATTATAAAATTATAAAATTATAAAATTATAAAATTATAAAATTATAAAATTATAAAATTATAAAATTATAAAATTATAAAATTATAAAATTATAAAATTATAAAATTATAAAATTATAAAATTATAAAATTATAAAATTATAAAATTATAAAATTATAAAATTATAAAATTATAAAATTATAAAATTATAAAATTATAAAATTATAAAATTATAAAATTATAAAATTATAAAATTATAAAATTATAAAATTATAAAATTATAAAATTATAAAATTATAAAATTATAAAATTATAAAATTATAAAATTATAAAATTATAAAATTATAAAATTATAAAATTATAAAATTATAAAATTATAAAATTATAAAATTATAAAATTATAAAATTATAAAATTATAAAATTATAAAATTATAAAATTATAAAATTATAAAATTATAAAATTATAAAATTATAAAATTATAAAATTATAAAATTATAAAATTATAAAATTATAAAATTATAAAATTATAAAATTATAAAATTATAAAATTATAAAATTATAAAATTATAAAATTATAAAATTATAAAATTATAAAATTATAAAATTATAAAATTATAAAATTATAAAATTATAAAATTATAAAATTATAAAATTATAAAATTATAAAATTATAAAATTATAAAATTATAAAATTATAAAATTATAAAATTATAAAATTATAAAATTATAAAATTATAAAATTATAAAATTATAAAATTATAAAATTATAAAATTATAAAATTATAAAATTATAAAATTATAAAATTATAAAATTATAAAATTATAAAATTATAAAATTATAAAATTATAAAATTATAAAATTATAAAATTATAAAATTATAAAATTATAAAATTATAAAATTATAAAATTATAAAATTATAAAATTATAAAATTATAAAATTATAAAATTATAAAATTATAAAATTATAAAATTATAAAATTATAAAATTATAAAATTATAAAATTATAAAATTATAAAATTATTATTATAAAATTCTTCTTATTTTACTTCTTCCTCGGCTTCATTGGCGAAAATCTTGCTGAGAGCTCGCACACCGCAAAATCCTTTTTTTTTAGTATCAAAGTAAATTGACAACTCGTGAACAAGACGCCTTCGCCAAAGCGGGATCTGCAGTGGAGGAGATCATCTGTTCGATACGCACCGTTGTTGCATTTGGAGGTTAAAAAATCGAAATAGAACGTTCCGATAATCTCCTAAAACCCGCATGTAAGGCGGCCATAATCAAGGGAATATTCACTGGACTGGGCGACGCGCTGTTAAAATCAATGCTGTTCATATGCAGTGCCATATCGTTTTGGTATGGCGCCCACTTGATACTCGGCGATCGCTATAAAGATCCCAAGGACAGAGAATATACACCAGCCATACTTATGATTGTGAGTGAGCAAATCGAGCGGGGATTCCCAGCAAACTAAAGTAATATAATTGCAGGTCATTAGCGGAATCGTCACGGCTGCCGATCACATAGCTCACACCTCTCCCTTTTTGGAGGCCTTTGTTACAGCTTGCCGTTCAGCCGTTGCTATTTACGAGGTCCTAGAAAATGTATCGCAAATAGATCCATTATCGAAAGAGGGACAGATTGTCGAAAGCGGCTTGAAGTGCAACATCAAATTTGAAGATGTTGTCTTCGCCTTCCCTCCCGCCCAGAGAGTGCAGTGTTGAAGGGTTTCAACCTGACGGTGAATGAAGGCGAAACTGTGGCTTTGGTGGGCTATTCGGGATCGGGGAAATCTACATGCCTACAATTGCTGCAAAGATTTTACGATCCCAATTGCGGTACACTAATGCTGGACAATGTGGATATACGCTCGTATAATATCCACTGGTTGAGATCCAACATGGCTGTGGTGGGTCAAGAACCGGTGTTGTTTTATGGCACCATAGGTAAGGGGTGGGATGGACGGTTTTTACGGCGCGGAATTATAATTTTTTTTTTTTGGCCATAGGGGAAAACATTGGACATGGGAGGATGCAGGCTACCCAAAAACAAATCGAAGATGCGGCTAAGGCAGGCGGAGCACACGAGTTTATTATGGGCCTGTCAGAGGTAAGCTTTCCTCTCCCAATTCCTATATAACTACTCTCTCTCTCCAGGCTTACAATACCCTCATAAGTGAGAAGGGCGTGCGATTGTCGGTTGGCCAGCGTCAAAGAATAGCCATAGCTCGTGTTCTCATACAAAATCCGAAAATTCTTCTGCTCGATGAAGCCACATCGGCCTTAGATTATCACGCCGAGCGATTAGTTCAGACAGCGCTAGAGGGCGCCAGCAAGGGACGCACAACTTTGGTGGTATCCCATCGTTTATCGGCGATCTGTAAGGCCGATCGCATCGTGTTCATGGACAATGGCCGAGTGATCGAAGAGGGAAACCATGAGAGTTTGCTGAAACTTAAGGGACGGTATTACGAAATGGTCACAGCCCATGAATGTGAAAGTTTAAGAGACCATGGACATGATGGCAATACAACGGAGAACGGTGTAAAGAAGACCCAAGTCTCGCAGACAATTTCAATGGCGGAGACAGTGTTGGCTCGTAGCTCTCTACATGAGCACAAGGCGCCGGATATTGTGATGGAAAGTCCACAATATTTCAAGACCTTCTGCAGGATAGTGCACTGGGCCAAACCGGAGGGGGGGCTACTGAGTGTGGCCGCCATATGCGCTTTGCTCTATGGTTGCACCCAGCCCGCATTTGCCTTTGTCTTTGCCGACCTCTTCGGATCGTTGAAGGAGCCAGACGCCGAGGTTGTGCTACGGAAAACAGCGACCTCTGCCGTTATAACCATAGCTGTGGGTATTTTGGCGGGAGTGACTTGTTTCACCCAGACCTATTTCTTTAATATCGCCGGTGCTTGGTTTACCACCAGATTACGGTGAGTTGGAGATTGAAGCAAGTCGGGTTTTATGTTATTCCTTCTTCTTCTTTTTCTTGCTCCAGATCATTGACTATGGCCCGCATTCTCAGTCAAGATATGGCATGGTTTGATCGCCAGGCGAATAGTGTGGGAGCTCTGTCGGCCCGTTTGGCCGGCGATGCGGCAGGAGTCCAGGGGGCCATTGGTTTGCCGCTGAGCAATATACTACAGGCCTTCTCCAACTTCGTGTGCAGTTTTTCCATAGCGTTTTCCTATTCCTGGGAATTGGCTTTGATATGTTTGACGACGGCGCCATTTATGGTGGCCTCGGTGATCTTTGAAGCCAGGTTGGTTGGTTGTTTGTGGCGTCTCCTCGGGAAAACATTTTTATAACGGTTTCGGTTGCTTTTTCCAGGTTTACCAGCAAGAGCAGCGTCGAGGAGAAGACAATACTCGAGGAGACAAGTCGCATTGCCACCGAGACCATAGCACAGATACGTACCGTGGCCGCCCTGCGCCGAGAAGCCGCTGTGATTAAGCTCTACGATGGCGAAGTCGAGAGGTATCGCCAGGCGATTCGTCAGAAGCTGCGTTTCAGAGGAGTTATCAGCACGCTGGGCATGTCCTTTATGTTCCTGGGCTATGGCATTACACTCAGCTATGGCGGTTACATGTGCGCCGATGGCAAAATTCAATTTGAAAATATTATGAAGTAAGTTTTTATTCTATCCTCGGAGCTACTAAAGTACTCATATTCTCTTATCTTGCAGAATCTCCAATTCCATGTTATACGGTCTCTTCATTTTGGCCCAGTCGCTGGCCTTCACACCGCTATTCAATGCTGCCTTAGTCTCGGCCGATCGTATATTCGCACTCATTGATCGCGAACCGCAAATAAAATCTCCGGAAGTAAGTTCGGCCACTCTCCCCAAAAGTGAGGGAGCTCATGTGGGTATACGTTTCCGTGGCGTACATTTTCATTATCCCTCGCGCCGAGATCAACGGGTGCTGAACGATCTCGATTTAGAGGTGTTGACGGGTAAAACTGTGGCTTTGGTGGGGGCCTCGGGTTGCGGAAAATCCACCTGCATACAATTGCTATTGAGATATTATGATACCGATAGCGGGCAAATCGTAAGTCCCTCTGGACATGTTATCATTAATAATCACCACTTGATCTCTCCTCTTTCTCCTCCGCCTCTCCCTCCACACAGTCCATCGATGAAGCTGACATCCATGGGGATATGTCTTTGAGGGGTCTGCGCCAACGTATTGGCATCGTCTCGCAGGAACCCTGCCTTTTTCAGAAGACCATAGCGGAAAATATTGCCTATGGCGACACCAGCCGCACAGTGCCTATGAACGAAATATTGGCTGCAGCACAAATGGCCAATGCTCATGATTTCATTTCGTCCTTGCCTTTGGGCTACGAAACCTGTCTGGGTGCCAGAGGCACACAACTTTCTGGCGGCCAGAAACAACGCATTGCCATTGCTAGAGCTTTGGTGAGAAAGCCGGAAATTTTACTCTTAGACGAGGCCACCTCTGCCTTGGACTTGCAAAGTGAACGTATCGTTCAAGGCGCCCTAGATGAGGCCTGTTCGGGTCGAACCTGTCTGGTGATAGCCCATCGTTTGGCTACCGTGCAAAATGCCGATGTGATATGTGTCATACAGGGTGGCCGGGTGATCGAACAGGGCAACCACTCGCAGTTGTTGGCGGCGGAAAATGGCGAGTACGCCAAATTATATCGAAGTCAGCCGAATATAAAGTAGCCATATGAATGGAGAGGACTACTGAGGCTGTAGGCATGCAAGAAAGGTCACTAATTCCCCGAATTTTTGAGAATTATTTCTCACTACCAACAAAAGCCATATTTTATTTTTTGTTAAACAAAGTAATTCTCATTATTGATATTATTTTATAAGAACTTGGAGTAATCGTTTCAAAATCACTGCAAAAATTCAATAACTTTTGTTCTAGTAGACATTTTTGAGTTCTGAAAAAAAAAAACAAAGTAGACAAGTACCCAAGGATTATTTTAAGATATTTCTTATTGTGTTTTTTTAATATTATTTCGTGTTTGTTCATAATGTGAAGAAAAAAATTTTAATTTTTTGTATTACAGATTTTCACGTTTTTGAGATTTTGAAAATTGAAAAAACGTAATTTCTTTTTTTTTTGACTTTGTCGAACTGTTTCTCACACATTTTAAGAGATTTTGGACTCAATTTCTTATTAGAAATTGTTGTTTCTTAGCTTTATTAATTGTATAGGACACATTTAGTGCAAAAATTCCATGTATATATTTCGTTAAAGGCTTTTGAAGGAAAAAAGTTGTATTGGTTCAAAGTCAGACATTTGTTCAAAAATTATATTTTTTACAATATTCATTACAACAAAACTATATTTGGCACAAACATAGTTTTGGCGCCATAATAAATCTAAGAAAGCACAATTTCAAATAAAAAAATTTGAGTGCAAAATCTCTTAAAATGAGTGAGAAACGGTTCGACAAAGTCAAAAAAAAATACGTTTTTTCAATTTTCATAATCTGAAAAACGTGAAAATCTGTAATACAAAAAAAAATATTTTTTTTCTTCGCATTATGAACAAATACATGTTAAAAAAATAAATTTTAATTTTCTTTAAAGTCGAAAAATACGAAAAGTAGTCAACTATGGACCGATTTCTAAAATATATCTGATTTTCCGATATTTAATGCTAATATCTCAAAATAAGGATCCTTCTCTAATTTTGGTTTTTTACAGAACTCAAAAATCTCTACTAGAACAAAAATTATTGAATTTTGGCCGATGGATTCTGATTCTGATTGAAAGTGGGCGAATTTCCCTAACAAGGACTGAAAGTACTCCCTAATATTTAGAATATGTAAGCAATATTTTTAAATGTTTGCTTTACATGCACTTGCAATTTGTTGTATACATTCCTCTTGTAGCATAAAATCATCAAAAAGTAAATACACGTTTTAGCGGGCTAAATGGGACAAAAAAGGGATAAAAATGGTACCAATCATACAATAACAGCTAGAAACATGAAATTTGGAATGTGCATCCCTCTAATTGCGTAGATACGTAAAATAAAGAGATTTTTAAAATTCATACTTTTAAAGAATACAATTGGAAAAGAGGGATAAAATGGTACCTGCCAAACCGTTGAAGTTGAAATCATGAAATTCGATCTGTACATTCATCTGACTGTGAAAATGCAAAATAAAGAGGATTTTTTCCAAATTTGTACTTTTAGCTAAGAAATGGGGATAAAAATAGTACCAACCAAACGGCTACAGCTATAATAATGCAATTCGGTGTGTACATTCACCTGACTGTGAAGAAGCGAAATAAAAAGGATTTTGTCGAAATTTGTACTTTTAGGTGAAAAATGGCCCAAATGGGGATAAAAATGGCATCAACTAAACGACTGCAGCTATAATAAGGAAATTCGGTGTGTACACTAGAGCGTACCAGGTTACAAGTAAAAAAAAAAAGTTCGCCGTACACCTTCGAATATGAAGTATTATTGAAAGGTAGTTTCAAAAAATTTTTTTTTATTTTTTTATGCCGAACGTAGGGGTCGCGCTTTTACATTTTTCTATATAACTTCTGCATTTATAAACGGATTTTAAAGTGTGATACATCGATGTTTTTGTCCGATTTTTTTGTCTTTGAAGTCATTGAGCTCAAACATGATTCATGATTTTATGCGAGCTTTAATTTTCGATTATTAGAGTGGTACATTAGGGTAGTAGCAACTGAGAAATGATGGGTAAGTACCAGAAGGGGGTGCTTGAGCTCAATGACTTCAAAGACAAAAAAATCGGCCTCGTCGAGACAAAAACATCGATGTATCACACTTTAAAATCCGTTTATAAATACAAGTTATATAGAAAAATGTAAAAGCGCGACCCCTACGTTCGGCATAAAAAAATAAAAATTTTTTTTTTGAAACTACCTTTCAATAATACTTCATATTCGAAGGTGTACGGCGAACTTTTTTTTTGAGGTACGCCCTAGTGTACACTTCTCTGACTGCGGTGACGCGAATAATAACGCGAGATCTCCCGATATTCGTAGAATCAGGATGTAAATGAAAATAAATTTGGCTACAATCAAACGGTTGTAACTAGAATCATGATATTCAGTATTTGCACTCGACGAGGAAAATAAAAACAAAATGGAAAAAGTAGTGAAAATGGTACAAATAAAACGGCTGTAGCTAAAATCATGAAATTAGGTGTGTACATTCCACTCTGAAACTTCAACTTTTCCTATCAAAATGATACAGACATTTAGGCTGTAGATGGTATCAAGCGATTGCGAATGGGGAAAATTGTGCTTTAGGGAAATTGTTTCTACCTAATAATATTTAGGGCACATTTTTGAAGATTTCTGTTTAATAATAATATTAATATTTATATATAGTAGAGGACTATTAATATTAATGAATAATGAAGAAACACAATTTCCATTCTATGTAATGTCGACAGCCTCTAATATACTGATAATACTGTGGAATACACTCCGTGGTGGAGTGTTTATAAGATTCGGCCCGGCCGAACTTAACGCCTTTTTACTGGTTAGTCCTTGTGAGGTAAAATTTTTCCCCTTAGGGCCGATCGGTGAGCAGAATTAGCCGCCCAAATATCGAAAACAATATTTAAAAAAATTAAATTTTTACTAAAATTCCAAATATCGAAATATAATATCGAAAACGACATTACAAAAAATTATTATATTTTTATACCCTCCACCACAGGATGGGGGTATACTAACTTTGTGATTCCGTTTGTAACACCTTGAAATATCGACTTGAGACCCTATAAAGCATATATATTCTATTTTGCTAGCGAGGAGTTTTTTGATGCGTCTATTTTCTGTATTTATCGCAAAGATAGAGACTTCTCGAGGACTAATTGTACGAGAGGAGGAGTTATGCTGATTGCTGTAAGGAGAGAATTAATTTCCTCTCTGTGCCCTTTGCCTAATTCTGATTCATTAATCGACCAGTTATGTATTTCTTTGAGAGGACTGCATGGTAGCTTACTTGTTTTTGTTTCGTATATTCCTCCTGGCAGTGCTGATGATATTACACATTGATGATATCCACATTCAGAATATTATTGATTTAGTCTCTTTGAACAACAACTACCAAGTAATTGTATTGGGTGATTTTAATCTAATTAATATTGTGTGGTCAATTATGACCGGTTCTGATACAATATGTCCTTGTAACAGTGTAATCGAAATTAATGTTGTATTGATAGCTTTTTCAGTTTGGATTTAAAACAAATTAATAGGTTCCATAATCGTTTAAGTAAAATCTTAGATCTTATATTTATAAGTCATGATATTAAATTTGAAATATGTACATCCTTAAATCCATTTTGTGATACTGATATGCATCACATTCCATTGGAAGTTTCTGTAGAATTTTATGTGTTCAACGAAGTTTGTAATTCTTCTTTTGTCTTTCGATTTTAAAAAATGCAACTTTAACATTATCAATAGGTTGATTGAAGATGTTAATTGGAGTTCTCTTTTTGTATAATAGTAATATCTCCGAATGTTACGAGAAGTTCACTGTATATATCAATCAAATAATGTCTAATAATATACCCCTTTTAAAGCAGAAAATTCATAAATTGCCATGGTATACTAAAGGTCTAAAAAAGCTCAAAATCCAGCGAAATAAGTATCACAGGCCTTACAGAAGTACTTTACGGTTGGAATTTAAGGCAATGTTTGATAGATTCTCAAGAGAGTTTAATTTTTTAAATAAGTTTCTGTACCGTCAGTACATATTAAATTTGGAGACAGTATTAAGAGGAATCCTAAATCATTTTGGCTATATATAGATTCAAAAAGAAGTAAATCTGAATATCCCGTGAAAATGTTCTTAAATGACGACGTGTCCAATTGCACGGCTGACACTGTTAACTTGTTTGCAAATTTCTTCAGTAGTAATTTTGTGGCAAATGATAGTCGTATCATTTTTAACCACTTTGGTTCTATTCAGCTAACTAAAGACGATGATGTTCTTTTTGGTATTTCAAAGTTAAAACCTTCTTATAAATTAGATATTGATGGGTTCTGTGGTTTCTTCTTAAAAAGTTGTAATTTTTCGTTATTTGTCCCTCTATTACTCTTGTTCAATAAATCTTTAGAAGAAGGTATTTTTATAGATAAGTGGAAAGTTGCTTATGTAACTCCAATTTATAAATCTGGAGGTAAGGATAATGTAGCAAACTATAGGCCCATATCCAAAATAAGTACATAATATAGCAAAAGTGTTTGAGCATATCGTTTTTGAAAAATTGTATTTTGCTGTCAAATCTGTAATTTCCCCCTATCAGCATGGTTTTATTCGTGGTAGATCCACAGTTACTAATTTAGTAGTATTTTCTCAATATTGTATTTCTAACTTTGAAAATGGATGTCAAATTGATACAATATACACTGATCTCTCCAAGGCTTTTGATAAAGTGTCCATCCATCCAGTTCTTATTAGCATGCTTTTTCCAATTGGAATTCATTCAAAATTTTTAAATTTTATTATTTCATATTTGTCAAATAGATGTCATTTTGTATCAGTTGATTCCGTTACAACGTATGTTTATGTTGCTACTTCAGGGGTCCCCCAAGGTAGTATTCTTGGACCATTGTTTTTTGTGTTATTTATAAATGAAATTTGTTCGTGTGTTAAGTGGTCGAAAGTTTTACTGTATGCTGATGATCTAAAGATATTTTTGAGAATAAATTCAATAATAGATGCACTTCGTCTGCAGCGTGATTGAGAGAGCATTGAACGATGCTGCTCTGAACTTTTTTTGGAAATAAATATCTCAAAATGCTTTAAAGTGTCGTTTTATAAATGTAGAAACCCTGTTTTTTACGACTACCTTAATGGGCGCCAATTAAATGTGGTAGATGAAATAATTGACTTAGGAGTTGTATTTGATTCGAATTTATCTTTGGTAAGTCACATTAACTCAATAGTCCCAAAAGCGTACTCTTTGCTTGCCTTTGTCAAAAGAAACTGTAAAGATTTTTCAGATCCCTGTACTGCTAAGTTAGTTTATTCGTCTTTAGTAAGATCCAAATTGGAATATGCTTCTTTTATTTGGAATCCTTATTATGCGTCTCATTGCTCTAGACTTGAAAGAATTCAGAAAAAGTTTATTAATTTTGCTCTCAGATCTATTAACTTTTTTCATCCTCATCCCTCATATGAGAATAAATGTAGGTTAATACATCTAAAAACTCTTGAGAATAGAAGGATTACATCATCATTGCTCTTTATTTATAAGTTAGTGGCTGGTCATATTGACTGCCCGGGTTTGCTTGAGCTTTTAAATTTCCATGTTCCGCCTCGACCTTTACGTCATTTTAATGTTTTTTGTATACCTATTCATAGAACAAATTATTCTCTGCATGACCCTATCACGCGAGCATTAAGAGAGTTCAATAATATCTCCAATTTCAACCTTGATATTAGTGATACGTTAGCTAATTTTGTTAATTATTTAGATTTAATATATTTTTAGTTTTTAAGCTTAGTCTGTAAGGAAAATGTTATTTACATAGACTTGAATTTATAAATAAATAGATTGTCATAAAATTCTAAGATGATCTAGCGATGTGCGTCGGTCCGTCTGTTGGAAGCACTTTAGCATCTCAACGCAAAGAGCTAGGAGGTACAAATTTTCCATAAGTGTGTCTTATAGTCGCAGATCGTTTGGGATTGCAACTGGGCGAAATCGGTTTAAATGGAAAAATTGTTCCCTCACAAGAACTAAAAATACCCCAAATATTTCGAATATTTAAGCAAGTTTTTTTGAATATGTCTGCTTATATTTACTCAGGTCGATATTTCAAGGGGTTACAAACGGAATGACATAGTTAGTATACCACCATTTTGGAGGTGGAGGGTATAATGAATGTTATTCTACCTGTCAAAGTCAAAGTAATCGGTAGTTCAAATTTAACCAGTAAGGAAAGGCTAAAGTCGGGCGGGGCCGACTCTATGATACACTCCACATCCAATCCGAATACAATTCGGTGAAAACGGGAAGGTTTGTATCCTGTATGTGTAAATGTATGTGTTTGACAAAAAATTTTATATCGGAAAGGATATTTGTATGAGGATATATTGAAACCTGGAACGAAATAGGTGAAATAAAAAATGTATAGTTTGGCCAAAATCGGTTAAACTTATGGGAGCAACATTTGAATTTGGGTTATATTTAAATCTGAACCGATTTTACCCACTTTCACCATAGTTTTGTTTAGTTAGATTATAAGATGTTGTGCGAAATTTAAAGAAAATCGAGCACACTATGTGGCTTTTAAAGCGGCAAAAGTCAAATAGGGAGCGACATTTGTATGGGGGCTATATCTAAATCTGAACCGATTTGACCTATTTTCACCACAGATGTTCTTAGTTTAAATATAAGATGTTTTGCCAAATTTGAAGACAATCTGATACAATATGTGGTTTCTAGAGCGGAAAAAGTCAAATCGGGAGCGAAATTTGTATGGGACCTATATATAAATCTGAACCGATCTGACCGATATTCACCGTGGTAGTTTCTAGTGGGAATATAGGATGTTTTACCAAATCTGAAGACAATCTGATACAATATGTGGTTTCTAGAGCGGAAAAAGTCAAATCGGGAGAGAAATTTGTATGGGAGCTATATATAAATCTGAACCGATCTAACACATTTTTACCACAGGTGTTTCTAGTTACAATATAAGATGTTTTGCCAATTTTAAAGAAAATCTGTTGTAATATGTGGTATCTAGAGTGAAAAGAGTCAAATCGGGAGTGAAATTCGTATGGGGGCTATATCTAAATCTGAACCGATTTTCTTCAAATTAAATAGCGTTCGTCCTTATCCCGAAAAACATTGTTGTGCAAAGTTTCATTTGGTTCTGTCTACAATTGCGACCTGTATCGTGATTACAAGAATAGATGGACGGACGGACGGACGGACGGACAGACAGACGGACATTGCTAAATCGACTCAGAAAGTGATTCTAAGACGATCGGTATAATTAACAAAGGGTCTATCTCGTTTCCTTTTGGGTGTTACAAACAAATGCACAAAGACATAATACTCTCGTGGAGTGTATAAAAATTTAAATGACCAAGTTAATTTTTTAATTTTAAATTAATTCATTAAATGAAACTATTTACTGACGTAAATATTATTTTAATTTCCTTATCTGCTTCTTCTTTGCATTGTCATTTTGGCTCATAGTCTCAATAAAATCTTCCAAAGCAAAATTTCCACAAAATATATGTAAATCCCCCCAAAAAAGAAATCCCCCAAGAGATAATTAAGTGCCTGTAGCATCTTTGACCCTGTCAGTCAGTCACAATATTTGTCCGAAAAAAAATCCCCGCTCTTCTTACTGAAATTTCTTCTTATCACATATTGCTCGTTGCTATTAAAATGAATTGCTTGCCTGCAACACATGTCATTTAATAATTACTAGTCAACAAAATTAAATTAATATTTACCATGAGAGTAGCCAACCATTTGCCGGAATTATTATACGTAATAATATGTGTGGCTGGCATACAGGTCCACGCAATACCGGTGGATAAATTCCATGAATTACAGGGTTTCGGTTCAATATTTCTGGACACCGAACAAAAGGTAAATACCAATTGAAAATAAAATAGATTAAATGTTAAGATCTTTACTCGCCCAAAACACAGTACAATTGGTTTGAAGCTTCGAATGAATGTGCCATGAGGAACATGACTTTGATCACCGTCGATTCTATCGAGAAAAGTACCGCCTTGACGGCGCTACTAAGGAAACATGCAGGTGGGATTAATGTGAAATGTAACTGAAATTGAAACTGAAGCTGATTTTCGATCTGATTCGCAGTGAAACGCAACTTATACTTGGGCGGTCATGATTTGGGCGAGGAGGGCCGCTTTGTTTGGTCGACAACGGGCAAACGTTTCGATTTCAGCAACTGGAGCAAAGGCAACCCGGACAATTACAAAGACTTGGAAGACTGTGCCCATATTTGGGATATAACCGATTTCGAATGGAACGATACGGGGTGCACCAACAAGTTGGGTTTCATATGCGAGCATAATCCATTTCTGGCAGCCGCCCGACGAGATCAGGAGATTAAGAAGCAGTTTATGGAACAATTGTATTCACTGTAATTTAAAAAAATAGAATTTTTGTATTGTAGGCTAGATGTAAATAGATACTTAAGTAAAAAAATATAAAATATTTTTACACACCCCACGAGAGTATTATGTCTTTGTGTATTTGCTTGTAACACTCAAAAGGAAGGGAGATAGACCCATTGTTAATTATACCGATCGGCTTAGAATCACTTTCTGAGTCGATTTAGCAATGTCCGTCTGTCTGTCCATCTATTCTTGTAATCACGATACAGGTCGCTATTGTAACCAGAACCAAACGAAACTTTGCACAACGAAGTTTTTCGGGACAAGGACGAACGCTATTTAATTTTCAATTTCAATTTAATTTGAAGAAAATCGGTTCAGATTTAGATATAGCCCCCATTCGAATTTCACTCCCGATTTGACCCTTTTCACACACACACACACCACATATTTCAACAGATTTTCTTCAAAATTGGCAAAACATCTTTTAAACATAGTTTAACTAGAAACACCTGTGGTAAAAAATGTGTTAGATCGGTTCAGATTTATATATAGCTCCCATACAAATTTCGTTTCCCAATTTGAATTTTACCGCTCTAGAATCCACATATTTTAACAGATTTTCTTCAGAATTTACAAAACGCCTCTTATTTCAACTGGAAACACCTGTGGTAAAAAATGTGTTAGATCGGTTCAGATTTATATATAGCTCCCATGCAAATTTCGCTCCCAATTTGAATTTTTCCGCTCTAGAATCCACATATTTTCTTCTAAATTCGCAAAAAACCGTATATTATAACTGGAAGCACCTGCGCTAAAAATGTGTTAGATCGGTTCAGATTTATATATAGCTCCCATACAAATTTCGTTTCCCAATTTGAATTTTTCCGCTCTAGAATCCACATATTTTAACAGATTTTCTTCAAAATTGGCAAAACATTTTATATTTAAACTAGGAACACCTATGGTGAAAATAGGTCACATCGGTTCAGATTTACATATAGCTCTCATAAAAATGTCGTTCCCCCAGAAACCCCGAATTTTCAGAGAATTTCTTAAAATTGAGCATAACACGTTATACTTCAACTAGAAGAACTTATTGTGAAAGTTAGTCACTTCATTCCATGTTTGGATATAGCCCGGATACAAATATTATTCTCGATTTGACAAATAATATAGATATTAGCCTGTTATTAGGAAACATACAAACAATTTTCCCGTTTTCACTTTTTTACTAAATTGAATTATATTCCGATAGAAAGTGGAGTGTATCATATAGTCGGCCCCGCCCGACTTTAGCCTTTCCTTACTTGTTTTTCTTTTGAATACTTGGATTTTTCCGTGAGCAGAATTAGCCAAATATTGAAAACAATATTAAAACAAGTAAAAAGGCGTTAAGTTCACCACGGAGTGTATTCCAAAGTATTATCGGTAGATTAGAGGCGGTCGACATTGCATAGAAGGGAAATTGTGTGTCATCATTATAATATTATTATTTCATTATTATAATATTAACAGTCCTCTACTATATATAAATATTAATACAATCATTAAACAAAAATCTTCAAAACGGTGCCCTAAATATTATTAGGTAGCAACAATTTCCTCAAGCCCGATTTTCCCCATTTGCAATCGCTTAATACCATCTACAGCCTAAATGTCTGCACCATTTTGTTAGGAAAAGTTGTAATATTGAAGTTTTAGAGTGGAATATACACACTTAATTTCATGATTTTAGCTACAGACGTTTTATTTGTACCAGTTTCATTCCTTTTTTTTTCATTTTTTTATTTTCCTCGTCTACGTAGACAGACGACGAGTGCAAATACTGAATATCATATGTAATTCTAGCTACTATCTCTTGATTGTAGCCAAATTTATTTTCATTTAGATCCTGATTCTACGAATATCGGAAGATCTCGTTAATATTCGCATCACCGCAGTCAGGGAAGTGTACATACCGAATTTCATTATTATAGCTGCAGCCGTTTAGTTGGTACCATTTGTATCCCCATTTCCCAGCTAAAGGTAAAAATTTCGACAAAATCCGTTTTATTTCGCATCTTCACAGTCAGGTGAAAGTGCACACCGAATTTCATTACTATAGCTGCAGCCGTTTGGTTGGTACTATTTTTAACCCCATTCGCCCCATTCCCCAACTAAAAGTACAAATTACGAAAAAATCCTCTTTATTTCGCATTTTCACAGTCAGGTGAAAGTGCAGATGATTTCAACTTCAGTGGTTTGGATGGTACCATTTTTATCCCTCTTTTCCAATTGTAACCCTTAAAAGTACGAATTTTAAAAATCCCTCTATTTTACGTATCTACGCAATTAGAGGGATGTACATTCCAAATCGCATGTTTCTAGCTGTTATCGTTTGATTGGTACCATTTTTATCCCTTTTTGTCCCATTTCGCCCGCTAAAACGTGTATTTGCTTTTTGGTGCCTTTATGCTACAAGAGGAATGTACGCAATAAATTTCAAGTGCATATAAAGCAAAAATTTAAAAAAAAATGCTTATATATTCTAAATATTAGGGAGAACTTTCAGTCCTTGTTAGGAGAAAATATTTTCCCTCTGGGCCGATTTCACCCACTTTCAATCCCAATGTCATTTTTTTTAATGTAGCCAAACCTAAACAAATACAAATAATGAAAAAATAATTTTATAATTAAATGTTATATTTTAATTATTTCAAACCACTCTGATAAGGCAAGGCTACCAATATGTTTACATATCGAAATAATACTTCAAGTCAATTAAAAAAAATAAATATTTGATTTGAACTTGGATATTGTCCTGACTCAAGACCATTTTGCTTCTATATTTAATAGAATGCAAATTTTTTTACAAATGGCATGGTGAATGGTTTACATCGTTTGAATTTTTTTGGTCTGTAATCAATATTTGATTTGAACTGGGATATTGTCCTTTCTCAAATATTGATTACAGACCAAAAAAATGCAAACGAAAAAAACTAAAACAAATGAGCGTTGGCACGGCAGAAGTATTGCTGGGTATAACTATACCTGCATATACACATACTTACATATGCAACTCAATGAGATGCTTGTAAGATGGCATGTGTGCTTTATTACTTGGTGTGATTTTTTAAACGCAAATTCGGCAAGTGAGTTGTGCTTCTCGTTCGTTTGTGAGAATCATCTCCTTATAGAGGCCGAGTTTGATGTTGAAAAGTCGCTGCGAAGCCACTTGAAAAGACTTTTGACATGGTCGAAATCATGATCGTGGTAGTCTGCACCCAAGTAATAAATGTCACCATGCCATTTGTAAAAAAATTCATTCTATTAAATATAGAAGCAAAATGGTCTTGAGCCAGGACAATATCCCAGTTCAAATCAAATATTGATTACAGACCAAAAAAATGCAAACGAAAAAAACTAAATAAATAAATATTGTTAGTGGTATGTATGGTTGACCTTTTGATGTGTTGCGTTTTGTCTTTTGTTCGGCTTGAGGTCAGTTTTTTCCCAAATAATAAAACAAAAATTACTATTTTATTATTTTCTTGTTTTTATTTTTTTTATTTCCCAAAATTTCGACCAACTCCGTTGGTTATCTTTATTATTCAATTACAAGTTACAAGCATTAACAATAAAAAAATATCACAATATTTATATTTACATTTACAAAAAGTTTTTCACAATAGAAAATTCTCCTGCCACTCTCCGCAAGCTTTTGTTTTTCTTGTTATACCCTCCACCTCCAGGATGGGGGTATACTAACTTTGTCATTCCGTTTGTAACACCTTGAAATATCGACATGAGACCCTATAAAGTATATATATTCTTGATCGTCATAAAATTCTAAGACGATCTAGCCATGTCCGTCCGTCCGTCTGTCCGTCCGTTGAAAGCACGCTAGCATCTAAACGAAAGGAGCTAGAACGTTCAAATTTTCCATAAATGCGTCTTATAGTCGTAGATCGGTTGGGATTGAAATAGGGCGAAATCGGCCCAAAGGGAAAAATTTTTCCCTCACAAGGACTAAAAATACCCATAATAATCCCTAATATTTTAGCGTATTTAAGCATGTTTTTTGAAAATGTCTGTTTATATTTGCTTGATATTTGGTATGCGCATTCATCTTATAGAAAAAACGTGCACCATAAAGTGATTCTTATTTGTAGGGGGTGAAATGGGGCAAAAAAGGGATAAAAATGGTACATATTAAACGACAACAGCTAGAAACACGAAATTCGGTGTGTACATTCCTCTGATTGAGTAGATACATAATATAAAAGTATTTTTTCCAAATTCGTACTTTTAAGGGGTAAAATGGGAATAGAGGGATAAAAATGGTACCAACCAAACGGCTGTACCTAGAATAATGAAATTCGGTGTATACATTCCTCTGATTGCATAGACAAGTAAAATACACGGATTTTTCAAAATTCGTACTTTTTGGGGTTAAAATGAAAAAAGGAGATAAAAATAGTACCAATCAAATGACCGCAGCAGAGTCATGAAATTCGGAGTACACATTCCTCTGACTGTGTAGACACGGAAAATAAACTGATTTTTCGAAATTCGTACTTTTTGGGGTCAAAATAGAAAAAGGGGATACAAATAGTAAAAACCAAATGACCGCAGCTAAAGTCATGACATTCGGAGTATACATTCCTATGACTGCGTAGACACGGAAAATAAACGGATTTTTCGAAATTCGTACTTTCAAGGGATACAATGGTACAGAGGGATAAAAATAGTACCAACTAAACGACTACAGCTAGAATGATGAAATTCTAATTGCGTAGAAACGTCAAGGGGGTAAAAATGGTACCAACCAAATGGGCGCAGCTGGAATCATGGAATTCGGTGTATACATTCCTCTGACTGCATAGACACGCAATATAATTTTTTTTCAATCATTTTTTTAATATTTGTATTTGTTCTGGTTTGGCTATATTAAACAAGTAAGGAAAGGCTAAAGTCGGGCGGGGCCGACTCTATGATACACTCCACTTTCAATCCGAATACAATTTAATTCGGTGAAAAAGTGAAAACGGGAAGGATTTTTGTATCCTTTAAATGTATGTGTTTGACAAAAAATGTTAAATCGGAAAGGACATTTGTATGGGGGTATATTGAATTCTGGAACGAAATAGGTGAAATATAATATGTATAGTTTGGCCAAAATCGGTTAAACATTTGGGAGCTACATTTGCATTTGCGCTATATCTAAATCTGAACCGATATTAGCCACTTTCACCATAGGTTTTTTACTTGGATTATAAGCTATTGTACCAAATTTAAAGAAACTCGAGTACAATATGTGGTTTTTAGAGCGGAAAATGTCAAATCGGGAGCGTCATTTGTATGGGGGCTATATCTAAATCTGAACCGATCTTACCCACTTTCTGCATAGGTGTTTCTAGTTGGATTATAAGATGTTGTGTCGAATTTGAAGAAAATCGGGTACAATATGTGGTTTCTAGAGCGGAAAATGTCAAATCGGGAGCGAGATTTGAATGGGCGCTATATCTAAATCTGAACCGATTTTACCCATTTTCAGCATAGGTATTTCTAGTTGGATTATAAGATGTTTTGCCAAATATAAAGAAAATCGGGTACAATATGTCGTTTCTAGAGCGGAAAATGTCAAATCGGGAGAGACATTTGTATGTGGGCTATATCTAAATCTGAACCGATCTTACCGAATTTCTGCATATGTGTTTCTAGTTGGATTGTAGGATGTTGTGTCAAATTTAAAGAAAATCGGGTACAATATGTCGTTTCTAGAGCGGAAAATGCAAATCGGGAGCGACATTTGTATGGGGGCTATATCTAAATCTGAACCGATCTTATCCAATTTTTTGCATAGATGTTTGTAGTTGGATTATAAGATATTGTGCCAAATTTAAAGAAAATTGGGTACAATATGTGGTTTCTAGAGCGGAAAATGTCAAATCGGGAGCGACATTTGTATGGGGGCTATATCTAAATCTGAACCGATCTTACCGAATTACTGCATAGGTGTTTCTAGTTGTATTGTAGGATGTTGTGTCAAATTTAAAGAAAATCGGGTACAATATGTCGTTTCTAGAGCGGAAAATGTCAAATCGGGAGCGACATTTGTATGGTGGCTATATCTAAATCTGAACCGATCTTATCCAATTTTTTGCATAGATGTTTGTAGTTGGATTATAAGATATTGTGCCAAATTTAAAGAAAATTGGGTACAATATGTGGTTTCTAGAGCGGAAAATGTCAAATCGGGAGCGACATTTGTATGGGGGCTATATCTAAATCTGAACTGATTTTCTTCAAATTAAATAGCGTTCGTCCTTGATGCACAAAACTTACTTGTGCCAATTTTTGTTAAGATCGGACCATAATTGCGACCTGTAATTTTATTACAACAATAGATGGACAGACAGACGGACATTGCTAAATCGACTCAGAAAGTGATTCTAAGTCGATCGGTATACTTAACAATGGGTCTATCTCGCTTCCTTTTGGGTGTTACAAACAAATACACAAAGTCATAATACTCTCGTGGAGTGTATAAAAATTTATATTTTCCTGGAATATTACTGCACTTCTACGAAAACCGACAACCTCTGTGGAATGCAATCCATGGTGGAGGGTATATAAAGCTCGGCCCGGCTGAACTTAACGCCGTTTTTATTTTTCGTGTCTACAGTGGAACATTTTCATACAAGCTGCGGCAAAACTTAGAAGGAATTGAGCTAGGACCTTGAAATTTCGCACACATCCCTTATATCGTCAAATTATTTCAAAAACAATTTTTTGTTCTAAACAGCTCACAACCACGCCCACCTCCCATGTAAGTTAAAATGAAAAACGTCATAAATTTCTTATTTTAATATATATGTGAATACTAATCATTACCAGTGATTTCATTTGAGTCCATAATTAACTAAAAATTGCCAGTGCCACGCCCAACGCCCATATAAAATTTTTGGATTTTACGATTTTCGAAATTTTATTTATTTTATTTTTTAATCGATGACACCCGGCTATTATATCTTTATACTCAACTTAGGATTAATATCGACCAAATATTTAAATGCACTTGCATGCCATAAAACCTGACACCCCTAAAGTATGCTTTAAATAAATACATTAACAGAGAACAACGAAGAAAGTAATGCTTCATTTTTGGCTTAGAAGGTTTTACCATTTCAGTAATTAAATCGCTGTTGGCAGCTACAAGCAAAATATTCTATTTAAAATGAATAAATAACACAATAGTTTAACAATATTTGTAAATGCCGAGGCGTCGCACAGTAGCGCCCGTAGAGCAAACGAGGTTGCAAAAATCAAAATTTTCATGAGCGCCGACGAAGTTTTGAATAAACCCATGTTATAGGAAACATTTCAATGATTTCAAATCTTCCACTCTTAATAATATCACATTTTTAGTTTAAAAGATATAGCCGTTCAAAGTTGACCGACTTTCGGTTTTCAAAAAAACACACAATTTTTAGTGAATTTGTTGCAATTTCAGGTCACGAAAAATAGGTAACGAATCGCCTTATTTTTGTTTGTATTGATTGATGTATTTATTAAATGTATAATGATAAAAAAAATTAACTGTTTGCTTTGTGTTTCTCCTGGTAAATCACTATTTTAAAACTATCCGTTTTTTCCCTATTTTTCAACTTTGACGGAAAATAAAAAAATCTATATTTTTCTATATTTGCAAAACCTGTTCATTGATTATTTCTTTACATAATTCAAGAATTTTAGCTGCCCGTACGTGCCCGTTTGGCTTCTAGAGGTAAAAAAGGTTAAAAAGACATGGTTGCAGAAATTGTATGGCGTCCATCCCTTATATGTTTTGACTGACAGTAGTTTGATCTAATAGTTTGAAAAAAACTACTCATTGAAATTAGCAGGTACGTACCTCACTTAAACAATACTTTGGCGTACAAATGGTCAAGAACAATATTGACTTATGGTCCCTACAGGTAGGCACAAATATTATTTGGACGCGTGCATAATATCAAAATTGCATTATTCAGCCTAAATCCATATGTATGCAGGGAACAGGTAAATTTTTCGACATGGTAGCATAAGCCTATATATTGCAAATGGTCAAGAACAATATTGACTTATGGTCCCTATTTTTATTTTTTTATTTTTAGGCATGGTAGCATAAGCCTATATATTGCAAAATAAGGATAATGCCTGGATTACTCTACGACTGAAAGTTGGCGCAACAATTACTGAAACCATTAAACAATTTAAGTACTGAAAACATGGCATTGAACAATTTTAAATTATTTGAACTGTTTAGAAAGTCAACCACACCAAATTTTATCACGGAAGCTTCTTTAGAAGAACTTGATAGCTTATACGGAAATATTGAGAGAAGCGAAATTATAAAAAATAAATTTTATCTGATATATGCAAATATTAAGGCAAAATGGGTGAAATCTAATCGAACCATTCAGAACTTCAACTCCAAATACGAGGACTGGCTTAATGAAGACACCATCCTGGATATATTGGGAGTAGATAAACCCACCACATCAACCAGAGGAGCAAAAAGAAGGCCAAAAAAAGTATTGAGGAGTGTTCAATTTTCACAAGGAAGAGGAAACTTGCCGATGCCACCAATGACTTGACCACGAAGTAATTATCGGACGCGCTGTCTATTAAATTTACAAAGGATAGTGAAAGAGTTAGGTCGCAGATAACCAAATCTGTTGCTGATGCAAGCCCACTGCGATTAAAAAGGATTAAGGAAAGCATTCCAACGCCCACAAACGCACACATTAAAAAGTATGGATCCGAAGAAGCCTTGGCCTTGTTTATGGACTTAGAACTTTCCAAAGAGAAATATGAGAAACTACGGACATCTTTAACGCGACACGGCGCTGACGTTTTACCCGGATACAAGCATATTACGCAAGCCAAAATAAATTCACGACCACGGCATACGGAGTTTACGGAAGTCTCTGCGAAAGCCAATCTGCAGGATCTCATGGGCCATACAGCAAACGGAAAATTCTTCCTGAGAAGTTGACATTGATCAGCAAATGGGGCTGCGATGGATCATCCGGACAAAAAAAAAAATAAAAAAATAATAATAAATAAATAAATTAAAAAAAAAAAATATTTTTTTTTTAATTTGTTGGGTAATATTTAAAACATAAAACCCTAAAGAAAAAAAATAAAAACAATCTAAAAAAGTAAAAATACTTTTTTTAAGTTACCATAAAATTGATTTTTCTACTAATTTTAACTTTGATAACCCATAATTAGGCCCCTACAGAGCGTAGCACCCTTTCCAAACGCTCATTTCATAGGCTGAACAGTTATCTATCATATGCTGTTTAAACTGTTCAATTATCTTATTCGGTTCAAAAGATATGATTTTTGCAACGAAAAAACTCAAATGGCGCCACTGTGCGTCGGTCGGCCCCGCGAATATAGTTTTATACTGTAGAAAATTTCCAATACTGAATACATACAACCTTCATGTAAACCTCTGTCTGAAAAGGAAAGCAAAAACGTAGTTACACTTTTTTAAATGCAAAAAAACACCTCAAGAGCTCCTATTTTCTACGAACTAAATGAAATTTCAATACGATGCAAGGTTTCCGAGATACATCCCAATAAAATAACCTTTATTATGATGAAATTTGTAACTATTTTAGGATTTATGAACTTTAAATGCATCCACAGCTAAAATTAACCGCGATATTGGAAAAATATTTTAGAATATGCTTAACAGGAATGTTCTTTGCAAAATGCAATCAGTAAAGTTGAGATTTGGGCGAATGAAATTTGGGACTTTTTGCCGCTTATTATACAATGTGCGACGTCTTCTTCTTTATTTCTTATCAGCGTCTCTCTGCATTAAAAACATCTTTCGTTGAAATTTTAAAACAATCATTCTACAGTCGAGACTTAATCATGAAGATTGTACACAGAGCTGGACTCTTATTATTGATAATATTAATCGCTGGTCGTCACCTAGTCCGGTCCATAGAAGTGATCAAACAGTATAAACTGGATAATTATGGGGAAATTTTCATAGAATCCGAATTAAAGGTACCAGTGTGTGTGTGTGTGTGTGTGTGAAAGAATTCCACTTGAGGTCAATATGTGAATATGTATTTTCCATTTCAGTTCAATTGGTTTGAAGCCTGGAATGAATGTGCCATGCAGAACATGACCCTGATTAGCTTGGATACCGTGGAGAAAAATGCTGCGGTAACATCATTATTAAAGAAAAATTCCCGTAAGTCTTGAGTCCTGAGTTAACCCGAAAAGGGGATGGGGGTGAATTCAAAAAAAGTGGAAATAATTTTGGCATTTTTAAACGACTGAACCGTCGTTTTAATGAAATTGTCTATGTGCGTTGTCACTTTGGCTTTCTAAACACGAAAGCGATGTTGAACAACTAAGTAAGCTTCAGTCGGCTAAACCGACTTATATACACTAGGCTGGGTCGCCGTCCATACAAACAAATGGAAAAACCAGTTCCAGTCACCTCACGAAAATAAAGTTTGGATTGTTTACTGATGATTTGGTAAATATTTCGATCCTAGATCAAGCCAGCTGTTTTTCCGATATAATCTTTGTGTGTTACATTTTTTCTCAAACATTTTTTTCTGAAATAATAAAATATAAATTATAATAAAATACAGTTGAACTTCGATTAACCATGATGCTCGGGACCGGTCTAATCACGGATAACCGAAAATCACGATTAAAAGAGGTACAATTTTACATGTATAAATTTTATTTTTATACCCTCCACCTCCAGGATGGGGGTATACTAACTTTGTCATTCCGTTTGTAACACCTTGAAATATCGACCTGTGATCCTATAAAGTTTATATATTCTTGATCGTCATAAAATTCTAAGACGATCTAGCCATGTCCGTCCGTCCGTCCGTCTGTCCGTCTGTTGAAAGCACGCTAGCATCTAAACGAAAGGAGCTAGAACGTTCAAATTTTCCATAAATGCGTCTTATAGTCGTAGATCGGTTGGGATTGAAATGGGGCGAAATCGGCCCAAAGGGAAAAATTTTTCCCTCACAAGGACTAAAAATACCCATAATAATCCCTAATATTTTAGCGTATTTAAGCATGTTTTTTGAATATTTCTGTTTATATTTGCTGTACCTAGAATAATGAAATTCGGTGTATACATTCCTCTGATTGCATAGATAAGTAAAATACACGGATTTTTCAAAATTCGTACCATTTGGGGTTAAAATGAAAAAAGGGGATAAAAATAGTACCAATCTAATGACCGCAGCTAGAGTCATGAAATTCGGAGTATACATTCCTCTGAGTGTGAAGACAAGGAAAATAAACTGATTTTTCGAAATTCGTACTTTTTGGGGTTAAAATGAAAAAAGGGGATAAAAATAGTACCAATCAAATGACCACAGCTAGAGTCATGAAATTCGGAGTATACATTCCTCTGACTGCGAAGACACGAAAAATAAACAGATTTTTCGAAATTCGTACTTTCAAGGGATACAATGGTACAGAGGGATGAAAATAGTACCAACTAAACAACTACAGCTAGAATGATGAAATTCTAATTTCGTAGAAACGTCAAGGGGGTAAAAATGGTACCAACCAAATGGAATAATGGAATTCTGTGTATACATTCCTCTGACTGCATAGACACGCAAAATAAAAAGTTTTTTTTCCAAATTCGTACTTTTTCTATTACGGCAAAAATTGGTTGAATCATGAAGTTAGGTTATTTTGCTCTATGTACGTCTGATAATGGATTTTCAAAATTTGTACTTTTGAAATTCAAATAGAATGGAAATACAACCAAATGTATCACCCACTATCTACCAATATTTATGGCTTTGAAAATATTTTTCAAAATATAAATAGAAGAATAATTATTTTTTGAAAAGACGTAATGGTAGCCTTGCCTTATAAGCGTGGTTTGAAATAATTAAAATTTTATATTTATTTATAAAATTAATTTTTCAATATTTGTATTTGTTTTGGTTTGGCTATATTAAAAAAATTATATTTTCCTGTAATATTACTGCACTTCTACGAAAACAGACAACCTCTGTGGAATGCAATCCATGGTGGAGGGTATAAAAAGTTCGGCCCGGCCGAACTTAACTCCGTTTTTACTTGTTTTTATTTATTTTTGACAAAAACATGTAAATCTGCGTCTATAAATAACTTAATATATCTCTATACATATATTTAATTAAAAAAAAAATATTTTATGGAAGTCTGTCTTATGCTTTTAGCTTTTGATTGTTCTTCCAACAAATGAGTTTGTATGCGATATATTTGCATTTTATCTGGTTCTGAAATACTTGGACAATTAAAGTTTTCTAAAAAACCTAACAAAATACTACTAGCGTCTATTGCCTGAGCCAATGTAGGCGTTTCGTCCGCATTTCCTCCATCTGATTCCTCGGAATTTGAATCAAGCTCATCTTCTTGGCTTTGGGTAACCATGTCTACGATTTCGTCTTCAGATATAATAGCAAACGGAGCGACATCAGAGTCGCACACCATCCACTTTTCGACAGCATAAATCGTACATCCAGACGGTATGGTTATATCTGTTTGTATCTCAACAAGGCTATTTGCAGCATCTTCATTATGAGATAGTAAGTTATTCCAAACTCTTTTTAAAACTTGTGGAGTTACAGAGTCCCACGAAGGTGCGGCTGCCCACAAAGCTGTCTTAATATTCAAAGATTTGACGAACTCACGTCTGTCATTAGCACCAACAAGTTTTTGAACGATCAGTTTACGGTAGTGACTTTTGAAGCTCCGAATTACTCCTTGATCCATAGGCTGAATCAAGAACGTGCAATTTGGTGGGAGATATTTTACTGTAACGTTTTCAGATATCATAGCATTTACATCTGGGTGTGCTGGACAGTTGTCTAATAGTAAAAGTATTTTACAGTTATTTTTTAGACCGATGCGCCGTTGATGTTCCTTTGCTTGCTTCTGGTACAAAATTTTGATTAAACCACTCCAGAAATAGCTGTAGTGTTACCCAAGCTTTCTTATTAGATTTATAAATCACAGGAAGGTGTTCAACGTTTTTTAAAGCTCTTGGATGGGCACTTTTTCCTATTATCATCAATTTACACTTGTGAGTTGCTGCAGCATTTGAAAAAACTAGCACTGTGATTCTCTCCTTGGATTCCTTGTACCCTTCAAATAGAATATTCATTACCACTAGCCAAAGAACTCTGAGGCAAACACCTCCAAAATAGACTGGTTTCGTCTGCATTGTAGATCTGTTCAGTTGTAAGTTGTTCGTTTTTAATGATTTCATCCAAGTCGTCGACAAACATCGTCTCCTCCTTTTCTCCCGTAGATTTCAGTCCACGGATTCCATGATGTTTTTTGAATTTATCCAACCAACCAAATGAATAAGTGCACTCTGAATTCATGTTTAACTTCAAATGGAACATTTTTGCCTTTTCGGCAATCATTTCGCCTGAAGTTCAGAAGAAAATGTCAGTTTAAGTTCATACAATTTCAATCTCGATTTCAGTTAACTTACCTGAAATTGGAGTTCCCTTAAATCTTTCTTGCCGAAACCATTCATATGTTGCGAAATCAACTTTTGGATTTTCGGATGTTTTTAGTGTATATGTATCTGTGTTTAAGGCCAAGCATTGAATCAGTATCGGAGCAAAATTTTAAAATCCGATCTTTGTTTTTTATTAAATCGGATACAGTTTGAATGCCAACTCCATATTTTTCAGACAACATTTTAAAAGGTACTTTACGTTTTGAGTATTCATTAATTAGCTCCATTTTTTCTTTAATTGAAAGAACCTTTCTTGCTCTTTTCGCGCATTTAGTTCTTGACGGTGGCATGATGTAAGGAAAACACGTCTTGACAGATCAAATTTCACACTGATGATTGAATATGAAATTTGATGTGAAAATTACACTTTCATGAAAAAGGGGAATCACCGAATTTTAATATGAGAGATGTGTGTGTGTATTATACGAAAAAAACAAACAAGCAGTCACATGGACATGTGCATCACGGATAATAGAGGTAAATCACGGTTAATAGAGGTAAAAAATCAGCCACTCAGCTTCACGGTTAACAGAGTCACGGTTAATCGAAGTTCAACTGTATAGATTTTGATTCTTGTCTTAGGGTAACTTATTGGTCGAATTATTACGACGTTTATAGTATTTTTTGTGGATTTGCACAGTAACTACTGATAACTTTTTCGTATTTGGTGGTAGTACTTTACGAAAAAATAATTATCTGCAGTCAATACCTTTCGAATGAAGCCTAAATGATGAACATAGGGATGAAATTGACTCATTTTTGTAAAAAGTGTTTTAACATTTTGGCTGTGAAAACCATCGCCTGTATTAAATTATTTCACAAAAATAGAGTAAGTGACGTCCTTTTTCGTCCGATATTCATCATTTAGGCATCATTCGAAAGGTATTGATGCCTATTGATACTTTTCATTACACCTCTTACAAAATGGTTCCAAGAAATATGTGTTTTTAGCTGTCACCTTGAAAACCCACAAAAAATCAATAAAAACTTCAAATAATACGACCAATGAGTAATTCTAAGACAAGAATAAATATTTTCCTTTAAAGTGCTTCCAAGGGTCTATTAATTCAGAGAAGAAATTTGGACAAAAATCCAACATAAAAAATTACTCGGGAAAAACATGATTTTTAGAGGTGTTTTCAGGAGCGTTTAGACCTCACAGATGGCTTGACCCAGTGACGAAATATTTTTGTAGATCATCATTAAACAATCCAATTTTCATTTCTGGGGGGTGACCGCTGCAATTTATTTTCGTGACCCATCCTAATGTATATATACCCTCATTCTCAGAGAACATATGTATGGAAGTTAAAAGTAATTAAATTTTACGTAGGGTAGGATAACTGAGGTTCGTGTCATATGGTCCCAGCTTCCACGTTTATAAAAGAATTGTAAAAAACATGATCAAACATATCAATGTTCATATCATGGTGGATTCTACGCTCCGCTATGTAAGTTATAAAGAATTTAATAGGGACAATTGTGTGGGAGGTACTGGAAGGGGTGTGGGTAAAGCGTAAATATTTTTTTGGTTTAAAGTGATTATAAAAACATTTTCAAATATCAAATTGCAAATCAGTTGGACTACCCGTATGGATGTTATGTTGTTTTTATTGTAACCAAAGTTTGTGCCACTTTGTGTGGGAGTTACCAGAAGGGGTGTGGCAATATCGCCCATATTCCTCGCGAATGTAACCACTATAAAAGCATTGCTAAATGTAAAATTTCACAGTATTCCGATCACGTAGTTTTGCGTGATTTGTGTGGGAGGTACTGAAAGGGGCGTGGCAAAACCCGTCATATTTAAAACCCCAAAATATAGCTTATTCCGATTATCCGTATAGATATTATATGGGTTTTAAGTTAACATTTTCAGTCCTTGTGAGGGAAAATGTTTTCCCTCTGGACCGATTTCGCCCACTTTCAATCCAAACCGATCTACGACTATAAGACACATTTATGTCAAATTTGGACGTCCTAGCTTATTTCGTTTAGATGCTAGCGTGCTTTCAACAGACGGACATGGCTAGATCGTCTTAGAACTTTATGACGAACAAGGATATATATACTTTATAGGGTCTCAGGTCGATATTCCAAGGTGTTACAAACGGAATGACAAAGTTAGTATACCCCCATCCTGGAGGTGGAGGGTATACTAATATGAAATTCAATAGAATAATCAGTAAAATATTAGGATTATTTACACATGCAGATTTATTGTGCAACATAGAATCTTATTCTACTTCTGTGATGACTTCTTAAAGAAAAATATTGTTTCATTGAAAAGATTTTTTTATAAGAAAAGATTTTCAATTTTCGTAATAATCGACTTTAAAGTTGTACAATAAATGTGCATGTGTAAACAACCCTATTAAAACTGAAAATCAACAGTAAAAGAAAATGTTTGTAAAGGGTGATTTTTTAAGAGCTTGATAACTTTTTTTTTTTAAAAAACGCATAAAATTTGCAAAATCTCATCGGTTCTTTATTTAAAACGTTAGATTGGTCCATGACATTTACTTTTTGAAGATAATTTCATTTAAATGTTGACCGCGGCTGCGTCTTAGATGGTCCATCCGCTTAGTCCAATTTTGGCATTTCCACGTTTTTGAGTAACAGAGACCCAATTGGTGCGAACGGCTGGTTTAATGTCCAACAATGTAAATTTGGTGCGAAATTTAGTCACAATAGCCCGAATAGCCGCTTCAGTGGGTCGATTAAACTGACCATAAAATGGAAGCGCGCAATGAACTTTCTTAACAGAGCACGCATTTTGATAATAAAATTCAATAATTTGCAAGCGTTGTTCGTTTGTAAGACGATTCATGATGAAATGTCAAAGCATACTGAGCATCTTTCTCTTTGACACCATGTCTGAAATCCCACGTGATCTGTCAAATACTAATGCATGAAAATCCTAACCTCAAAAAAATCACTCTTTATTTTTTAGCGAGTTTTTTCTGTGGCAAGGCTAAGTAAGCTTCAGTCGGCTAAATCGACTTATATACACTAGAGTGGCTTCAAAATAAAAGTTGTCGATGTTCCCGACTAAAATGAACGATTGGTTTGTTTTATGTGTTCTCCCAAAATATTTCGGTTTTATCATTGTCCGTTTGTGAGCTGGACGCGTTCAAAATAACCTCTATAAATCAGGTTTATCTTGGATACAATTCACGGTGAGAATGGTATTTGGAAAAAACTTGCTACAAATTAAAATCCGACGCTAGCCTTATCAAACCATATTAAAAACTTGCAATATGACCCAGTATATAGGGCAGATTTATACTATTTGAGTGCAATTTTTGATAAATTTTTTATAAAAACCGGAATAACATCCACATTTTTAGTTCGATTTAGCAATTTAGAATATTTAAGCAATTTTTGTAAATGTTTGCTTTATATACACTTGGAATTTATTGCGTACATTCCTCTTGTAGCATAAAAGCACCAAAAAATAAATACACGTTTTAGCGGGCGAAATGGGACAGAAAGGGATAAAAATGGTACCAATCATACGATAACAGCTGGAAACATAAAATTTGGAATGTACATCCCTCTAATTGCGTAGATACGTAAAATAGAGGGATTTTCAAAATTCGTACTTTTAAGGGATACAATTGGAAAAGAGGGATAAAAATGGTATCTACCAAACCGCTGAAGATGAAATCATGAAATTCGGTCTGTACTTTCGTCTGACTCTGTCTTCGTCTGACTCTGCACTTTCGTCTGAAAATTCGGTGTGTACATTCACCCGACTGTGAAAATGCGAAATAAAATGGATTTTTTTTTCGAAATTTGTACTTTTAGCTGGGAAATGGGGCGAATGGGGATGAAAATAGTGCCAACCAAACGGTTGTAGCTATAATAATGAAATTCGGTGTGTACATTCACCCGACTGGGAAAATGAGAAATAAAGTGGATTTTTTTTTTCGAAATTTGTACTTTTAGCTGGGAAATGGGGCAAATGGGGATAAAAATAGTACCAACCAAACGGCTTCAGCTATAATAATGAAATTCGGTGTGTACACTTCTCTGACTGCGGGGACGTGAATAATAACGAGATCTTCCGATATTCGTAGAATTAAGATCTAAATGAAAACAAATTTGGCTACAATCAATCATGAAATTAGGTGTGAACATTCCACTCTGAAACTTCAACTTTTCCTGTCAAAATGGTACAGACATTTAGGCTGTAGATGGAATCAAGAAATTGCAAATTAATTTCTAACTAATAATAAATATTTAGGGCACATTTTTGAAGATTTCTGATCAATAATTACATTAATATTTTGAATAAATGGGTCATCTTCCTCTGCTTCTTTAAACATTGGTCCTTATTAGGCATAATACCATCATAATCCTCTAAAATATGAATGTCCATAGAATATAATGGTACGAGCAAACGGTTTTGTTCTTCTGGTATTTCATTTCATTGGCTTCTTGAAAATACATCTCGGTTTCACGACATACTTGTAACAAATTGTCTAATGTTTTTAGATCGTCTCGTCTCACCCGGTCTCTCATTTTAATATTGAGTTGTCCAAATATTATGTTAATTTGAACTTCCTCGGATACTTGAGTTTTAAGCCGGGAGAATTGTAACCGTTTTTTGCATACAAAACTGTCTATTGGTTCAAACATGTGCTGGTTTCTCTCGCCATGATGTTAGCAAATATTCTCCAGTCAGAGAGAGGGGGAGCAAATTTAGTTTTAATAATGGTTTTCGCTTCCTCAAAAGTACGTATAGTACTTTTTACCCCAATCCACCAGTTAGCCGCGTATTCCAGCAGCAAAGGCATTGCACGTAAAGCATCTTCATCCGTAATTTTCTCCACATATTTGAATACGGTGATGGCAGTTAGGAATTCCTCTACAATGGCAGGATCCGTTGTCCGCGAAAACGGGCCGTGCATTGTGCGAAGGATCCATTTCTTCGATATCCAACAATTGTCATTAGTATTTGTTGAAGTTGATTGGCTGATAAATTATCCATATTTTCGTTTTCTTCTTCTCCAAAAATGTATTCTTCGGTATCCGATATTTCGCCTTCAGAGGATGTCGATGGAGTATCCTTACTTCCGTCGAGTTCGATTAAGTTGGGCGCCAGTGAAACAAACTTGTTCCGAAGATTGTAAGGTTTCATGAAAGGAAACAGCTGGAAGGTTTAATAAAATACGTTTCACTCATTATTTAGAAGGCTCCGTCGCTTATAACTACAAATGCTCGCTTCTACTGTTCGATGTGAATTGCTTTTCCAGAGCAACTATTGCTTTTATACACAAATTTAGATAGAAATAATCGAGTATCTTACAATATTTAACAAGTAAAGTAAATATCAACATGTGGCATGACAGGTTGTATGAATATAAATACAGTGAAATTCCCCTAACTCGAATCGCCTAGGGAACGACAAAACACTTCGAGTTAGGGAAAATTCGAGTTATGGAAATTAAACATTTTTTAAAACTCTCTTACTCATGTTGTCGACTGAAGCGCTAGCGATTCACTAAAATTCACAGCTCTAAAAACTCGCATATCAATTTGTAACTGTAATTCTCAATTTTTAGCCGTCATATTGTCGCCACCTACGGTTGAGAAATTAAAGCAGTGATGGGCACACGCATACTATCATATTTTAAGCAGCAGAGAACAAAACGCGGCTTACGCCCGAAAAATATTCCATGTTTCAAAAGTATAACAAGCAATTAAATGAAAGTAACACATAAAACATGTTGATTTGAGTGTACACACAAAACTACGCAGCGAACGAAGCCACACGATGTGTACATGTGTCTCTCCGTGACAGAAGCAGCATTTTCATTCCTATGCACTGTGCATAGGAAAAGAGAGCGGTGCCCATCACTTCGCAAAGAAGTGCCACCAAAATATGTATGTATGTACTACTTATTAACGAGAAAACAATATTAAAATTAGCAAAACAAAAAATTCGAGTTACGGGAATAAACTCAAATAGTAAGTGTCACAAATTGTATCAGTTTTTAATTCGACTTACAGAAAAGTTCGAGTTAGGGGAAATTCGACATACGGAGAAAAACACATAAGAAAAAGCTATTGAGAATCCAAGATTCGTACATAACAGTTCGAGTTAGGGAAAAATTCGAGTTAGGGGACTTCGAGTTAGGGGAATTTCACTGTATCAATAAGTGGTTGGAAATTATACATTCATACATAAGTGTTGAATAAAATAGGAACAAAACTAATATTTTGTTTCATATTTATAAAGGGTACGCCATCTAACGTTTTTTTTTTTCAACTATTCGTTGGACTATTATTTGTGGGCAGCCGAGGCAGCCATTTGAATGAAATTAATTTCCATTATTAACCGGAAGGATTGTACTTTCAAATAAAAAAGAAATTTGAGAAAATATTCAGTAGTTTTTTTATAGCATTTTCAAAAAAAGTTTTTTGGCGGACCCTATATATAGTAGGGGTTTATTAATATTATAATAATGAAGAATCACAATTTTCCTTCTATGTAATGTCGACAGCCTCCAATCCACTGATAATACTGTGGAATACACTCCGTGGTGGAGGGTATATAAGATTCGGCCCGGCCGAACTTAACGCTTTTTTACTTGTTTTTTTTTTTTATTTCTTATCAGCTCTCTCGCGTTTTGAGACATATTTAACAAACGGCTTTAATTTCAGACTGCGGCAATCATTCAAGATTCGTGTTTCAATCATGAATGTGATACTGTGCAGTGCCCATTTGCCCTATTTTCCGTCTAAAAGTAAAAATTTCGAAAAAAAACTTTTTGTTTCGCATCTTCACAGTCAGAGAAGTGTATACGCCTAATTTCATTACACAGTACAACATTTTTCAGTTCGTTCATTGCCAACTCAATTCTGAGAACAGTATGTGAAATTATACCCAATAAGAATAATTTCTGCATCATTCGTTTTGTCTTCTTACCTGCCGAAATATTTTTAATATCGATTTGAAGTTAGTACTATCGTATAGGGGAATTTATCACGTTTTAGGCCCTGTTGTTTGACATAGCTCGACAGCCACTAGCCCGATTTAGTTGAAATAAATTTTAAAAAATTAAGAATTACAATTCCCTTAATCTGTTCATATATTGTTTTCCTATACAAGCAACAGTTTCCAAGTTAAAAATAAGTTTCCAATAAAAAATGAAGAAATTTTTTTTTTAAATTCATAAAAAATACAAAACGGAAATAAGTTTCAAGTGTAGTTACTTTTTCGCAAAGTCACATAACCTATGAGCAAAATGAGACAAAGATCATGAAAATCAATGCATGCGTTTCGCTTTTATTCGCAATTGAGTAAAGGTATGAATTTCAAAAAATAAAATAAAAATTAAAAAATTATCATGCAAAAAAAAAATTAATTTATAAAAACTTTATGAAAATAAAATAATATGCAATTAATACGCAATTATAATATGCATAAAAACAAAATTCAGAACATTTTTTCAATTGCAGAAGTTGACGCTTGTGGTTCTGATGATCTTGTTTTCTTCGTAGGTTGTTCATGAAAGAATCACTTTTGATCAATTTCCGAATATCAGGTCCGTTCAGAATACCGGTTTTAAATACATTTGCGAATAATGACGACCCCTAAATGTGCGTTGATGTTGCGCTGACATTTTTCTGTGTGAGTTCTCTGCTCTTCAGAAATGTTGTCAACCATTCGGAGTTATGTTGTGATAGTCCCAGCTTGGCCACAATGTAATCCATTTCTATTTGTGCTAGCGGTCGTGGTCCTTTTTCTTCGATATCAGGTATCCAATCAGCATCATCCAAATTGGTCGGATTGGTGAAAACGGTTTCGGCTACGAGGGACACAGTATCCCCACTCGGAGGTTTAGGTGCATCGGTATCAGCAGGGCGTTGCACTGGAAGTGTGGCAGTAAATGCAGCAGTGTATACTTTTGCTTTCAATTGTTTTCTGTTTAATCCAGGACGAAAATTTATGCATGCGTAGCACCTGGATTCATCATGTCCAGTTAGGTCTTGCACCCAAATTACTGGCTTTATAAAAGACAAGTTTCTACTTGCACACTGTGTCCGGCGTAAAATTTGCACCACTTGAAACTGCTTCATCGAAATAATTACAATACGCGGTTTTGAATTGCTCAGTAAACAACCACAAACGTAACAAAATTCATCCAAATTTGGGCACTTGTTGTTTTCCATATTGATATATTTTATGTTTTGTTGTTATTCACTATTAAAAACTGCACTTTCAAAATATTGACTTGTACTTTTCGCGTTCGTCGACACTTGTTGAATGAGTAAAATCGATCAATGCACACATATTTATACTGTGTATTGTTCACTATTTTACTGACAGGTACTTGTAAATGGGTGCATATTTTTTACCGTCGCTATATACCTGTTTCACCATGTGTGAGGTTTAAATTTTCCGAATAATGACCACCCCTAAATGTGAAAACCCCAAATAATTAAAAGTTACTTTGTTACTCGCAAATGTATTTAAAACAGGTATTCTGAACGGACCTGATATTCGGAAATTGATCAAAAGTGATTCTTTCATGAACAACCTACGAAGAAAACAAGATCATCAGAACCACAAGCGTCAACTTCTGCAAGCATGGATATTGCCAATAATTGAAAAAATGTTCTGAATTTTGTTTTTATGCATATTATAATTGCGTATTAATTGCATATTATTTTATTTTCATAAAGTTTTTATAAATTATTTTTTTTGTGCATGATAATTTTTTAATTTTTATTTTATTTTTTGAAATTCATACCTTTACTCAATTGCGAATAAAAGCGAAACGCGTGCATCGATTTTCATGATCTTTGTCTCATTTAGCTCATAGGTTATGTGACTTTGCGAAAAAGTAACTGCACTTGAAACTTATTTCCGTTTTGTATTTTTTATGAATTTAAAAAAAAATGTTCTTCATTTTTTATTGGAAACTTATTTTTAACTTGGAAACTGTTGCTTGTATAGGAAAACAATATATGAACAGATTAAGGGAATTGTAATTCTTAATTTTTTTAAATTTATTTCAAACAACAGGGCCTAAAACGTGATAAATTCCCCTATACGATAGTACTAACTTCAAATCGATATTAAAAATATTTCGGCAGGTAAGAAGACAAAACGAATGATGCAGAAATTATTCTTATTGGGTATAATTTCACATACTGTTCTCAGAATTGAGTTGGCAAATCATGTGTTGTACTGTGTTATTATAGCTGCAGCCGTTTGGTTGGTACCATTTTCATCCCCATTTGCTCCATTTTCCGCCTAAAAGTATAAATTTCATAAAATCCTTTTTGTTTCGCATTTTCACAGTCAGATGAAAGTAGACACGGAATTTCACGATTTCAACTTCAGCGGTTTGGTAGGTACCATTTTTATCCCTCTTTTCCAATTGTATCCCTTAAAAGTACGAATTTTGAAAATCCCTCTATTTTTAGAGGGATGTACATTCCAAATTTTACGTTTCTAGCTGTTATCGTATGATTGGTAACATATTTATCCCTTTTTGTCGCATTTCGTCCTCTAAAACGTGTGTTTACTTTTGGTGCTACAAGAGGAATGTACGCAATAAATTCCAAGTGCATAGAAAGCAAACATTTTAAAAAATTGCTTAAATACTCTCAATATTAGGGAGTACTTTCAGTCGCTCTTGGGCCGATTTCGCCCACTTTCAATCTCAACCGATCTGCAAACATAAGACACATTTAGGGGAAATTTGAACCTCCTAGCTCATTTCGTTCGGCCGCTATCGTGCTTTCAACAGACAGACGGACATGGCTAGATCGTCTTAGAATATATATACTTTACAGGGTCTCAGGTCCATATTTCAAGGTGTTACAAACGGATTGATAAAGTGAATATACCCCCATCCTTAGGTGGAGGATATAAAAAATATTTATTTTTGTTGCTCCTTTATTTTAACGTAGATGGCAACGTATTGAAAATAAAACACAAAGAAGTTGTGTTGCCAGATTTTTTGCATGGAAAATCTTATTGTCTGAATTATAGCACATTTTTGTATTTTTTCTTTTCTTCTTGTCTTCATCAAAAGTTAAGCTCAATTTATGGATCGGTGGCCATGATTTTGCCGAGAAGGGCCGATTCGTTTGGACCTCCAGTGGCAAACGATTTTCGTTCACCAATTGGAGCAAAGGCAATCCCGACAATATTCAAGATGTTGGAAGTTGCGTTCATTTCTGGTCTGAGACCAATTTCGAGTGGAATGATGCCAAACACACTAACAAATTCGGTTTCATATGCGAGGATAATGCGTTTGTTGTGGCAGCACGCAAAGATCTGGAGATGAAGAAGAATGTCTTGGATCAATTGTTTCAACTTTAGAAAATCATTGAATATTTTTGGTACGAAGATACGCTGAGGCAGCAATTAGACATCAAATAAAAGTGACTTATAAAATGATTAAAATGTTGTTTAAATTGAGAAAAACTTTGGATCAAGAGATTTTGTCCCTTATCGCGCACAGTGGATGAATCTGAGAGAAGTCTGTCAAAAGTCTATAACTTTTCTATAACAAGTTAGGTTGAGTATGATGTCCTAGGCCCCACGAATTTTTATACCCTCCACCTCCAGGATGGGGGTCTACTAACTTTGTCATTCCGTTTGTAACACCTTGAAATATCGACATGAGACCCTATAAAGTATATATATTCTTGATCGTCATAAAATTCTAAGACGATCTAGCCATGTCCGTCCGTCCGTCTCTCCGTCTGTTGAAAGCACGCTAGCATCTAAACGAAAGGAGCTAGAACGTTCAAATCTTCCATAAATGCGTCTTATAGTCGTAGATCGGTTGGGATTGAAATGGGGCGAAATCGGCCCAAAGGGAATAATTTTTCCCTCACAAGGACAAGCGTATTTCAGCATGGTTTTTGAATATGTCTCTTTATATTTGCTTGATATTTGGTATGCACATTCCCCTTATAGCAAAAACGTGCACCATAAAGTGATTCTTATTTGTAGGGGGTAAAATGGGGCAAAAAAAGGATAAAATGGTACATATTAAACGACAACAGCTAGAAACACGAAATTTGGTGTGTACATTCCTCTAATTAAGTAGATACATAATGTAAAAGTATTTTTTCCAAATTCGTACTTTTAAAGGCTAAAATGGGAATAGAGGGATAAAAATGGTACCAACCAAACGGCTGTACCTAGAATAATGAAATTCGGTGCATAAATTCCTCTGATTGCATAGACACGTAAAATACACGGATTTTTCAAAATTCGTACTTTTTGGGGTTAAAATGAAAAAAAGGGGATAAAAATAGTACCAATCAAATGACCACAGCTAGAGTCATGAAATTTGGAGTATTCATTCCTCTGACTGCGTAGACACGGAAAATAAACTGATTTTTCGAAATTCGTACTTTTTGGGGTCAAAATGGAAGAAAGGGATAAAAATAGTACCAACCAAATGACCGCAGCTAGAGTCATGAAATTCGGTCTATACATTCCTTTGACTACGTAGACATGAAAAATAAAAGGTTTTTTTTTTCAAATTAGTACTTTCAAAGGATACAATGGGTACGTAGGGATAAAAATGGTACCAACCAAACGGCTACACCTGGAATAATGAAATTCGGTGTATACATTCCTTTGATTGCGTAGACACTTAAAATAAACAGATTTTTCTAAATTCGTACTTTTTGGGGTTAAAAAGAAAAAATGGGATAAAAATAGTACCAATCAAATGACCACAGCTAGAGTCATGAAATTCGGAGTATACATTCCTCTGACTGCGTGGACACGGAAAATAGACGATTTTTTTGAAATTCGTACTATTTGGGGTTAAAATGGAAAATGGGGATACAAATAGTACCAACCAAATTACCGCAGCTAGAGTCATGCAATTCGGAGTATACATTCCTCTGACTGCGTAGACACGAAAAATAAACGGATTTTTCGAAATTCGTACTTTCAAGAGATACAATGGTGCAGGGGGATAAAAAAAAGTACCAACTAAACGACTACAGCTAGAATGATGAAATTCTAATTGCGTAGAAATGTCAATGGGGTAAAAATGGTACCAACCAAATGGACGCAGCTGGAATCATGGAATTCGGTGTATACATTCCTCTGAGTGCATAGACACGCAAAATAAAAAGTTTTTTTTTCCAAATTCGTACTTTTTCTTTTACGGCAAAAATTGGTTGAATCATGAAGTTAGGTTATTTTGCACATGTACGTCTGATAGTGGATTTTCAAAATTTGTGCTTTTGGAATTAAAATAGAATTGAAGTACAACCAACTGTAGCACCCACTATCTTCCAATATTTATGGTATTTAAACTTTTTGAAAATATAAATATAAGAATATTTATTATTTGATTTGAAATAGATATAGGTTTGATATAATTAAAATATTATATAAATTTATATAATTATTTTTTCAATATTTGTATTTATTTTAGTTTGGCTATATGACAAAATTTATATTTTCTTGTAATGCACTTCTACGAAAACCGACAACCTCTGTGGAATGCAATTCATGGTGGAGGGTATATAAAGTTGGGCCCGGCAGAACTTAACGCCGTTTTTACTTGTTTTTTGTTCCAATAGACTTGAAGCCGGATATTAGAAGAAGAAAAATAAGAAAAACGATAACTTTCGTAGTTATCTTTTGCATACCAAGTTAGGCTATAATAGGAAGAGACGAGTATGATATCCGCGAAATGGTTTTTAAACCCACACTCTACAGAGTAGGAGGGTATATATCATTTGGGACAGAAAAAAGGGTAACGCATTCAGGTAGTTACTTAAGACCCTATGTATGTTTGGACCAAATACGTTTTTGTTTGAGCCATGTCCGTCCGTCTGACTTAAGGAGTCGATTCAAACTTTGCACATGGTAATATTTTTGCCAAACTTATTTTAAATTCAACGATAAATAAATGTGTATTTTTATTTTAATTTAAAAAACAATAAATCGATGACTTTTTTGGTTATCGATTATGTAAATTTGATCAAAATTATGTGTATTTTTTATTTAATAGAAAATTAAATGTATTCCTACAAAGGAAATCTATAAAAATAATTATTACATGAACTAGAAAAAACTAGAGAAACGAGTAAAAACGGCGTTAAGTTCGGCCCGGCCCTCCACCATGGATTGCATTCCACAGAGGCTGACGATTTTCGTTGAAGTGTAGTAATATTACAAACATAATTTTTTTTAATATAGCCGAACCAAAACAAATATAAATATTGAAAAAAATAATTTTATAAATAAATATAATATTTTTATTATTTCAAACCAGGCTTATAAGGCAAGGCTACCAATACGTTTACATATCGAAATAATACTTCAAGTCTATTCAAAAAATAAATATTCTTATATTTATATTTTCAAAAAGCTTAAATACCATAAATATTGGTAGACAGTGCGTGTTGCAATTGGTATTTCCATTGTATTTTAATTCCAAAAGTACAAATTATCAGTCAGAGGAATGTATACACCATGGAATGTATATTCTATGATTCTAGCTGCGGCCATTTGGTTGGCACCCTTTTTTATCCCCTTTTTCCTATTTTACCCCCTTAAGAGTACGACTTTCTAAAAATCTCTTTATTTTATTGGAATTTCATAATTCCGAATTTCATAATTCTAGCTCTAGCCGTTTAGTTGGTACTATTTTTATCCCTCCTATTTTATTTATTTATTATGAATTACAATACAAAGTAAATTTATATTCTAATTTTGGGTCCAGGGATTGAGCCGGGGTGACTAAGACCATAGTAGCTTGTTATTGCAGCGACAGACCAAAGCCTCTGGTGGGAATCGAACCCACGACCCCCACGCTGATAGCCGAGCACGCTACCAACTCGACTACCGGGGCGCTCTTTTTTTTATCCCTCTGTACCCATTGAAAGTACGAATTTGGAAAAAATATTTTTTGGTGTCTACGCAATCAGAGGAATGTATACTCCGAATTTCTCTCTCTAGCTGCGGTCATTTGGTTGGTACTATTTTTTATCCCCTTTTTGCATTTTAACTCCAAAAAGTACGAATTTTGAAAAATCCGTGTATTTTACTTGTCTATGCAATCAGAGGAATGTATACACCGAATTTCATTATTCTAGGTGCAGCCGTTAGGTTGGTACCATTTTTATCCCTCTTTTCCCATTTTACCCCTTAAAAGTACGAATTGGGGAAAAAATACTTTTATATTATGTATCTACTCAATTAGAGGAATGTACACACCGAATTTCGTGTTTCTAGATGTTGTCGTTTGATAGCTTGATCATTTTTATCCCCTTTTTGGCCCATTTCGCCCACTACCAATAAGAATCACTTTGTCAAGAATATATATACTTTATAGGGTCTCAGGTCCATATTTCAAGGTGTTACAAACGGAATGACAAAGTTAGTATACCCCCATCCTGGAGGTGGAGGGCATACAAATATTTATTTTTTATGATAACACTGTGCGATAGTACTTTTTGGTCCTGAACAAGACCATATACATATGAAACTAGAGATAATATGCAGAAAAACTGTGTACTCAGTTATTCATTTGGTTTCTCCTTTTTACAGGACTTTTAAATTCCAAAGGATGTATTTGTTTTAAAAATTTATTTTCATGGATATCAAATGAAAGAGAAGAATTTATGCTAAAAATACTATAAATGGCATGCCTCTATCTGTATTAGTTTAGCATTAAAGCCCATTTCAAGTTTTCTCCCTGAAATAGTGAAAGATGAATAAACTAAATAAATAAGGGACGAAACTTTAAATTATTGTTATTACTAAACTATATAGATAGAAGCACTTTATTTAAATTATTTTTAACAGAAATTCTTCTCTTTCATTTGGTACCCATATCGTCTTTGTATGACTCGTTGAAGTATGATAATAATTTTTTTAAACATATATAGGGTGTCCCAAGAAGAGCGCATTTTTTTAATTTTAAATAAAATACAGATATTTAAGAAAAAATAGTGAAACTTTATTATATCGTAAAGTAGACAGAATGAGGTTATGTATGGAACAATATATCGTGCAGATGGCCGCCGCGGCTTTGCTGGCATGCACGCGATCTTTTAATGAAATTTTCAATGACCGTTTTGCATGAATGCTGCGGTATTTCATTAATGCAGCGTCCAATTTCGTCTTTTAAGGCTTGAGTCGTCGTCGGCTTATTCGCGTAAACCATCGATTTCAAAAAACCCCAAAGAAAAAAATTTAATGGTGTTAAATCGCACGATCTAGGCGGCCAATTCTGATCTCCAAAACGCGAAATAACACGACCGGGAAATGACTGATGCAGCAATTGAATTGTTTCTCTGGCTGTATGACATGTGGCGCCGTCTTGTTGGAACCACATGCCCTCCACATTCATTTCTTCAATTCTAGGCAAGAAAAAACTGGTTATCATTTCACGATACCGAACACCATTGACTGTTTGCGCTTGACCTGCCTCGTTTTCATAAAAAAAGGTCCAATGATTCCTCCAGCCCAAAAACCACACCACACAGTGACACGTTGAGGATGCATTTGCTTCTCGTGAATCACTCGAGGATTTTCCGCAACCCAAATGCGACAATTCTGCCTATTGACGAAGCCATCAAGATGAAAATGGGCCTCGTCACTGAAGATGATTTTATCGGCAAAATCAGCATTTTCATGTTGTCTCTCCAATACCCAATTAACGAACTCCCTTCGCTGTCCATGGTCAGTTGGGTTCAGTTCCTGAGTCAATTGAACTTTGTATGCATGAAGATGCAAATCTTTCGTCAAAATTCGCTGCAAAGTGGATTTGGAGACACCAATTTGCTGAGCTCGGTGTCGAATTGAGGTGGATGGAGTTTGAGCGACATCATCACGTACAGCTGCGACATGGATTTGGAGACACCAATTTGCTGAGCTCGGTGTCGAATTGAGGTGGATGGAGTTTGAGCGACATCATCACGTACAGCTGCGACATTTTCGGTCGATCGACCTGGTCGATGGCGCGTTGTTGTCTTTACATCACTAACAGACCCAGTTTTGGCAAATTTATCCATTAATCTTTTTACAGTTGACTCTTTTGGAGCATTATTGTGACCCCAAATTGATCGCAATTTGCGAACTGTAGCCGCAAAACTTTAACCATTTTGGTAAAACAATTTCACTATGAGAATGCGTTGTTCATTCGTGTAGCGCTCCATTTATACTAACCTCGTACCTTCTACTAACAAACAATAACAATTGTTCAAATGTCAAACAATGACACTTCGAATGTTGCCTGATTTAAAAATTGCGTTCTTCTTGGGACACCCAGTACATATATATACTTTGGAAATTAAAAGTCATGTAAAAATAAGAAAGGATCACCAGTTTCTCTACATACGAACTCTAATTTCACATGTATATTGTCTTTAGGTCCATTAAAATAAATATAAAATTGTCGCACGGTGTAATATATATAATAATTCCTGCTCAGAGTTTTGTCATCCAAAGTTTCTACACGTTCTCACTTCGATGTTAGAGGCAAAATATTTTCCAGATTCATCTGCCTATTTTTGTAAGTTTCGATTTTTTCCATCGATTTTTTTTCGTTCCTATGGACTTAAAAACGAAAATAAAGGAAGAAAAAAATCAATAACTGTTTTAGTTATCGATAATTTCCATAGTTATCGATTGTGAAAATTTGATAAAAAATATAAGTATTTTCTATTTAAAGCAAAGTTAAAAATTACGTGTATCCTTAAAAGAAAATCGATAAAAATAAGTATTGCATGCACTTGAAAGAAAATTAAAAAGCAGAAATTATTTAATTTTGATAATATATAATACTTAATGATAATATATAATACATCGTACTCAGAGTTGACAATCGCATCGTCTGTTTTCTCATCCAAAGTTTCTACACGTTCTCACTGCGATGTTAGAGGCAAACTATTCTCCAGATTCTGCTGCCCATTTTTTAGTTTCGATTTTTTCGTTCCCATGGACTTGAAATCGAATATTGAAGAAGAAAAAAAGTCGATAACTCTTTTTGTTATCGATAATTTCCATAATAATCGGTTGTGGACATTTGATAAAAAATTATGTGTTTTTTTTTATTTAAAGCAAAATTAAAAATTACGTGTATCCCCCCTACAAAGAAAATCAATAAAAATTATTATTTCTTTCGTGTAGAAAGAAAGTAGAAGAGGAAAATTTATTTAATTTTGTAATGATAATAAATATATTACTTCTTGCTCGAATTCATCGTCAGAGTTGTCCAATCGCATCGTATGTTTTCTCAGAGGCAAACTATTCTTCTGCCTATTTCTAAGTATTCTATAAATCTATTTTTCCCATATTTTTCGCGGCCAGGTAATTTACCCAATTTCATTCAAAAATTGAAAATACCTTTCCCTCCACACTTTGCCATTCCGTTTGTAACACCTTGAAATATTCATGGGAGACTCCATAAAGTATATATATTCTGGGTCGTGGTAAAATTCTAAGACCTAATCATCTAAGATCTAATCATGTCTGCCTAGATCTAAGATCTAATGAGCTAGGAGGTTCAAATTTTCCCAAAATGGGACAAAAAGGGATAAAAATGGTTCCAATGAACCGACAGTAACTAGAAACATGAGATTTGGAATGTACATCCCTCTAATTGCGTCGATACGTATAATAGAGCGATTTTTCAAAATTCGTACTTTTGGCCAAACATTGATAAAAAATGGTACCAATGATTCGATAACAGCTAGGAGCGTGAAATGTACATCCCTCTAAATGCGTAGATATGTAAAATAGAGGGATTTTTTCAAAATTCTTATTTTCAAGGATACAATTGCAAAAGAGTGATAAAAATGGTACCAACCAAAAAACCGCTGAAGTTGAAATCATGAAATGTGTGATGTGTTTACATTCGTCTGACTGTGAAAATGCGAAATAAAAAGGATTTTGTCGAAATTTGTACTTTTAGGCGGAAAATGGGGCAAATGGGGATAAAAATGGTACCAACTAAAAGGCTGCAGCTATAATAGTGAAATTCGGTGTGTACACTTCTCTGACTGCGGTGACACGAATAATAACGCGAGATCTTCCGATATTCGTAGAATCAGGATCTAAATGAAAATAAATTTGGCTACAATCATACGGTTCTAGCTAGAATCATGATATTCAGTATTTGCACTCGTCGTCTGTCTACGTAGACGAGGAAAATACAATAGTGGAAAAGGAGAGAAACTGGTACAAATCCAACGGCTGTAGCTAAAATCATGAAATTAGGTGTGTACATTAGGGCGTACCTCAAAAAAAAGTTCGCCGTACACCTTCGAATATGAAGTATTATTGAAAGGTAGTTTCAAAAAATTTTTTTTTTATTTTTTATGCCGAACGTAGGGGTCGCGCTTTTACATTTTTCTATATAACTTCTGCATTTATAAACGGATTTTAAAGTGTGATACATCGATGTTTTTGTCTCGACGAAGCCGATTTTTTTGTCTTTGAAGTCATTGAGCTCAAGCACCCCCTTCTGGTACTTACCCATCATATCTCAGTTGCTACTACCCTAATGTACCACTCTAATATCAGAAAATTAAAGCTCGCATAAAATCATGAATCATGCTTGAGCTCAATGACTTCAAAGACAAAGAAAAAATCGGCCTCGTCGAGACAAAAACATCGATGTATCACACTTTAAAATCCGTTTATAAATGCAGAAGTTATATAGAAAAATGTAAAAGCGCGACCCCTACGTTCGGCATAAAAAATAAAAAAAAATTTTTGAAACTACCTTTCAATAATACTTCATATTCGAAGGTGTACGGCGAACTTTTTTTTACTTGTAACCTGGTACGATCTAGTGTACATTCCACTCTGAAACTTCAATATTACAACTTTTCCTAACAAAATGGTACAGACATTTAGGCTGTAGATGGTACCAAGCGATTGCAAATGGGGAAAATCGGTCTTGAGGGAAATTGCTTCTACCTAATAATATTTAGGGCACATTTTTGAAGATTTTTGTTTAATAATTATATTAATATTTATATATAGTAGAGGACTATTAATATTATAATAATGAAGAATCACAATTTTCCTTCTATGTAATGTCGACAGCCTTTAATCTACTGATAATACTGTGATGGGATGATATAAGATTGGGTCCGGACATATTTACTTTTTTTTTTGTATTTCTTATCAGCGATCTCGCGCTTTGAGACAAATCCACAAATGGCTTTAATTTCAGACTGCGTCAATCATTCAAGATTCGCGTTTCAATCATGAAGGTGGTGCTGTGCAGTGCTAGCATTTTATTGATAATACTTATTTGTGGTGATGTAGTCCAGTCCATACCAAAGGCCAAAGTATTTCAACTGGAGGGTTATGGTTCGATTTTTGTGGAAACCGATCAGAAGGTTTTGATTTTATCAGCAACACTTTAATGTCTGTCATATGATCATTTGTTACGATTGTATTTATTTATGATTGCAGTACAATTGGTTCGAAGCTTGGGTAGAGTGTGCCATCCAGAATATGACTTTGATTGTCGTAGATACGGCGGAGAAAAGTGCAGCGCTGTCATCGATATTGAGGGATAACTCAGGTATGTTGTCGAAACAAAAAATAATAATTTAAATTGATTAATATAAAAACGGAAAGTTTTGAATGCGGTTCAAAATATTTTAAAAATCAATTATATTTTTTATTTTTTGGAAAAAACACTTTTTGCTGCTTCATTACACTTTGCTACAAAAAATCACATATCTCATTATTTTACGAATTGAAGCCCAATAAAAATACAAAACAAGTAAAAAGGCGTTAAGTTCGGCCGGGCCGAATCTTATATACCCTCCACCACGAAATGCAGTATTACCGGTAGATTAGAGGCTGTCGACTTTACAGAGAAGTGAAGTAGCATATTTTGAGAATTGTGATATTTTTAATGCGCATTACTATATTTCAAACTATAAGGCACACTTATGCGCACTATTTTAAATAAATTCCATTGCATCATTATTATAATATTAAGAGACTACTACTATATATTTATGTAGCATCCGAAAAAGCTAGTTATCCGTCTCTGATTTTGGATAGTATCTATTTAATTTTCTTTTGGTGGATATAGATTAATCTAAAATAGTAAAAGTCGTTTATATCCACTATCTCATGTTTCTAGATGCAGCCGTTCATTTTATAACTTTTTGCACCTCTTTCCCTTTTTATACCCTCCACCTCCAGGATGGGGGTATACTAACTTTGTCATTCCGTTTGTAACACCTTGAAATATCGACCTGAGACCCTATAAAGTATATATATTCTTGATCGTCATAAAATTCTAAGACGACTCTAGCCATGTCCGTCTGTTGAAAGCACGCTAGCATCTAAACGAAAGGAGCTAGAACGTTCAAATTTTCCATAAATGCGTCTTATAGTCGTAGATCGGTTGGGATTGAAATGGGGCGAAATCGGCCTAAAGGGAAACATTTTTCCCTCACAAGGACTAAAAATACCCATAATAATCCCTAATATTTTAGCGTATTTAAGCATGTTTTTTGAATATGTATGTTTATATTTGCTTGATATTTGGTATGCGCATTCCCCTTATAGCAAAAACGTTCACCATAAAGTGATTATTATTTGTAGGGGTTAAATGGGGCAAAAAAGGGATAGAAATGGGTACATATTAAACGACAACAACTAGGAACACGAAATTCGGTATGTACATTCCTCTAATTGAGTAGATACATAATATAAAAGTATTTTTTCCAAATTCGTGCTTTTAAGGGGTAAAATAGGAATAGAGGGATAAAAATGGTACCAATCAAACGGCTGTACCTAGAATAATGAAATTCGGTGTATACATTCCACTGATTGCATAGATAAGTAAAATACACGGATTTTTCGAAATTCGTACTTTTTGGGGTTAAAATGAAAAAACGGGATAAAAATAGTACCAATCAAATGACCGCAGCTAGAGTCATGCAATTCGGAGTATACATTCCTCTGAGTGTGTATACACGGAAAATAAACTGATTTTTCGAAATTCGTACTTTTTGAGGTTGAAATGAAAAAAGGGGATAAAAATAGTACCGATCAACCAATGACCGCAGCTAGAGTCATGAAATTCGGAGTATGCATTCCTCTGAGTGTGTATACACGGAAAATAAACTGATTTTTCGAAATTCGTACTTTTTGGGGTTAAAATGAAAAAGGGGATAAAAATAGTACCAATCTAATGACCGCAGCTAGAGTCATGAAATTCTGAGTATACATTCCTCTGAGTGTGTAGACACGGAAAATAAACTGATTTTTCGAAATTCGTACTTTTTGGGGTTAAAATGAAAAATGGGGATAAAAATAGTATCAATCAAATGACCGCAGCTAGAGTCATGAAATTCGGAGTATACATTCCTCTGACTGCGTAGACACGGAAAATAGACGAATTTTTCGAAATCAGTACTTTCAAGGGATACAATGGTACAGAGGGATAAAAATAGTACCAACTAAACGACCACAGCTAGAATGATAAAATTCTAATTGCGTAGAAACGTCAAAGGGGTAAAAATGGTACCAACCAAATGGGCGCAGCTGCAATCATGGAATTCGGTGTATACAATCCTCAGACTGCATAGACACGCAAAATAAAAAGTTTTTTCCAAATTTGTACTTTTTCTTTTACGGCAAAAATTGGTTGAATCATGAAGTTATTTTGCACTATGTACGTCTGATAATGGATTTTCAAAATTCGTACTTTTGGAATTCAAATAGAATGGAATTACAACCAACTTAGCACCCACTATCTACCAATATTTATGGCTTTGAAAATATTTTTGAAAATATAAATATAAGAATATTTATTTTTGAATTGACGTATTGCGTGGTTTTAAATAATTAAAATATTATATTTATTTATAAAATTAACTTTTTGTATTTGTTTTAGTTTGGCTATATGACAAAATTTATATTTTCTTGTAATATTACTGCACTTCTACGAAAACCGACACCCTCTGTGGAATGTAATCCATGGTGGAGGGTATATAAAGTTCGGCCCGGCCGAACTTAACGCCATTTTTACTTGTTAGTATCTATTATTTTTTTAGGATTTATTTATTTCAGTCTATGGACATTATAATCCTTACAGACTAGCTTAAATGTAAGAGTAAAATAATTTGAATATTTCATTAAAAAATGTTACTAAGTTGTCCTTACTGGACCTTTTGAAAGTTCTGAAATGGCCGCACTTTAACATTGACCGGCCGGCCATACCGATGATTTTAATAGCTCATTATAAAATTCAGGCGAAATACCCAGCTTAAAATTAATACTTCTCAGTTGCGAAATATCAACATATTTTTTAATTAAATTATAACATAGTAAATGTTCACTATTAATATTTAAATGTTTCTCAACATACTACAAAATATCGAGCCCTTAGCGCGGAATGATCGCAAGCGCCAAAACACACATTTTTCAGGAAGGTTTCAGAGAAGGTTTTTATTGATTATTTTGAAATATTTGCATAAAATGAAATATGTTTTCATGCAAAATGTTTTAATTCCGCCGTACCCAACGAATTATTATTAAAAATTGATCATTTGTTTACGTCATACGGTACTTTTGCCGCTTGCGATACAAATATTGTAAAGGGTGATTTTTAAGAGCTTGATAACTTTTTTTTTAAAAAAACGTCTTAGGTGGTCCATCCGCTTAGTCCAATTTTGGCATTTCCACGTTTTTGAGTAACAGAGACCCAATTGGTGCGAACGGCGACGAATCGAAAATTGGTGGTCATCATTAACACTGGCCGATACAGCTGCGATATTTTCTTCAGTTCGCACTCTACGTAAGCGTGTTGGTGGTTTAATGTCCAACAATGTAAATTTGGTGCGAAATTTAGTCACAATAGCCCGAATAGCCGCTTCAGTGGGTCGATTAAACTGACCATAAAATGGAAGCGCGCAATGAACTTTCTTAACAGAGCACGCATTTTGATAATAAAATTCAATAATTTGCAAGCGTTGTTCGTTTGTAAGACGATTCATGATGAAATGTCAAAGCATACTGAGCATCTTTCTCTTTGACACCATGTCTGAAATCCCACGTGATCTGTCAAATACTAATGCATGAAAATCCTAACCTCAAAAAAATCACTCTTTACTTGCGGCTACAAATACTGAAAAAACTGTGGCGCATACGATGTAAGTTTTTTTTCGATTAAACCTCGAAATTTTAGTAAAAACACACTTTTTATTATAAAACAAGTAAAAACGGCGTTAAGTTCGGCCGGGCCGAACTTTATATACCCTCCACCATTGATTGCATTCCACAGAGGATGTCCGTTTTCGTAGAACTGCAGTAATATTACAGGAAAATAAGCAAAATCAAAACAAATACATATATTAAAAAAATATTAATAAATATAATATTTTAATTACTTCAAACAACGCCTATAAGGCAAGGCTACCAATACGTCAATTCAAAAAATAAATATTATTATATTTATAATTTCAATAAGCTTAAATGCCACCAATATTGGTTGATAGTGGGTGCTACAGTTGGTTGTATTTCCATTATATTTTAATTCCAAAAGTCTAAATTTTGAAATCCATTTTCAGACGTACATAGTGCAAAATAACCTAACTTCATGATTCAACCAATTTTTGCGTAAAAGAATTCCATGATTCCAGCTGCGGCCATTTGGTTGGTACCATTTTTACCCCCTTAAGAGTACGACTATCTAAAATCTCTTTATTTGACGATTCTACCCAATTAGAATTTCATCATTCTAGCTGTAGTCGTTTAGTTAGTACTATTTTTATCCCTCTGTACCATTGTATCCCTGGAAAGTATGAATTTCGAAAAATCCGTTTATTTTCCGTGTCTACGTAGCCGAAGGAATGTATACACCGAATTTCATGACTCTGCTGCGGTCATTAGGTTGGTACTATTTTTATCCCCTTTTTCCATTTTGACCCCAAAAAGTACCAATTTCGAAAAATCCTTTTATTTCCCGTGTATGCGCAATCAGAGGAATGTATACACAGAATTTCATTATTCTAGGTGTAGCCGTTTGGTTTGTACCATTTTTATCCCTCTGTACCCATTGTATCCCTTGAAAGTAAGAGTTTGGAAAACCCTTTTATTTTTCATGTCTACGTAGCCAAAGGAATGTATACACCGAATTTCATGAATCTAGCAGCGGTCATGAGGTTGGTACTATTTTTATCCCCTTTTTCCATTTCGACCCCAAAAAAGTACCAATTTCGAAAAATCCCTTTATTTTCCGTGTCTACACAGTCAGAGGAATGTATACTCCAAATTTCATGACTCTAGCTGCGGTCATTTGATTGGTACTATTTTTATCCCTTTTTTTCATTTTAACCCCAAAAAGTACGAATTTCGAAAATTCCGGGTATTTTACGTGTCTATGCAATCAGAGGAATGTCTACACCGAATTTGATTATTTTAGGGGCAGCCGTTTGGTTGGTACCATTTTTATCCCTCTATTCCCATTTTACCCCTTAAAAGTACTAATTTGGAAAATATACTTTTATATTGTGTATCTACTCAATTAGAGGAATATACACACTGAATTTCGTGTTTCTAGCTGTTGTCGTTGTCGTATGTACCATTTTTATCCCTTTTTGCCCCATTTCACCCCCTACAAATAAGAATCACTTAATGGTGCACGTTTTTGTTACCGGGGGAATGCGCATACCCATTATCAAGCAAGTACAAGCAGACATATTGAAAATATATGCTTAAATACTCTAAAATATTAGGGGTAATTATGGGTATTTTTAGTCCTTGTGGGGTTTTAGTTCCCTTTGGGCCGATTTCGTCCCATTTCAATCCCAACCGATCTACGACTATAAGACGCATTTATGGAAAATTTGAACGTTATAGCTCCTTTCGTTTATATGCTAGCGTGCTTTCAACAGACGGACAGACGGACGGAAGGACGATCAAGAATATATATACTTTATAGGGTCTTAGGTCGATATTTCAAGGTGTTACAAACGGAATGACAAAGTTGGTATACCCCCATCCTGGAGGTGGAGGGTATAAAACCTGCAAATTTCGTTAAGAATGTTAACATAACATTTTTGAAATTCATTCATGAAATTCGGAGTATACATTCCTCTGACTGTGCAGACACGAAAATGGGTACAGAGGGATAAAAATAGTTCCAAACTTAACGGCTACAGCTAGAATGATGAAATTCGCTTTGTACATCCCCCTAATTGTGTAGACACGTAAAATAAAGAGATTTTATAAAGTCGTACTCTTAAGGGGGTAAAATACGTAAAGGGGGATAAAAATGGTACCAACCAAATGACCTATGCTAGAATCATGGAATTTGGTGTATACATTGCTCTGCAACATCAAAAGTTGGTTGAATCATTATTTTGCACTATGCACGTGAGATAATGGATTTTCATAATTTGTACATTAAAATATAATGGAAATACAACCAACTGTAGCATCCACTAACAATATTTGTGGTATGTAAGCTTTTTTGAAAATATAAATATAAGAACATTTATTTTTTAAATTGACTTGAAGTATTACTTCGTTATATAGTGTCTTGTCTTATAAGCGTAGTTTGAAATAATAAAAATATTATATTTATTTATAAAATTATTTTTTCTATATTTTTATTTGTTTTGGCTTGGCTATATTAAAAAATTATATTTTCCTGTAATATTACTACACTTCTACGAAAATTGAAAGCCTCTGTGGAATGCAATCCATGGTGGAGGGTATATAAAGTTCGGTCCGGCCAAACTTAACGCCGTTTTTACTTGTTTACTCTCTAACTCTATAGAATTGTGGGCAATGTGCCCATTTTGATCACTATTTTAAGCTAAATATTATGTTTCTTTTGTCAAATTTACCACTATTTGAATTAAATAAATGTTAACGTTTACCCACAATAATAGGGAAATGATACCAAAACCATCTAGTATATAGTATTTGGCTTAATATACGAATAGTCCAAGAAGTATATTAAATTATTGTATATAAGGAACAAATCATATAGAAGGCTTTGTGTTCTCCAAAAGTACAATAATTTAGAGCTACTTTCAGTTCTTGTGTATAAACTTTTTTCTTCTGGATCGATACAAAAAAATATATAAACTTCGAACCTCTTAGCGTAGTTCGTCCGTAACCTATTGTACTTTCAACCAACAGACGAACACTTCATTCTATGGCCGAGGGTATAAAAATCAGAGCTGTTAAGTAATGATTAGTAATCGTAATCATTAGTAATTAGATTACTTTTTTTTTAAGTAGAAGTAATGATTACAATACGATTACATTCAGTTTTATACGATTAGTAATTGATTACGATTACAAGTAATCAAAAAATAATCAGGATTACTTGCGATTACTGAAAAATAATCAAAAATAATCAAAAGTAATCAAAAATGAGTTCGACTACTTTAAAAAATTACTTTTGATTACTTTTGACTATTTTAGATTACTTTTGATTACTTTTGATTTTTTGTGATTACTTTTGATTACTTTTGATTTTTTGTGATTACTTTTGATTCTCGCGAAATCGGTATGAGAGTCATAGTAGTCTGTTTGTCAAAACTTTTGACTTTTCAATATATGTCAGTTTTGATTTTTTCTGTTCTCGTTCTTTTGCCAGCTAAAACCGAAAGGTAACGGTAATCGCAAGTAATCCTGATTATTTTTTGATTATTTGTAATCGTAATCAATTAGTAATCAGAAATTGTTGAATAGTGGATTATATAATCATTACGATTCTTTTTATAAAGTAATGTAATTGATTACTAATCGTAATCGAAATTTAACAGCTCTGATAAAAATACACTTATTATTGCATCAATATATTGATAGACCTATCTAAAACATTTAGAAATATCTCTTACATTATCTGACAATTTTTGCCTAAATTCATAAACTGTCGCTTACGATAAAATTGCTTTCTTTGAAAATGTGAGCATGGACTTACGATAAAATCTTAGAACCATTTTTATATAAACGTTAGCAATTTCTATTTATGTATCAGTCCATAAAATTTTAAATTCAACAATAAAAAATATTTTCAGAAAATGTCGCTTACGATAATTCCGCGCTAAGGGCTCGATATTATCCTCTGTGACAGACGGTTTAAATGAAGATAGATGAACCCATTTCTTCCATACAACAACTTCCAGTTCATTATTTTCACGGTTATTTTTTTTTTCTTAACATCAACCCATGCTTCCCTAAACAAATATGCTTTAGTTGGTAACACGTTGATCGCTTGTTGTCCCGCATTTTTGAAATATCCATTTATGTTTCGTGTTTACGTAATTAAAGGGCTGTACACCATTTTTATCATTTATTGTCCCGTTCGCACCTAAAAAGTAAAAATTTCGAAAAATCCAATTTGACTGCGTTTCTACATGATCAGATCCAATTTGAATGGTCAGAGGGCCATAGGAATTTACATACATAATTTCGTGATTCTAGCAGTAATACTTTAGTTGGCACCATTTGTATCCCTGTTTGTCCCGCTCACCCCCCATAAGTACAGCCCCTATAAGTTAAAAAAAAACATTTAGATTGCGCTTCTACGTTGTCAAAGGAATTTACACACCAAATTTCGCAACTATAGCTGCAATGCTTAAATTAGTACCATTTATATCCCTTTTTGTCCTCGCAACCCTTGAAAATACAAATTTTGAAAAATCCAATTTTAATACGCTTATACATGGTCAGAGGAATTTACATACCAAATTTCAAGATTCTAGCTGTAATACTTTAGTTGGTACCATTTTTATCCCTTTTTGTCCCACTCACCCCTTATTTCGAAAAATCCATTTATGTTGCAAGTCTACGTTTCAGAGAAATGTAGATACTGCAGTTCTTAAATTGATACCATTTGTATCCCCTTTTGTTTATTTCCTCCCTTCAAAGTACAAATTACGAAAAATCCCTATTGTAGCTCGTCTGCATGGTCATTGCAAGGAACACACCGAATTGCATGTTCCTAGCTACTGTCGTTTAGTCATGACGAATGTTCGATGTTTATCCCTTTTTGTCCCATTTTACCCCCTAAAAGTACGAATTTTGTAAAACCCTTTCTTTGTCGACGTCTACGTCATATTTGGAAACTACACTGGAAATTTCGTGACCCTGGCTTCAGCCGTTTGGTCTGGGGGCTGGTCAATGATAAGTCAGTCAGTCAGGCAATTGTAATCACAGAGTGAACAAGAGGGAACAATCTTCAAAAATGTACTCTAAATATTAGGAAGGTATTGTCAGTCGTCATTAGGGAGAAACATTTTTCCCTCAGGGCCGATTTCTCCCATTTGCAATCTATTGTTTCAGCTACATGCAGAAAAAACCTTTTTTATTGCTCTGTCTACGCAGTTAGAGGAATGTATACTCCGAAATTCATGACCCTAGCTGCGGTCATTTGATTGGTACAATTTGTATCCCCTTTTCCCCTTTTAACCTTAAAAAGTACCAATTTCGAAAAATCCCTTTATTTTACGTGTCTACGCAATCACCGAATGAATGAATACATCGAATTTCATTATTTTAGGTGCAGCCGTTTGATTGGTACCATTTTTATCCCCTTTTTCCATTTTGAACCCAAAAAGTACGAATTTCGAAAAATCCCTCTATTTTACGTGTCTACACAGTCGAAGGAATGTATACTGCGAATTTCATGACTCTAGCTGCTGTCATTTGATTGGTACTATTTTTATCCCCTTTTTTCATTTTTACCCCAAAAAGTACGAATTTTGAAAAATCCGTTTATTTTCCGTATCTGCACAGTCAAAGGAATGTATACTCCGAATTTCATGACTCTAGCTGCTGTCATTTGATTGGTACTATTTTTATCCCTTTTTTCATTTTTACCCCAAAAAGTACGAATTTTAAAAAATCCGTGTATTTTACGTGTCTATGCATTCAGAGGAATGTATGCACCGAATTTCATTATTCTAGGTGCAGCCGTTTGATTGGTACCATTTTTATCCCTCTATTCCCAGTTAACCCCATATAGGTACGAATTGGGAAAAAGTACTTTTAAATTATGTATCTACTCAATTAGAGGAATGTACACAACGAATTCCTTGTTTTTAGCTTTTGTCGTATGATAGGTACCATTTTTATCCCTTTTTGCCACATTTCACCCTCACGTCACTTTATGGTGCACGTTTTTACTAGAAGTGGAATGCACATCAGTAGATTAATTAAAAATTCGTTTTTTTTCATATTTTTTATTTCAGTTAAGGCCAATTTATGGCTTGGCGGCAATGATCTGGCCGAGGAGGGCCGATTTGTTTGGTTTGCCACGGGAAAACGATTTGGCTTCACCAACTGGAGCAAGGGCAATCCGGACAATCACAGAGACGGTGATTGTGTGAATATTTGGGATGTGACCGATTACGAATGGAATGATGCCACTTGCAACTATACAATCGGTTACATTTGTGAGGAGAATCCATTTTTGATGGCTGCACGCAAAGATTTTGAGATCAAGAAAAATTTCATAGAACAAGTGTTGGCATATCATTGATGTTCCTATGACAAAGCCATACACACAAAGTAAACTCGCTTTTAGATATCCATATATATATCCATATAAATAATAAATATAATAATAAATTGTAACTAAATTGTACAGATATTTCTAATACATATTATCTTCAATTCGAAACAATGAAGGAATGAATAATGTTGGTTGGGCATTATTCCACTCCCTGTTCCTATTCAAAAGTACATGGTTTTTATTACGAAGCTCAGGTGTTTCAATATCGATAGGACGATGTTAGTCCATATAAAATATTGTACCTATATTTGTATGGGAGCTATATATATATTCTATACTAGCAGTACCCGCTGCTTCGCACGCGAAATAGTCAGTTATTTCTTATTACTTTTATCCATCTCCTTTTTTGGATAGTATTTATTGCATTTCTTTTGGTGGATATAGATAAATCTAAAATAGTAATTTGGGAACCACCCTATTAGATAGCACTCATTCGCAGTCAAAGGAATGTGCTTATGCATTTATATTGCGCTTTTATGTGGTGAGAGGAGTTTACTTACCAATTTTCACGATTCTAGCTGTAATACTTTAGGTGGTACCATTTTTATCCCTTTCTGTCCCGCTCACCTCTTATAAGTACAAGTTTCGAAAAATCCATTTAGAGTTGCGCTTCTACGTTTCCAGAGGAATTTATACACCAAATTTCACGACTAAAGCTGTCATAGTTAAATTGGTACCATTTTTATCCCTTTGTGTGCAGCGCACGCCCTAAAAACTACAAGTCAGTACATAGTCAGAGGAATTTACTTGCCAAATTTCACGATTCTAGCTGTAATACTTTAGTTGGAAACATTTTTATCCCGGTCACCTCTTAATGGTACAAGTTTCGAAAAAATAATTTAGAGCTTCTTCTATGTTGTCAGAGGAATTTACACACCAAATTTCACGACTATAGCTGACATACTTAAATTGGTACAATTTTTATCCCGTCTTGTCCCGCGCAAAACTTAAAAGTACAAACTTCGAAAAATCCAATTTTACTGCGCTTCTACATGGTCAGAGGAATTTGCTTACCAATTTGCACGATTCTAGCTGTAATACTTTAGTTGGTACCATTTTTATCCCTTTCTGTCCCGCTCACCTCTTATAAGTACAAGTTTCGAAAAATCCATTTAGAGTTGCGCTTCTACGTTGTCAGAGGAATGTATACACCAAATTTCACGACTATAGCTGCAATACTCAAATTGGTACTATTTTTATCCGTTTTTGTCCCGTGCACCCCTTAAAGTACAAATCCAATTTTACTGCGCTTCTACATGGTCAGAGTAACACACATATCAAATTTCACGATTCTAGCTGCAATACGCTTTTTGTACCGCTCATCCCTTAAAAGTACAAATTTTGAAAATTTTCTGTCTGTTGCCGTTTAGTCAGGACGAATGTTCGATGTTTATCCCATTTTGTCAAATTTTACCCCCTAAAAGTAGGAATTTCGTAAAACCCTTTCACAGACGACGTCTACGTCATATTTGGCAACTACCCTGAAAATGTCATGACCCTGGCAACGCCATAACTTTTGACAGAGATGTCAGATCGCTTAATGACATACCGCGTTTGAAGCGTCAGTCCAAGCAGATTTTTACCATGCAACAATACACGCCACGCGAGCGCTCTGAAATAGTTGAAATTTACATTCAACAGAACAAGTCAATTGTGAAAACTCAACGTGCTTTTAAAATATTAAAAAATGTGAGAAGTGCGCCTTCTAAGAACACCATTAAGCGTTTATACGAAAAATTTTCGACTGGTGAGGATCTTTCTAATCCGAAGAGGCCAAATAAAAGTCGACCATGGCGATCGGCCGAGAATATCGCTGCCGTACGAGCCAGTGTTGACAGGTCCCCAAGAACATCCCAAAAACACCGTTCTCAGCAGTTGGGCATGGCTCGGTCCACTTTACAACGGATTATTCGCGTTGATTTGCATTTGTTCCCGTACAAAATTCAATTGACGCAAAGATTGTTGCCTGTGGACAAGCCTCGTCGATTGGAATGGGCCCAAAGAGTCATCGAAATGGCCGAAGATGACGAGCAATTTTGGAACAAAATTATCATGTCCGATGAAGCCCATTTCACATTGAATGGGACCGTAAATAAGCAAAATTGCCGTATTTACGCCACTGAAAATCCTCAGGATATTCAAGAAGTGCCTCTTCATGACGAAAAAGTCACAGTTTGGTGCGGCGTTAGTGCGAAAACGGTCATGGGGCCGTTTTTCTTCCAAAATGAAAATGGCCATGCTGTTACCATCAACCAGGAGCGTTATCGCGACATGATGACCAATTTTGTGATGCCAATTATTCGTCGAAAGCGTATGAGGCAGTTCTGGTTTCAACAAGACGGCGCTCCACCTCACACAAGTCGCATAACAATCGATTTTCTGAAGAATTTGTTTCCGGGCCGTTTGATGTCGAAAAGTGGTGATTTGGACTGGCCACCGCGTTCGCCCGATTTGACGCCGCCTGACTTCTTCTTGTGGGGATATTTGAAGTCAAAGGTTTACGTTGACAAGCCAAGGACCGTAGAAGAGCTCAAGGACAACATTCGTGAAGAAATAGCCGCTATTCCGGCCGAAATGTGGGCGAAAACGATGGAAAATGCTGCAAAAAGGGCACAATGCGCCATCAACGCCAGAGGCGGCCATTTGAGAGATATCATATTCAAAAATTGATGTAAACAAATCTACTTGGAACAAATTAAATGATTAAGATTGCCAACCGCCAAATTTTTATTTTTTTCTTTGATTTAAAAAAAAAACATGGGTCCGTCGGATATGGGCAACCCTGTATATAGACAGATATAGCCGAAATAACACTTCAAAAATTAGGCAGCAATCTTCCAAAAAAGCTTAACTACCCTAAATATTGGGGGATAGTTGGTGCATTTTCAACTACAACCGTTTGGTTCCCATCCTATTTTAATTTGAGAAATACAAATTTTGAAAATCCTAAAACTAAACCTCATGATTCTAGCAGTTTTTGTCGTAAAATTGACAAAATAAAGTACGAATTTGGTAAAATCTTTTTATTTTGATTTTCTATGCAGTCATACATTCCTCTGACACCGAATGCCATAATTCTAGCTACGGTCCATTGGTTGGTACCATTTGTATCCCCTTTACCCCATTAAAAGTGCGAATTTCGAGAAATCGCTTTTATTTTTGGTGTTTACGTGATTACATTCTAGCTGCGGCCACTTGGTTGGTACTATTTAAATCTCCTTTTTCCCCTTAAAAGTACGACTTTCGTAAATCTCTTTATTTTACGTGTCCACGCAATTAGAGGGATTACAAACCGAATTTCATTATTCTAGCAGTAGCCGTTCAGTTGGTACCATTTTTATCCCTCTGTTCCCATGCATTCCTTGAAAGTACGAATTTGGAAAAACCTTATTTGTTCGTGTCTACGCAATCAGAATTTCATGATTCTATCTGCGGCCATTTGGTTGGTACTATTTTTATTCCCTTAAAAGTACGAATTTTGAAAAAAATATTTAATTTAAGCGTAATTAGTGAGATGTACACACCGAATTTCATCATTCTGGCTGTAGCCGTTTAGTTGGTACTATCTTCTTCCGTCTGTTCCCATTTTATCCCTTGAAAGTACGAATTTGGAAAAACCTTTTTTATTTGTCGTGTCTACGCAGTCAGAGTAATGTATACTCCGAATTTCATGATTCTAGTTGCGGCCATTTGGTTGATACTATTTTTATACCCTTTTTTCATTTTATCCTCCTAAAAGTACTAATTTCGAATAAATATTTTTTTTAAGTGTTTACATATTTAGTGGGATATACACACCGAATTTCATTATTCTAGGTGCAGCCGTTTGGTTGGTACCATTTTTATCCCTCTATTCCCATTTTACCCCTAAATGTACGAATTTAGAAAAAATAATTTTATTTTACGTGTCTACGCAATCAGAGGAATGTATACACCGAATTTCATTATGCTAAGTGTAGCCGTTTGGTTGGTACCATTTTTATCCCTCTATACCCATTATATCCCTTGAAAATACGAATATGGAAAACAACTTTTATTTTCCATGTCTACGTAGTCAGAGGAATGTATACTCTGAATTTCATGACTCTAGCTGGGGTCATTTGGTTGGTACCATTTTTATCCCCTTTTTCCATTTTGAACCCAAAAAGTACGAATTTCGAAAAATCCGTTTATTTTCCGTGTCTACACAGTCAAAGGATTGTATACTCCGAATTTCATGATTCTAGCTGCTGTCATTTGATTGGTACTATTTTTATCCCCTTTTTCATTTTTACCCTAAAAAGTACGAATTTTGAAAAATCCATGTATTTTACGTGTCTACACAGTTAAAGGAATGTATACAGCGAATTTCATGACTCTAGCTGCTGTCATTTGATTGGTACTATTTTTATCCCCTTTTTCCATTTTGAACTCAAAAAGTACGAATTTAGAAAAATCCGTTTATTTTAGAGGAATGTACACTAGGGCGTACCTCAAAAAAAAAGTTCGCCGTACACCTTCGAATATGAAGTATTATTGAAAGGTAGTTTCAAAAAAAAATTTTTATTTTTTTATGCCGAACGTAGGGGTCGCGCTTTTACATTTTTCTATATAACTTGTATTTATAAACGGATTTTAAAGTGTGATACATCGATGTTTTTGTCTCGACGAGGCCGATTTTTTTGTCTTTGAAGTCATTGAGCTCAAGCACCCCCTTCTGGTACTTACCCATCATTTCTCAGTTGCTACTACCCTAATGTACCACTCTAATAATCGAAAATTAAAGCTCGCATAAAATCATGAATCATGTTTGAGCTCAATGACTTCAAAGACAAAAAAATCGGACAAAAACATCGATGTATCACACTTTAAAATCCGTTTATAAATGCAGAAGTTATATAGAAAAATGTAAAAGCGCGACCCCTACGTTCGGCATAAAAAAATAAAAAAAATTTTTTTGAAACTACCTTTCAATAATACTTCATATTCGAAGGTGTACGGCGAACTTTTTTTTTTTTACTTGTAACCTGGTACGCTCTAATGTACACACCGAATTTCGTGTTTCTAGCTGTTGTCGTTTGATAGGTACCATTTTTATCCCTTTTTGTCCCATTTCACCCCTTACGAAATGAAAGCACTTTATGGTGCACCTTTTCGTTATAGGGGGAATGCGCACACCCCATATCAAGTAAGTACAATCAGACATATAGAACAAATATGCTTAAATACTCTAAAACATTAGGGGTTATTGTGGGTATGTTTAGTCCTTGTGAGGGAAAAAATTTTCCCTTTGGCCCGATTTCGTCCAGTTGCAATCTCAACCGATCTACGACTATAAGACGCTTTTATGGAAAATTTGGACGTCCTAGCTCATTTAGTTTAGATGCTAGCGTGCTTTCAACAGACGGACGGACGGACATGGCTAGATTGTCTTAGAATTTGATCGCGATCAAAAATAGGGTCTCATGTCGATATTTCAAGGTGTTACAAACGGAATGACAAAGTTAGTATACCCCCATCCTGGTGATGGAGGGTATAAAAAGAGAGACTGATAAAACTGATAACAAATAATTGGCTTTTCCGCATGCGAAGTATTACAATTGCTTGATAGTGCTACGATTGCAGCAAATTGGGGTTTAAAACCGGATTCTAACAAAATAGAACATATTTGAAGGCAAATTTGTTTTCAGTATTCAAGAAATATTTATAAACAAAAAAATCATATCGCTGCATTTGTGGACATGTTTCCTGTTCGCGTTATTTTTCCCCTTGAATTTGAGATAACAAGTGCATATTATTTTAACTCACTATTCATTATTTCACTATTTATATTATATGACATTATTAAACTGCTGATACGATGTCGCTTAATAAAGGGTGATTTTTTAAAAGCTACAGGAAAGATTTTCCAAAAAAAAAAAAAAACACATAAAATTCAAAAAATGCATGAAATCTTTATTTGAATCGATAGTGCGGGTCCATATAATTTAATGTTTGAAGATTATTTCATGCAAATGTTGACCTTGACTGCGCCTCAAATGGTCCATCCGCTTAGTCGAATTTTGGCATTTCCACGTTTTTGAGTAACAGAGGCCCAATTACTGCGAACGGCGACGAATCGATAATTGATGGTCATCATTAACACTGGCCGATACAGCTGCGATATTTTCTTCAGTTCGCACTCTACGTAAGCGTGTTGGTGGCTTAATGTCCAACAATGTAAATTTGGTGCGAAATTTAGTCACAATAGCCCGAATAGCCGCTTCAGTGGTTCGATTAAACTGACCATTAAATGGAAGAAGCGCGCGATGATCTTTCTTAACAGAGCACGCATTTTGATAATAAAATTCAATAATTTGCAAGCGTTGTTCGTTTGTAAGACGATTCATTAATTAAATTATAGACCAAACTGAAGATGTTTGACAGTGAAACAAAACACGAAACGTGAGTCAGCTGTTTAAACCAGTGTTGCCAAAAAGATAATCGCTAAAAAATCACCCTTTATAATAACAAAAAAAGCTCAGAACTATTTCGGCTTCAAAAAAGAAAAAGTTTTTTTTTTCACTTGTGGAAGGACATTTGTTTATGATTTTTTTCCTTTTAGGTACCTGCCTCCAACATTGAATTATGTCAGTAGGAAAAAAATATTTTTTTGATATTCGATTTCAATCTTTGTGAAAAGCGCTCTTCTTTATTTCATCTCAAAGTGAAAACAATTGCTCAATAAAATGTTTCTTCACTTCCCAATCTTTTCGCGATGCTACCACCAAACGATTCTCTTCACAAATTAGACCAAGTTTATTCGTGCATCCATAATCATCCCATTCTGTGGTGGATGAATCCGGAATGACAATACAATTCGGTTGATTCTTATTATTATCCGGTGTGTTATTCTTCCAATTTGTAAATTCAAGTTTTTTTCCAGTTGAAGACCAAACAAATATGTCGCGGCCGCCATTGTCATGGCCGCCAATCCAAAAGCTTCGAGGTTTATCTGTTGAATGAAAATCGCAATTATATATTTGATTTCCGCTGAACATTTCGCCCAGAAACATACCAAATTTGCTCTTGAGTAGACCAGCCAAAGCATCATTTTTCTCCGGCCTATCGATGGTGATCAGCGACATATTCCTCAGGGTGCATTCGCCCATAGCCTCAAACCAAGTGAACTGCAAGAAATTGCATATTTTTGCATAATTTACTATGGCCAGTATTGGAATCCTTGACATACCTTTTGTTCAGGATCGATGTAAAGTGATTGGTCATCATTGAACCTGCTCCATTTATAAAGCGGTATGGTTTGAGATATTCGCACACAACTGAACAATATAACAAAGCCGACTATTAGATTTGGATGTTTCATGGTGGCAGCTTGCACTTCAACTATTGGACAGCTGGGAAATTATTTCGTATTTATCTCAACTGCACACTGAGGGCAGCCTTTGTTCTTGATAAAGCAAAACCACAGAGTTTATAGTGCAGGGAAGCACTTTTTAGAATTAGAACTGGTGGTTTCAGTCGTCATAACTGAAATAGTTGTATACTCGAATATTCGAGTACTTTAGTTACCGAAACACTTTATAAAGAATAATTGAATAATTATTTATTTGAATATACACATTCTTCAATTCTCTTTCCTTATTTACAATTTAATTATTAAGTTGAATTTTAAAGGCCGTGTGCAAGGCTATTTTGGTATATATTTAATTGATGTTAAAAATTGATTGATTTGAAACAGTATTTGTAGTCTAATCGTCATAAGCGAAGGCTGTACTATTATTTAAAATATTTAGCATTTAGATTAGATAATGAATTCGTGCGAGACATCCTTCTGTGACAGGGAGATTATCACATTTTTTTGGAAGTTGTTCTATTTCGAATATTTAAACATGTTTTCGGAATATGTCTGCTAATATTTACGATTTGTATTTGTAGCGGCTGAAATGGGACAAAAAGGCATAAAAATGGTACGTATTAAACGACAACGTTTCCTCTCCTTGAGTAGAGTAAAGGTTTTTTTTTCAAATTTTTACTTTTAAGAGAGTAAAATGGGAAATAAAGAGTTTTTTGAAATTAGTACTTTTTTTGGGGGGGGGGGGGGGGGTTTGATAAGTGGAAAAAGGGATAAAATTGGTACCAAATTAAAATTTTACTTTTAAGAGAATAAAATGGGAATAGAGGGATAAAAATAGTACCAACGAAACGACTGCAGCTGGAACATCTCTCTATTAGCACGTACACGTAAAATAAAGAGCCTTTTAAAATTAGTACTTTTTTGGCGGGGGATTAGGGCGTACCTCAAAAAAAGTTCGCCGTACACCTTCGAATATGAAGTATTATTGAAAGGTAGTTTCAAAAAATTTTTTTTATTTTTTTATGCCGAACGTAGGGGTCGCGCTTTTACATTTTTCTATATAACTTCTGCATTTATAAACGGATTTTAAAGTGTGATACATCGATGTTTTTGTCTCTCCACTTATATATATATATATATATATATATATATATATATATATATATATATATATATATATATATATATATATAAACTAAACTAAAAAATCTATGATGAAAGTGGGTAAGATCGGTTATATATATATATATATATATATATAAGTGGAGAGACAAAAACATCGATGTATCACACTTTAAAATCCGTTTATAAATGCAGAAGTTATATAGAAAAATGTAAAAGCGCGACCCCTACGTTCGGCATAAAAAAATAAAAAAAATTTTTTGAAACTACCTTTCAATAATACTTCATATTCGAAGGTGTACGGCGAACTTTTTTTGAGGTACGCCCTAATCCCCCGCCAAAAAAGTACTAATTTTAAAAGGCTCTTTATTTTACGTGTACGTGCTAATAGAGAGATGTTCCAGCTGCAGTCGTTTCGTTGGTACTATTTTTATCCCTCTATTCCCATTTTATTCTCTTAAAAGTAAAATTTTAATTTGGTACCAATTTTATCCCTTTTTCCACTTATCAAACCCCCCCCCCCCCCCCCCCAAAAAAAGTACTAATTTCAAAAAACTCTTTATTTCCCATTTTACTCTCTTAAAAGTAAAAATTTGAAAAAAAAACCTTTACTCTACTCAAGGAGAGGAAACGTTGTCGTTTAATACGTACCATTTTTATGCCTTTTTGTCCCATTTCAGCCGCTACAAATACAAATCGTAAATATTAGCAGACATATTCCGAAAACATGTTTAAATATTCGAAATAGAACAACTTCCAAAAAAATGTGATAATCTCCCTGTCACAGAAGGATGTCTCGCACGAATTCATTATCTAATCTAAATGCTAAATATTTTAAATAATAGTACAGCCTTCGCTTATGACGATTAGACTACAAATACTGTTTCAAATCAATCAATTTTTAACATCAATTAAATATATACCAAAATAGCCTTGCACACGGCCTTTAAAATTCAACTTAATAATTAAATTGTAAATAAGGAAAGAGAATTGAAGAATGTGTATATTCAAATAAATAATTATTCAATTATTCTTTATAAAGTGTTTCGGTAACTAAAGTACTCGAATATTCGAGTATACAACTATTTCAGTTATGACGACTGAAACCACCAGTTCTAATTCTAAAAAGTGCTTCCCTGCACTATAAACTCTGTGGTTTTGCTTTATCAAGAACAAAGGCTGCCCTCAGTGTGCAGTTGAGATAAATACGAAATAATTTCCCAGCTGTCCAATAGTTGAAGTGCAAGCTGCCACCATGAAACATCCAAATCTAATAGTCGGCTTTGTTATATTGTTCAGTTGTGTGCGAATATCTCAAACCATACCGCTTTATAAATGGAGCAGGTTCAATGATGACCAATCACTTTACATCGATCCTGAACAAAAGGTATGTCAAGGATTCCAATACTGGCCATAGTAAATTATGCAAAAATATGCAATTTCTTGCAGTTCACTTGGTTTGAGGCTATGGGCGAATGCACCCTGAGGAATATGTCGCTGATCACCATCGATAGGCCGGAGAAAAATGATGCTTTGGCTGGTCTACTCAAGAGCAAATTTGGTATGTTTCTGGGCGAAATGTTCAGCGGAAATCAAATATATAATTGCGATTTTCATTCAACAGATAAACCTCGAAGCTTTTGGATTGGCGGCCATGACAATGGCGGCCGCGACATATTTGTTTGGTCTTCAACTGGAAAAAAACTTGAATTTACAAATTGGAAGAATAACACACCGGATAATAATAAGAATCAACCGAATTGTATTGTCATTCCGGATTCATCCACCACAGAATGGGATGATTATGGATGCACGAATAAACTTGGTCTAATTTGTGAAGAGAATCGTTTGGTGGTAGCATCGCGAAAAGATTGGGAAGTGAAGAAACATTTTATTGAGCAATTGTTTTCACTTTGAGATGAAATAAAGAAGAGCGCTTTTCACAAAGATTGAAATCGAATATCAAAAAAATATTATTTTACATTTTTCTATATAACTTCTGCATTTATAAACGGATTTTAAAGTGTGATACATCGATGTTTTTGTCTCTCCACTTATATATATATATATATATATATATATATATATATATATATATATATATATATATATATATATAAACTAAACTAAAAAATCTATGATGAAAGTGGGTAAGATCGGTTATATATATATATATATATATATATATATATATATATATATATATATATATATATATATATATATATATATATATATGTCTAATCAGAACCGATCTTACCCACTTTCATCATAGATTTTTTTAGTTGGATTATAAGATGTTGTGCCAATTTTAAAGAAAATCGGGTACAATATGTGGTTTCTAGATCAAATCGGGGGCTATATCTAAATCTGAACCGATCTAAACCGCTTTCGCCACAGGTATTTCTAGTTAGATTGTGAGATGTTAAGACTAGACTGTTGAAGAATATCGGGTACTATATGTGGTTTCTAGAGCGGAAAAAGTCAAATCTGTATGGGGGCTATATCTAAATCTGAACCGATTTTCACCATAGCTGTTTCTTATTCAATTATAGGATACTGTGCCAAATTTGAAGCAAATCGAGTGAAATATGTGGTTTCTAGAGCGGAAAAAGTCAAATCGGGAGCGGCATTTGTATGGGGGCTATATCTAAATCTGAACCGATCTGACCATTTTCACCATAGCTGTTTCCAGTTAAATTATAGGATACTGTGCCAAAATTGAAACAAATCGAGTGAAATATGTGGTTTCTAGAGCGGAAAAAGTAAAATCGGGAGCAAAATTTGTATGGGAGCTATATCTAAATCTGAACCGATGTTCTTCAAATTAAATAGCGTTCGTCCTTATCCTATAAAACATCGTTGTGCAAAGTTTTATTTAGTTCTAACCACAATTGCGACCTGGACTTTGATTACAAGAATATATGGACAGACAGACATCGCAAAATCGACTCAAAAAGTGATTCTAAGTCGATCGGTATAATAAACGATGGGACTATCTCGTTTCCTTTTGGGTATTACAAACAAATGCACAAACACATTATACCCTGTGGTGTAGCGTATACAAATTACAACCACAGAGCCTTTTATATCCTCGATCTGATGTTTCTCTGAAGCAGCCGGTCATTTTATAACTTTCTGCACCTCTTTCCAAATCCATATTTAAAGTAGTAAATCAAAAAAAAATTTTTTTTTTCAAATCCATGCTTTATGCAAGCAGAATTCTATTGGGCCTAGAAATTCTTTTTTAGTTATCTTTTGTAGAAGGAAAAATTACTGCGTTATCAGGAGCAGAAATAATAGATTTTTAATTTGTGGTTTGTATGGGAGGTACCACGCCCCTTTGTACAATCCCGCCCATATTTGCAGCAGCACTTACAACATGCACACCAAACCGACGTATCAAATTTTGTTTAAATACCGTTATCAGGAGCAGAAATAATAGATTTTTAATTTGTGGTTTGTATGGGAGGTACCACGCCCCTTTGTCCAATTGGTCAAATTTTTCCATTTCCTTGTATTGTCATCGAAAATGATTAAGTGTGCAAAATTTGAGCAAAATTGGTTGAGAAAAAAGCTTTCAAAAATTGATTTCAAATTTTGTGGCACACAAACATATACAGAAAGTAACCTTATATAAAGCATGGAAAAATGGAGCTGATTAATGAATACTCCAAAAGTAAAGTACTTTTTAAAATGTTGTCTGAAAAATATGGAGTTGGCATTCAAACTGTATCCGATTTATTAAAAAAACAAAGATCGGATTTTAAAATTTTGCTCCGATACTGATTCAATGCTTGGCCTTAAACACAGATACATATACACTAAAAACATCCGAAAATCCAAAAGTTGATTTCGCAACATATGAATGGTTTCGGCAAGAAAGATTTAAGGGAACTCCAATTTCAGGTAAGTTAACTGAAATCGCGATTGAAATTGTATGAACTTAAACTGAAATTTGCTTCTGAACTTCAGGCGAAATGATTGTCGAAAAGGCAAAAATGTTCCATTTGAAGTTAAACATGAATTCAGAGTGCACTTATTCATTTGGTTGGTTGGATAAATTCAAAAAACGTCATGGAATCCGTCGACTGAAATCTACGGGAGAAAAGGAGGAGACGATGTTTGTGGACGTCTTTGATGAAATCATTAAAAACGAACAACTTACAACTGAACAGATCTACAATGCAGACGAAACCAGTCTATTTTGGAGGTGTTTGCCTCAGAGTTCTTTGGCTAGTGGTAATGAATATTCTATTTGAAGGGTACAAGGAATCCAAGGAGAGAATCACAGTGCTAGTTCGTTCAAATGCTGCAGGAACTCACAAGTGTAAATTGATGAAACAGTGCCCATCCAAGAGCTTTAAAAAACGTTGAACACCTTCCTGTGATTTATACATAAATCTAATAAGAAAGCTTGGGTAACACAACAGCTATTTCAGGAGTGGTTTAATCAAAATTTTGTACCAGAAGCAAAGGAACATCAACGGCGCATAGGTCTCAAAAATAACTGTAAAATACTTTTACTATCAGACAACTGTCCAGCACACCCAGATGTACATAAATGCTATGATATCTGAAAACGTTACAGTAAAATATCTCCCACCAAATTGCACGTCCTTGATTCAGCCTATGGATCAAGGAGTAATTCGGAGCTTCAAATGTCACTACCGTAAACTGATCAAAAACTTGTTGGTGCTAATGACAGACGTCTTTGAATATTAAGACAGCTTTGTGGGCAGCCGCAGCTTCGTGGGACTCTGTAACTCCACAAGTTTTAAAAAGAGTTTGGAATAACTTACTATCTCATAATGAAGATGCTCCAAATAGCCTTGTTGAGATACAAACAGATATAACCATACCGTCTGGATGTACGATTGATGCTGTCGAAAAGTGGATGGTGTGCGACTCTGATGTCGCTCCGTTTGCTATTATATCTGAAGACGAAATCGTAAACATGGTTACCCAAAGCCAAGAAGATGAGCTTGATTCAAATTCCGAGGAATCAGATGGATGAAATGCGGACGAAACGCCTACATTGGCTCAGGCAATAGAGGCTAGTAGTATTTTGTTAGGTTTTTTTAGAAAACTTTAATACTTTTGTCCAAGTATTTCAGAACCAGATAAAATGCAAACTCATTTGTTGGAAGAACAATCAAAAGCTAAAAGCATAAGACAGACTTCCATAAAAGATTTTTTTAAATAAATGTATGTATTCCTAGAGATATGATAAGTTATTTATAGACGCAGACTTACATGTTTTTGTCAAAAATAAATAAAAATAATAAAATTTATACATGTAAAATTTTACCTCTTTTAATCGTGATTTTCGGTTATCCGTGATTAGCCCGGTCCCGAGCATCACGGTTAGTCGAAGTTCAACGGTATATGATACAATCCACTTTCTATCCATTAGTATATTTCTATATTATTAGTAGTATTATTAGTATGTTTATAGGCGAAATATAATATGTAAAGTTTGGCCAAAATCGGTTAAACATTTTGGGAGCAACATTTGTATATGAATATATATATATATATATATATATATATATATATATATATATATATATGTCTAATCAGAACCGTTGTTGTGTCAATTTTAAAGAAAATCGGGTACAATATGTGGTTTCTAGATCAAATCGGGAGCAACATTTGTATGGGGGCTATATCTAAATCTGAACCGATCTAAACCGCTTTCGCCACAGGTATTTCTAGTTAGATTGTGAGATGTTAAGACTAGACTGTTGAAGAATATCGGGTACTATATGTGGTTTCTAGAGCGGAAAAAGTCAAATCTGTATGGGGGCTATATCTAAATCTGAACCGACTTTCACCATAGCTGTTTCTTATTCAATTGTAGGATACTGTGCCAAATTGAAACAAATCGAGTGAAATATGTGGTTTCTAGAGCGGAAAAAGTCAAATCGGGAGCGACATTTGTATGGGGGCTATATCTAAATCTGAACCGATCTGACCGATTTTCACCATAGCTGTTTCTAATTCAATTATAGGATACTGTGCCAAAATTGAAACAAATCCAGTGAAATATGTGGTTTCTAGAGCGGAACAATTTATTTATTTATTTATTAATTTCAGTCTATGGACATTATGATCCTTACAGACTAGCTTAAATCTGGGAGTAAAATAAATCTAGTATTTCATTAAAATTTGACAGCGATAATGAAAAATCTAAATTGAATTTGTTATTTATATTATTACATTCTTTTAGACCACGTAAAATAGGTTCATTAAGAGCATAATTACATCTATGCATAGGTATGTTACAGTATTCCCAAGTACGCAAATCCCTAGCAGGGATATTGAAGCCAATACGACTAAGCAATAAAGGACAGTCTATTTTTCCAGAAATTAATTTGAAAATAAATAAGACAGACATTTTGGAGCGCCGATTGGCTAATGTATCCAAATGTATGAGTAAACACCTGGATTCATAAGAAGGCCTAGGATCAGGGAAGTTAATAGAAAACAAAGCAAAATTAATAAATTTCTTTTGTAGTCGTTCAATGCGGTTTATGTGATTAACATAAAATGGACTCCAAACCATAGGAGCATATTCCAATTTTGATCTAACAAAAGTAACATAAAGCAATTTGCGAGTGTAAGGATTTATAAAGTCCTTACTATTGCGCCTTATGAATGCCGGAACTGAATAATCCCTTGGAATAACATAATCAATATGTAACCTAAAACTCAATTTACTGTCAAAGACAACACCAATTACTATCAACTTTTGCCAATAACTCATTGTTAATATAGTATTTAGAGTTAATCATTTTTACGCGCCTTCCAAAAGGAAGGTGAGAACATTTCGCAGCATTCAGCGGCAACATATTCACTTCACACCAAGTCAAAACACGATCAATGTCACACTGAAGAGACATAGAATCCTGAAGATTAGAAATCCCTGCGAACAATTTAATGTCATCGGCATATAGGAGATAATTGCAGAATTGGAAACATGAACATATATCATTAATGAATAAGGTGAAAAGAAGTGGACCTAGAATACTACCCTGAGGAACCCCAGAGGTAGCGACATAAAAATCAGAGTTGCAATTCCAAATCTAGAAAGTTTCTTAACAAGTAAAGTATGAGAAACTCTATCGAAAGCCTTACTAAAATCTAAATAAATAGTGTCAACTTGGACACCAAATTCAAAATTAGTAATACAATAATTTGTAAATAGTAAAAGATTAGTGACCGTTGACCGATTCTTAATGAAACCATGTTGTGCTTCAGATAGAAAAGGATATACGGAGTAAAACAGTTTATGATATACAATATGCTCAAGTAATTTTGAAATATTAGTTAATTTCGAAATTGGTCTATAATTGCGGACATTACTTCTACTACCCGACTTAAAAATAGGCATAACTGAAGCCACCTACCAAACATCCAGAAAGACACCCAGCTTCAAAGAAAGATTGAATATATGTTTTAATGGAATACAAATTGACGAACCGCACTTTTTAAGAAAACTGGCTGATATGCCATCCAAGTCTAACCTAGTAGACTCACTAAGTTGAGATAGAGCAAAAAGAATGTCGCCCTCCGAAAACTGCATTACTCCCAAGTCAATGACAGGCTCAACAGTTTTCAAGAGACTTAAATCCAATAAATGATCAGAGGAAATAAAATTGGACTTTTATTTGTACCATTTTCACTCCTTTTTCCATTTCTTTTATTTTCCTCATCTACGTAGACAGACGAGTGCAAATACTGAATATCATGATTCTAGCTACAATCGTTTGATTGTAGCCAAATTTATTTTCATTTAGATCCTGATTCTTCGAATATCGGAAGATCTCGTTATTATTCGCATCACCGCAGTCAGAGAAGTGTACACACCGAATATCATTATTATAGCTGCAGCCGTTCGGTTGGTACTATTTTTATCCCCATTTCCCAGCTAAAAGTACAAATTTCGAAAAATCCTATTTATTTCGCATCTGTACAGTCAGATTTAATGATTTCAACTTCAGCGGTTTGATAGGTACCATCTTTATCCCTCTTTTCCCTTAAAAGAACGAATTTAAAAAAAATCCTCTATTTTACGTATCTGCGCAATTGGAGGGATGTTTATTCCAATTTTCATGTTTCTAGCTGTTTTCGTATGATTGGTACCATTTTTATACCTTTTTGTCCCATTTCGCCCGCTAAAACATGTATTTACTTTTCGGTGCATTTTCGCTACAAGAGAACAACAAATTTCAAATGCATATAAAACAAAAATGTTGACAAGTAATTAAGTTTCAGTTGGATAAACCGACTTCTATATATACCCTCACTCTCAGAGAACATGTATACGGAAGTTATAAGGAATAACATTTTATGTATGTCAGAATAATTTGTATGGAAGGAGGTTCGTGTCTTGCACAAGTATAGAAGTTATAAAGGATTTAATATTACCTTATTATTCACAACTAATCCGACTTGAGAAAAGAATTTTTTTCACTTATGGAAGGACATTTGTTTATAATTTTTTTCCTTTTAGGTACTTGCCTCCAACATTGAATTTTGTCAGTAAAAAAAATATCTTTTTTTGTCTTCGATTTCAATTTTTGTGAAAAACGCCTTTCTTTATTTCATCTTAAAGTGAAAACAATTGCTCAATAAAATGTTTCTTCACTTCCCAATCTTTTCGCGATGCTACCACCAACCGATTCTCTTCACAAATTAGACCAAGTTTATACGAGCATCGATAATCTTCCCATTCTGTGGTGGATGAATCCGCAATGAGAATACAATTCGGTCCATCCTTATTATTATCAGGTGTGTTATTCTTCCAATTTGTAAATTCAAGTTTTTTTCCAGTTGAAGACCAAACAAATATGTCGCGGCCGCCATTGTCATGGCCGCCAATCCAAAAGCTTCGAGGTTTATCTGTTGAATGAAAATCGCAATTATATATTTGATTTCCCCTGAACATTTCGCCCAGAAACATACCAAATTTGCTCTTGAGTAGACCAGCCAAAGCATCATTTTTCTCCGGCCTATCGATGGTGATCAGCGACATATTCCTCAGGGTGCATTCGCCCATAGCCTCAAACCAAGTGAACTGCAAGAAATTGCATATTTTTGCATAATTTACTATGGCCAGTATTGGAATCCATGACATACCTTTTGTTCAGGATCGATGTAAAGTGATTGGTCATCATTGAACCTGCTCCATTTATAATGCGGTATGGTTTGAGATATTCGCACACAACTGAACAATATAACAAAGCCGACTATTAGATTTGGATGTTTCATGGTGGCAGCTTGCACTTCAACTATTGGACAGCTGGGAAATTATTTCGTATTTATCTCAATTGTGCAGATTTGTTCTTCAGCAACCACTTCAAAAACATTATTGTGGTTTCAGTGATAAATTAAATGTATGAATATGAATACTCGAGTATTCAAATATGGCATTTCTACAGAAAGATCCATAATGAAAAGTTGACAAAAATTTGTATTAAATATTAAATAAAATATATTATTGAAAACGTTCAAGGCTTGTCGTAAATACCATGATGATCAAACGGACTGCATAGTTGAATTCATGCCACCCTTTTCTTTTTTCAATATTTGCTTTTTTGATTATTTGAAAATTTAAATATGTATTTGAAAAAAATATTCGATTAATCGAATAAAATTTATTCGGCGGGATACGAACACAAACAATAATGCACAAAAAGTGTTCTGAAAATACTGGTTTAAAGCGGTTTTTATTAGCTCTAGTCATGCCCCGCAAAACGACAAAACTTCTGTTTTCAGCATTTGACTTTGTCGTTATTCTTATCAAAAACAAGTAAAATTGGCGTTAAGTTCGGCCGGGCCGAACTTTATATACCCTCCACCATGGATTGCATTCCACAGAGGCTGTCGATTTTCGTAGAAGTGCAGTAATAAAAAAAAATATATTTAAATATATAAAAATAAATATATAAAAATATATTTTTTTAAATATGTATAGCCAAACCAAAACAAATACAAATATTGAAAAAATAATTTTATAAATAAATATAATATTTTTATTATTTCAAACCACGCTTACAAGGCAAGGCTACCAATATACTATATATCGAAGTAATGATTCAAGTCAATTCAAAAAATAAATATTCTTATAAGCTTGAATAGCAGAAATATTGGTAGTTATTGGGTGGTACAGTTGGGTGTATTTCCATTCTATTTTAATTCCAAAAATAAACATTTTGGAAATCAATTATCACAAGTAAATAGTGCAAAATAACCTAACTTCATGATTCAACCAATATTTGCCGTACACAAGTACGAATTTGTAAGATGGCATGTGTACTTTATTACTTGGTGCGATTTTTTAAACGCAAATTCGGCAAGTGAGTTGTGATTCTCGTTCGTTTGTGTGAATTATCTCCTTATAGAGGCCGGGTTTGATGTTGAAAAGTCGCTGCGCAGCCACTTGAAAAGACTTTTGACATGGTCGAAATCATGATCGTGGTAGTCTGCAGCCAAGTAATAAATGTCACCATGCCATTTGTAAATAAATTTGCATTCTATTAAATATAGAGCCAGGACAATATCCCAGTTCAAATCAAAAATTTGGAAAAATATTTTTATTTTGCGTGTCTACGCAGCCAGAGGAACGTATACTCCGAATTTCATGATTGTAGCTGCGGCCATATGGTTGGTACGATTTGTATCCCCCTTAGAACCCACTAAAATCTCTTTATTTTACGTGTCTACGCAATTAGAAGGATGTACACACTGAATTCCATCGTTTAGTTGGTACTATTTTTATCGCTCGGTACCCATTGTATCCCTTGAAAGTACGAATTTGGAAAAAAAATAATGTTCGTGTCTACGCAGCCAGAGGAATGTATACTCCGAATTTCATGAATCTAGCTGCGGTCATTTGGTTGGTACTATTCTTATCCCTTTTTCCATTTTAGCCCCAAAAAGTACGGATTTCGAAAAATCTGTTTATTTTACGTGTCTACGCAATCAGAGGAATTAATACAAAGAATTCCATTATTCTAGGTGCAGCCGTTTGTTTGGTACCGTTTTTATCCCTTTATTCCCATTTTACCCTTAAAAGTACGAATTTGGAAAAAATATTTTTATATTATGATCTAGTCAATTAGAGGAATGTACACATCAAATTTCGTGATTCTAGCTGTTGCCGTTTGAAATGTACCATTTTTATTCCTTTTTTGCCCCATTAAATAAATAAAAAATAAATAAATAAAAATCACTTTGTGGTGCCCGTTTTTGTTATAGGGGGAATGCGCACACCCAATATCAAGTAAGTAAAGGGTGATTTTTTAAGAGCTTGATAACTTTTTTTTAAAAAAAAACGCATAAAATTTGCAAAATCTCATCGGTTCTTTATTTGAAACGTTAGATTGGTCCATCACATTTACTTTTTGAAGATAATTTCATTTAAATGTTGACCGCGGCTGCGTCTTAGGTGGTCCATCCGCTTAGTCCAATTTTGGCATTTCCACGTTTTTGAGTAACAGAGACCCAATTGGTGCGAACGGCGACGAATCGAAAATTGGTGGTCATCATTAACACTGGCCGATACAGCTGCGATATTTTCTTCAGTTCGCACTCTACGTAAGCGTGTTGGTGGTTTAATGTCCAACAATGTAAATTTGGTGCGAAATTTAGTCACAATAGCCCGAATAGCCGCTTCAGTGGGCATAAAATGGAAGCGCGCAATGAACTTTCTTAACAGAGCACGCATTTTGATAATAAAATTCAATAATTTGCAAGCGTTGTTCGTTTGTAAGACGATTCATGATGAAATGTCAAAGCATACTTTGACACCATGTCTGAAATCCCACGTGATCTGTCAAATACTAATGCATGAAAATCCTAACCTCAAAAAAATCACTCTTTACAAGCAGACATATTGAAAAAATATACTTAAATACTCTAAAATATTAGGGGTTATTATGGGTAGTTTTAGTCCTTGTGAGGGAAAATTTTTTCCCTTTGGACCGATTTCGCCCAGTTGCAATCACAATTGATCTACGACTATAAGACGCATTTATGACAAATTTGAACGTTCTTGCTCCTTTCGTTTAGATGCTAGCGTGCTTTCAACAATCGGACGGACGGACATGGCTAGATCGACTTAGAATTTTATGACGATCAATAATATATATACTTTATAGGGTCTCAGGTCGCTTTTTCAAGGTGTTACAAATGGAATGACAAAGTTAGTATACCCCCATCCTGGAGGTGTAGGGTATAAAAAATAAAAATACAATATACAAAAATAATTTGTTGATTATATGAAACATATAATTTGATTATGAAACATTTCACAATGCAGGGCTTATCGAAAAATTATGCTTGTTTTTTAGAGGAGCAAAAAACTTAAATTGAAAAAAATCAGGGAAATGTTTAAAAATCCATCAAATTGGAAGACAATTTTGTGACATTTTGAATATAATTTCGAACATGTGGTTGCTACGGACATGGCCTAATATGGAGGTCCAATTTTCATATATTTCCTTGGAAAATAAAGCGTCGCATGATGGCTGCTAAGTTCTGCATCAAAAAAAAGAAAATATTTGTGTCCAAGCCGAAAAAAATATTTTTGTGTACTGATTCATAAAACCACATAGAAAATGTGGTTTTGGAGCAGAAATTCAAAAATTGGAAAAAAATATTTTTCGAAAAAACTCCTGCAGCTTCTCAATAGAGAGGTCGTTTTGGTCCCTTTTGTGTTAAAGGGTAAAAAAAACACCCCTAAACAGGGTTTTAACGGGTCAAACTGTTCTACAAAGTCTTTAACGGGTCAAAATGTAATACAAAAATATTTCCCATAAAATGCTACTGCAAGTCTCAAAATACACCAAGACTCAAACCTCGACTTAAAAGGCAGAAATAAGTCAAAATTTAAAATTCATTTTAGGGTTAATTTCGAACTTTTTTCGTTTTGGTGCTAAAGGAGACCTTGTGATCCTTATATTTTATGTATAAAATATCTTCAGCAATATTACTTAGAACACTACAAGGATTATTTTTGTAGAACATTTTAACCCTCTAGCTGCTCTATATAGGGGTCATTTTGGTTCCTTTTTTGTAAAAGGGTAAAAAACACCCCTAAACAGGGTTTTAACGGGTCAAAATATTCTACAATAAATATTTGCCATAAAATTCTACTATAAGTCTTTGCAAACAACAAAACTCAACTTAAAAGCCAGTAAGTTAAAAATTAAAATTCATTTTAGGGTTAATTTTCGTACCTTTTCGGAATTGGTGGTAAAATGTCCCACACAACTGAATATTAGGGGGATGCACGATGGGGCCAAACACCAATTTGAGAGGCAAAAAGTCCAAAAAAAGTAACGTATTTTCAAAATTTAATAATGACAGATTGTTGCCAACACTAAATGGCAAAATATAAAAATGTGGAACCAGGTGGCAACTTGTTTTTTCAAACCATACTGCCAAAATTACTACTTTTTTCTTGTTTCATTTTTGATATTTCAATCAAAAGTAATATGAAAACACATCCTTTGAAAAGGGCACAAGCTAATATTTTTTTTTTGTAAATTAGAAAATAATAACACAGATATGTAAATTAATCAAAATTTAAAAAATGTAACAATGTTATTGCAAAAAGCAATGCACTGCGATAAAGTGTGTTGTGTTTTTCGTGTATGTTTACGAGTCGTTCCTGTATTTCTTGGAATAGAACTTTGTTTATCCGGACGTATCCCCTGAACCATATATATGAAAAGAAAGGTTAAAAGGTGCACTTTAATATGCCGGTAGTATGGGCTGCAGCAATTTATTGTTTTAAAGTTAACAAGTAAAAACCCTCCATATATACCCTCCACCATGAATTGCATTCCACAGAGGTTGTCGGTTTTCGTAGAAGTGCAGTAATATTACAGGAAAATATATTTTTTTAATATAGCCAAACCAAAACAAATACAAATATTGAAAAAATAATAGTATAAATAAATATGATATTTTAATTATTTCAAACCATTATTTATTTCAAATCAAAAAATAAATATTCTTATATTTATATTTTCAAAAAGCTTAAATACAACAAATATTGGAATATAGTTGGTGCTACAGTTGGTTGTATTTCCATTCTATTTTAATTTCAAAAGTACAAATTTTGAAAATCCATTATCAGACGTACATGTGCAAAGTGGAAAATAACCTATCTTCATGATTCAACCAATTTTTGCCGTAAAAGGAAAAGTACGAATTTGGAAAAAAAACTTTTTATTTTGCGTGTTCATGCAGTCAGAGGAATGTATACACCGAATTCCATTATTCCAGCTGCGCCCATTTGGTAGGTACCATTTTTTACCCCCTTGACATTTCTACGCAATTAGAATTTCATCATTCTAGCTGTGGTCCTCTAGTTGGTACTATTTTTAACCCTCTGTACCATTGTATCCCTTGAAAGTACGAATTTCGAAAACTCCGTTTATTTTTCGTGTCTACGCAGTCAGAGGAATGTATACTCCGAATTGCATGACTCTAGCTGCGGTCATTTGGTTGGTACTATTTGTATCCCCTTTTTCCATTTTAACCCCAAAAAGTACGAATTTCGAAAAAATCGTCTATTTTCCGTGTCTACGCAGTCAAAGCCCATTTGGTAGGTACCATTTTTTACACCCTTGACATTTCTACGCAATTAGAATTTCATCATTCTAGCTGTGGTCCTCTAGTTGGTACTATTTTTATCCCTCTGTACCATTGTATCCCTTGAAAGTACGAATTTCGAAAACTACGTTTATTTTTCATGTCTACGCAGTCAGAGGAATGTATACTCCGAATTGCATGACTCTAGCTGCGGTCATTTGATTGGTACTATTTTTATCCCCTTTTTCTTTTTAACCCCAAAAAGTACGAATTTCGAAAAATCTGTTTATTTTAAGTGTCTACGCAATGAGAGGAATGCATATACCGAATTTCATTAATCCAGATGTAGCCGTTTTGTTGGTACCATTTTTATCCCTCCGTACCCATTGTATCCCTTGAAAGTACGAATTTGGAAAAAACCCTTTTAGTTTTCATGTCTACGTAGTCAAAGGAATGTGTACTCCGAATTTCATGACTCTAGCTGTGGTCATTTGCTGGGTACTATTTTTATCCCCTTTTTCTATTTTGACTCCAAAAAGTACGAATTTCGAAAAATCAGTTAATTTCCCGTGTCTACACAGTCAGAGGAATGTATAATCTGAATTTAATGACTCTAGCAGCGGTCATTTGATTGGTACTATTTTTATCCCCTTTTTCATTTTAACCCCAAAAAGTACGAATTTTAAAAAATCCGTGTATTTTACTTGTCTATGCAATCAGAGGAATGTATACACCGAATTTCATTATTCTTGGTACAACCGTTTGGTTGGTAGCATTTTTATCCCTCTATTCCCATTTTACCCCTTAAAAGTACGAATTTGGGAAAAGTACTTTTATATTCACACACACCGCAATTTCGCAAATTTCGTGTTTCTAGCTGTTGTCGTTTAATATGTACCATTTTTATCCCTTTTTTGCCCCATTTCACACCCTACAAATAAGAATGACTTTATGGTGCACGTTTTTGCTATAAGGGGAATGCGCATACCAAAAATCAAGCAAATATAAACAGACATATTCAAGAAACATGCTTAAATACGCTAAAATATTAGGGATAATTAGGGGTATTTTTAGTCCTTGTGAGGGAAAAAATTTTCCCTTTGGGCCGATTTCGCCCCATTTCAATCCCAACCGATCTACGACTATAAGACGCATTTATGGAAAATTTGAACGTTCTAGCTCCTTTCGTTTAGATGCTAGCGTGCTTTCAACAGACGGACGGACGGACATGCCTAGATCGTCTTAGAATTTTATGACGATCAAGAATATATATACTTTATAGGGTCTCAGGTTTCAAGGTGTTACAAACGGAATGACAAAGTTAGTATACCCCCATCCAGGAGGTGGAGGGTATAAAAATTCAATTTTTGTAAACAGCATAAGTACTTGTACAAAACATTAAATGTAATTTGGCTCAAAAATCCAACTACCATCCCACTGTAATCCAACTACCATCCCACCATTTGAAATTCAAAAGACTTTTGAATTTCGAATGGTGTATTTTGAATTACAAATGACGAGTTTTGAATTTCAAATGGTGTCTTTTGAATTACAAATGACGAGTTTTAAATTTAATATGACGACTTTTGAATTACAAATGACGAGTTTTGAATTTCAAATGATGAGTTTTGAATTTCAAATGATGAGTTTTGAATTTAAATGATATTGAATGAATTTCAAATGGAATTTTTGAATTTCAAATGGTGTCTTTTGAATTACACTTGAAAATTGTGTAGTACACAGTGGTACGCCGCACAGAGGGATTTGTTCATACAAAGTTTGGCAAAAAATATAAGTAGTGCTCGTAGAATGTTGAAATGAAATTTTGCTCCGAGCCTTTGGTTAACTCAATTAAGAAAAATATACGGTTTCATAAAAATTGGCCACGCCCAGTACCCACCGCTCATTGAACCTAAAATTTATTTGCGACCCAAACTTTTTGAAATTTGGCACAGAGCCTTTTATTACCTCAATTAAGAATAAAATAAAGTTTCGTCAAAATTGGCCATGTCCACATCCCACCGCCCATAGAACAAAAGTTTATTTTTGGCCCAAACTTTTTGAAATTTGGCACAGAACATTTTATTACCTCAATTACCGCCCACCCATATTATATTTGCCAAAACTTTTTGTTTCTTTAGCAAAACTAATTATTTTATAAATAAATTTCAATACATGCATTTAAATATAGACTTTTTTTCATCATCTATCATCTCTGTAACTATATCATCAAGTTCCAGAGCCTGTTTACGGGGTTGACATATAATGCTACTTATAAAAGGATCTGACGATACTAGAAGTCGATGAAAACCATCTGTATTTGTTTGTTACTTCATTATTTCAAAGACAAATACACGTGTTTTTGGGATACAATTTATGGATTCTTCTTACTGAATCAATGTTCTACAAAACTTTATCATTACATTTTTAAATTTTATGTGTCGAAAAAATGACTTTTTGCACAAAAAATCACACTGTGCGCCGATCGATTTTTGCTCTTCCCTGGTACTTTTTTACAAAGAAAAAATATTCGTAAAATTTTCCAAAAAGATTTGTAAAATTTCAATAAAAAAAATGTAAAATTTACACCGAGGCTAACTGAAAATCATTTTCATCATTTTACAATTGTTTACGAAAACTATTGCGAGGGAATGTTAATTTAACCTGAGGACTTGAAAATACTGAACCGAGGCTAATCTTAATTAAAACTGAAAATCCCATATTTTATGGAAACTATTACGAGGGGATATCATAATGTGTGGAATTTCATCTTTAATTTCATGTGAGGCTATCCTATGTTAACCTAAACAAGTAAAAACGGCGTTAAGTTCGGCCGGGCCGAACTTTTTATACCCTCCACCATGGATTGCATTCCACAGAGGTTGTCTGTTTTCGTAGAAGTGCAGTAATATTACAGGAAAATATAATTTTTTTAATATAGCCAAACCAAAACAAATACAAATATTGAAAAATTAATTTTATAAATAAATATAATATTTTAATTATTTCAAACCACGCTTACAAGGCAAGGCTACCAATACGTCAATTCAAAAAATAATTATTCATCTATTTATATTTTGAAAAATATTTTCAGAGCAATAAATATTGGTAGATAGTGGGTGCCACAGTTGGTTGTATTTCCATTCTATCAAAAGTAGAAATTTTGAAAATCCATTATCAGACGTACATAGTGCAAAATAACCTAACTTCATGATTCAACCAATTTTTGCAGTAAAAGAAAATGTACGAATTTGAAAAAAAAAAACTTTTTATTTTGCGTGTCTATGCAGTCAGAGGAATGTATACACCGATTCCATGATTCCATTTGGTTGGTACCATTTTCACCCCCTTGACGTTTCTACGCAATTAGAATTTTATCATTCTAGTTGTAGTCGTTTAGTTGGTACTATTTTTATCCCTCTGTACCATTGTATCCCTTGAAAGTACTAATTTCGAAAAATTCGTCTATTTTCCGTGTCTTCGCAGTCAGAGGAATGTATACTCCGAATTTCATGACTCTAGCTGCGGTCATTTGATTGGTACTATTTTTATCCCCTTTTTTCATTTCAACCCCAAAAAGTACGAATTTCGAAAAATCAGTTTATTTTCCGTGTCTTCACACTCAGAGGAATGTATACTCCGAATTTCATGATTTTTATCCCCGTTTTTCATTTTAACCCCAAAAAGTACGAATTTTGAAAAATCCGTGTATTTTACTTATCTATGCAATCAGAGGAATGTATACACCGAATTTCATTATTCTAGGTACAGCCGTTTGGTTGGTACCATTTGTATCCCTCTATTCCTATTTTACCCCCTAAAAGTACGAATTTGGAAAAAATACTTTTATATTATGTATCTACTCAATTAGAGGAATGTACACACCGAATTTCGTGTTTCTAGCTGTTGTCGTTTAATATGTACCATTTTTATCCCTTTTTTGCCCCATTTCACCCTCTACAAATAAGAATCACTTTATGGTGCACGTTTTTGCTATAAGGGGAATGCGCATACCAAATATCAAGCAAATATAAACAGAAATATTCAAAAGACATGCTTAAATACGCTAAAATATTAAGGATTATTATGGGTATTTTTAGTCCTTGTGAGGGAAAATTTTTTCCCTTTAGGCCGATTTCGCCCCATTTCAATCCCAACCGATCTACGACTATAAGACGCATTTATGGAAAATTTGAACGTTCCAGCTCCTTTCGTTTAGATGCTAGCGTGCTTTCAACAGACGGACAGACGGACAGACGGACGGACATGGCTAGATCGTCTTAGAATTTTATGACGATCAAGAATATATATACTTTATAGGGTCGCAGGTCGATATTTCAAGGTGTTACAAACGGAATGACAAAGTTAGTATACCCCCATCCTGGAGGTGGAGGGTATAATAAAGATTTGAAAATAACTGCACCGAGGCCAATCTAAATTAAAACTAAAAATTACGTATTTTACGAAAACTATTCCAAGGAATATCATAATGTGTGGAATTTCATCTTTAATTTCACTTGTGGCTATCCTATGTTAAACTAAATAAACATTTGAAAAATCTAATCTACATTAAAACTAATCACATATTTTATGAAAACTATTGCGAGGGAATATCATTTTATGTGAAATTTCATTTTTAATTTCACGTGAGGCTATTCTCTGTTAACCTAACCGAGGCTAATCTAAATTAAAACTAAAAGTTACATATTTTACGAAAACTATTAAAACTGAAAATCCCATAATTTATGAAAACCATTGCGAGGGAATATCTTAATTATATCTATATAATTTCATCTTTAATTTCACGTGAGGCTATCCTATGTTAAACTAAATAAACGTTTGAAAATACCGCATCGAGCCTAATATAAATTAAAAATTGCGTATTTGCGTTTTGTATTTTGTTCGGCTTGAGGTCAGTTTTTTCCAAATAATAAAACAAAAATGACTATTTTATTATTTTCTTGTTTTTTATTTCCCAATATTTCGACCAACTCCGTTGGTCATCTTCAGGGGTCTATTACAAAAAACACAAATTATTCAATTACAAGCATTAACAATCAAAAAATATCACAATATTTATATTTACATTTTTAAAAAAGTTTTTCACAATAGGAAAATTCTCCTGCCACTCTCTGCAAGCTTTTGTCAACTACTGTCTAATTTGTCGTCTATGTTTTTCCACCGTGTTCCTATATATTTGAGCACAACCGTCTGTGTCTCTCTTATAATTAAGCCTTTTTCCAGGGGAGACGTCAATTATATTTAGCATTTCCAAAGTGTATCTCCTTGTATAATTATTCTCTTCCGCTAATATTTCGACGTCATTAAAGTTTGGTTTATGTCCCGTCAAGGTACAGTGGGCTGCAAGGGCAGTTTTTTGCTCAATGGGTTTGTCAAGAGATTTGTGTTCGGTTTTGTGTGATGAAAGTCTGGTTTTCAATTTGTTTTTCGTAGTGCCGACATATACCTTCTGGCATATGTCGGACTTGCGTATTTTTTGAAAACTATTGCGAGGGAATATCATTTTATGTGAAATTTCATTTTTAATTTCAAGTGAGGCTATCCTATGTTAACTTAAGTAAAAATTTGAAACAAACTGCACCGAGGCTAATCTAAATTAAAACTGAAAATCACATATTTTACGAAAACTATTGCGAGGAAATATCATAATGTGTGGAATTTCATTTATAATTTCACCTGAGACTATCCTATGTTAACCTCTATAAACATTTGAAAAACAGCACCGAGGCTAATCTTAATTAAAACTGAAAATCCTATAATTTATGAAAACCAATGTGTGAAATTTCATCTTTAATTTTACGTGAGGCTATCCTATGTTAAACTAAATAAAGATTTGAAACAAACTGCACCGAGGCTAATCTTAACTAAAACTGAAAATCCCATATTTATGAAAACCTTTGCTAGGGATAATGTGTGGAATTTCATTTATAATTTCACTAGACGAGGCTATTCTATGTTAACCTAACTAAAGATTTGAAACAAAGTGCACCGAGGCTAATCTTAATTAATATTGAAAATCCCATATTTTATGAAAACTATTGCAAGGGAATATCACTATGTTTAATTTCACGTGAGGCTATTCTATGTTAACATTTGAAAAATCTGCTAATCCTAATTAAAACTGAAAATCAAACATTTTATTTGAATGTGTGAATTTTCTTTTGCAATTTCATGAGATGAGGCTATCCTATGTTAACGGAGGCCATTTTTCACTTGTAACTAATTATATTTTTGCTCCATTTATTCACCACACTGGGCATATATTTCATACAGAACATTTCGCATATGATCCACCTCCTGACGTGCCGCCACCAAATGACCATTCTCTTCGCAAATGAATCCCTTTCGTTCGGCGCAGGGAGCATCATTCCACTCGAAATCGCTAGCTTCCCATAGATTGACACAACGTTCCAAGCCATGATTATGGCTGGGGTTTCCTTTGCTCCAATTGGTAAACTCGAAACGTTTGCCCGAGGCGGACCAAACAAATACACCCTGATCGGCCAAATCATCGCCACCGATCCATAGATTGTGAGGCTTAGCTTGGAAAATAAAAATTTTACAAAATATATACTCATGCCCTTCACGGAAAATAAAACAATAAATCTTACCAAAAATCCGCGCTAAGAGAGCAGTGAGCAGCAAACTTTTCGCGGAAGTGTCAACGCTTATCAGAGTCATATTCTTCTGTGAGCATTCATTGCGAGCTTGGAACCAATTGTACTGCGTTTGGAACGAAAAGAAAGTCATCGCGGGAGATTTGGGTCTATATTTGTTGCACTTACACTGTACTCCCTCTCTATGAAAATTGTTCGATTTTCCTGCAACTCAAACCATTTTTCCACCGGTACGGCCTGGACAGATTGCCAAGTGGCGATTGGCAGAATGAGCACAAATTTGATTAATTCTTCGGCTTTCATCACTGAACTGTCTGAGACTCAGAGAAACGATGAATATATGTACATCCGTTCTTTGTGAGGTTTCTTTATTAATTTCTACATTAGGGTGGTCAGCGTAATTTGTATTTTTTTAGATTTATATGAAAGATGGTGGAGTTTTGGGCACTCTGTTCCAACACAAGTTGAAATAGTGACTAATGGATTTCATATTTGTACTTTTAAGGGGGAAAATGTTGAAAAAGGGATAAATTTAGTACTGGTCAAATATATGCAGCTAGAATCATAAAATTCGGTGCGTACATTGCTCTGACTGTATAGACGTGCAAAATTAAGAAAATGCCCGAACTTTGTACTTCAAGGGTGAAACGGGGCGAAAGGGGATAAAAATGGTACCAATCAGACGGCTGCAGCTAGAATAATGACATTTGGTGTCTATTTCGATCGAAAGAGTAAAATATAGAGATCCTGCGATATTTGTACTTTCAAGGGGGAGAAATGTGGAAAAAAGGGATAAATTTAGTACCGATCAAATATTTCCAGTTAGAATCATAAAATTCGGTGCGTAAATTGCTCTGACTGTAAAGACTTACAAAATTAAGAAAATTTCCTAATTTTTCACATTTAGAGGGACGCGGGGCGAAAGGGGATACAGTACCAATCTGACGGCTGCAGCTAGAATACAAAATTCGGTGTCTATTTCGCTCGGAAGTGAAGAATATAGCGATCTTTCGATAATTTAATTTTTAAGGGGACATCTGGAAAAGGGATAAATTTGGTACCCTTCAAAAAGCTGCAGCTGGAATTATAAAATTCGCTGCCTGCATTCCTCTGGCTGCATAGACGTGTAAAATTAAGGAAAGTAACTAAATTTAGAGGGACGCGGGGCGAATGGGGATAAAAATGGTAACAATCGGACGGTAAGCTAGGAAAATAAATAAAATTCGATGTCTATTTTGATCGGAAGTGATAAATATAGAGATTTTTCGATATTTGTGCTTTTAAGGGGGGAAATGTGGAAAAAGGGATAAATTTGGTACCGATCAAATATATGCAGCTAGAATCATAAAATTCGGTGCGAACATTCCTCTGACTGTATAGGCGTGTAAAACTATGAAAAGTTCCTAAATTTGTTATTTTAGAGGGACGCGGGGCGAAAGGGGATAAAAATGGTACCAATCGGACGGTAAGCTAAAAAAAAAATAAAATTCTGTGTCTATTTCACCTGGTCAGCGTCGATATTTGTACTATTAATGGGCAAATTTTGGAAAAAGCGATAAAATTGGTACCGACCAATAGAATCATAAAATTCGGTGCGTACTGATCTATTGATCTGACTGATAAAACGTAGAAAATTAGGAAATTTTCCTAAATTTGGACTTTTAGGGGAAAACGGAGCGAAAGGGGATACAAATGGTACCAATCAGATGGCTGCAGCTAGAATAATGAAATTCGGTGTCTGTTTCGCTCGAACTGCGTAGATTTGAAAAATATAGAGATCTTTCAACTTTTGTACTTTTAGGGTCAAATGGGCAAACAGGGATAAAAATGGTACCAATCAAACGGCTGCATTTAGAATCTTGAAATTCGATTTATACATTTTTGGCTGACTACAAACTAAAACATCTTCTCCAAATTCATACTTTTAGGGACAAACGGCTGTAGATAGAATCTACTGTGAACGCGAAAGAAATTAATTTTCGGGATTTGTATTTTTTTGGATAACACTGTAAGAGAAATAGAATCACCCAATCGGCTGTAGCTGGAGCTACGAATTTCGATGTGAATGCTACTCTGACTGAGTGGAAGGAAGTTTGGAATTGGAAAGCCAACCAGAGAGAAATAGTTCTTTCTTAACAAAGACTTAATACTGTCTTTTATATAAAAAAATATATATTAGGCTGGGTCGCGGTTCATAAAAATAATAATAAAAAAATCAACTACTTCAAGGCAATAAATTTTGTCTTGTTTGTTTGCTAAAGACTCCAAAAAAAAAACAACCATAAAAATCATGTAATTTTTTTCTGAATACACCCTCCTGTCTTAAAATATCATATTTCTTCATATTCAAAACCGACCGTCCCAGCCAGAAAAAACTTCAATATTGGATTACTTTCATTTTAAAAGTCAACAAAAAGGCCACAAACCGGATTGAAGAGGTATGCATGATGAGTATTGATTGATTCTAATTACGCTGCGATCCATCCTAAGGTACGTACATGCACTCAGAAAAAAGTATGTCGCGGATTAAATAAATATGTACTAAAACTGAGGAAAATTGAACTTCGAATAGCGCTAAGGCAAAAATTGCTCACATCAGGTACAAACATTTCCTTGAAAATAAGACATGCTTTGAACTTGATCCCAGTTCAACTTTTCCTCAAAGCAAGTAAAATTTACTCAAACTGAGGAAAATTTTTCTTCAAATCAAGTAAATCTTTTCTTAATCTGAGGAAAATTTTTAAGAAATTTTACTCAAATCAAGTAAATTTATACTCAAACTGAGGAAAATACTCCGATTTTTTCCTCAATCCAAGTAAATTGTTACTTAAACTAAGTAAATTTGTAGTCATGCCAAGTAAATTTATACTCAATCTGAGGAAAATTTTCGGATTTTTTTCCTTAATTCAAGTAAATTTGTACTCAGCCTGACTACGACTATACTTGATAATTGAAATAAATTTTTTCGCTGCAGAGTATGCAACACTTATATGAAAAATGACAACATGGTATAGTTCTCAAACGTTTCATCTTACTTATACCATAAAGAGTTGAGATATTTCACCATGACTGCTGCGGAGGCTAGGTAGGCGCGTTCGCAGTGATTGTTTAGAGTAATATTTGAAGTACTTATGAAGAAAGTCTCGGCTAACGAACGAGAATTGCTTCTTAGACTACTATTCATGTATTTTTCTAAACACTCTGAAGTATTTTTTATTATAAGTTCATTTATACTCGAATGTATGAGGAACATGGCATAAATTTAATTACATTTATTTACTTTATTTGAAGTAATAAACACATTTTTAAGTAAAACATCCTTACTGGAATTTTTTCATTAAAAAAAAATCTGTATTATTTTCTTTCTTAAACGCTAGTAAATTTTCTTCTGCACAAGTATGATTATACTTAATTGTAAGAAGTTTTACTAGATCAAAAAAAATGTTTTTAAGTAAATTTACTACACTATTTTGAGTATATGTACTATTTTTTCTGGCTTTGAAATAAGGAAAGTGTACTCATATCTATTTAATTTTCCTTCTCGTAAGGAAATTTTACCTAATCTGGAGTAACATTTTTAAACTAAATTGGAGTATGGATTTTACTCAGATTTAAGAATGCTATTTTTCTGAGTGTACTTATATACATACATTTGTTGATTTCAAAATTGTCGTTGGTCACAGCGGCATCAATGGAATTTTAGAGATAACAAAGAAAAAATCCCCCTAAGAAAAAATCCCTTATATTTGTTAAATAACGTTTCTGCGAAAAAGTTATCCGAGTAGAATGTCAAGCTAGCAAAAAATCTAAGAATTTTTTGTCCAAGAACTAAAAATCATTCGAACTTATTTTTAAAAAATTCGTTACACGTGAACCGGATGATATTTTTGGTCGAGCTATTTGTCAAGCTAGCAAAAAATCTAAGAATTTTTTGTCCAAGAACTAAAAATCATTCGAACTTATTTTTAAAAAAATCGTTACACGTGAACCGGATGATATTTTTGGTCGACTACTTTGAAATAAAACAAGTAAAAACGACGTTAAGTTCGGCCGGGCCGAACTTTGTATACCCCCCACCATGGATTGCACTCCACAGAGGATGTCGATTACAGGAAGCTGTAATTTTAAAAACAAATAAAAATATTGAAAAAATAATTTTATAATTAAATATAATATTTTTAATTATTTAAAACCACGCTTATAAGGAAATGCAACCAATACGTTCATACTATATATGTCAAAATAATACTTCAAGTCAATTCAAAAAGTAAATATAAGACAGCAATCTTCAAAAAAGCTTATACCATAAATATTGGTAGATACATATATGCTACAGTTGGTTGTATTTCCATCATATTTTCATTCCAAATGTACAAATTTTGAAAATCCATTATCAGACGTACGCAGGGTAAGTTAACCTAACTTCATGAGTCAACCTATTTTTGCCGTAAAGGTAAAAAGTACGAATTTGGAAAATCTTTTTATTTTGCATTCAGAGGAATGAATACACCGAATTTCATGATTCTAGCTGCGGTCATTTGGTTGGTTCCATTTTTATCCCTTTTTCCATTTTACCCCTTCTAAAATCTCTTTATTTTACTTGTCTACGAAATTAGAGTAATGTACACAACGAATTTCATCATTATTCAGGTTAGTTCCCAAATATGACCAAGACGTCGACTAAGAACGGATTTTACAAAATTCGTACCTTTAGGGGTTAAAATGGGACAAAAGGGGACAAACATCGAACCTTCGTCCTGACTAAACGGCAGTAGCTAGAAACATGTTCCTTGCAATCACCATGCAGACGAGCTACAAATAGGGATTTTTTCGAAATTTGTACTTTTAAGGGAGGAAAGAGACAAAAAGGGATAAAAATGGTACCAAAGAAAGTATTACAGCTAGAATCGTGAAATTTGGTATGTAAATTCCTCTGAACATTTATAAGCACATTACAATTGGATTTTTCAAAATTTGTACTTTTAAGGACAAAAAGGGATATAAATGGTACTAATTTAAGTATAGCAGTTATAGTGTCAATTTTTTCGAAATTTGTACATATAAGGGGTGAGCGGGACAAAAAGGGATAAAAACTGTACCAACTAAAGTATTGCTGCTATAGTCGTGAAATTTGGTGTGTAAATTTTTCTGTCAATGTAGACTTGCAACATAAATGGATATTTCGATATTTGTATTTTTAAGAGGCGAACGGGACAAAAAGGGATAAAAACTTTAGTATTAAAGCTAGAATAGTGATATTTAGTATATAAATTCCTCTGATCATGTAGTAGCGCCATCAACATTGATTTCTTCTAAAATCTCTTTATTTTACTTGTCTACGAAATTAGAGTAATGTACACAACGAATTTCATCATTATAGCAGTAGCCGTTTAGTTTGTACCATTTTTATCCCCTTTTTCCGTTTTTACCCCCATAAGAGTACAAGAGTACCCCCATAAGAGTACAATGTAGGGATGTATACACCGAATTTCATCTTCTGTAGTCGTTTAGTTGGTACTATTTATATCTCTGTATCCTTGAAAGTACGTATTTGGAAAGCCTTTTATTTTCGTGTCTACGCAGTCAGAGGAATGTATATTCCGAATTTCATGACTATAGCTGCGGTCACTTGGTTGGTACTATTTTAATCTGTTTTCTTTTTTTTCATTTTAACCCCAAAAAGTACGAGTTTCGAAGAATCCGTATATTTTACGTGTCTACGCAATCAGGGGGATGTATACACCGAATTTCATTATTGTAGGTGCAACCGTTTGGATTGTACCATTTTTATCCCTCTTTTCTCATTTTATCCCCCTATTCCCATTTGATTCCTTAAAAGTAGGAATTTGAAAAAAAAAACCTTTATATCTACTCAATGAGAGGAATGTACACACCGAATTTCGTGTTTCTAGCTGTTGTCGTTTGATGTGTACCATTTTTGTCCCTTTTTGCCCCATTTCACCCCATTTCATTTTTTCGAAAAAAAAAATCAATCGAATGCGCATACCCAGTATCAAGTAAGTACAAACAGACATATTGAAAAAATATGCTTAAGTACTCTGAAATATTAGGGTTATTATGGGTATTTTTAGTCCTTGTGAGGGATTTCACCCAGTTTCAATCCCAACCGATCTACGACTATAAGACGCATTTATGGAAAATTTGGACGTCTTAGCTCCTTTCATTTAGATGCTAGCGTCCTTTCAACAGACGGACATGGCTAGATCGTCTTAGAATTTTATGACGATCAATAATATATATACTTTATAGGTCGATATTTGAAGGTGTTACAAACAGAATGACAAAGTTAGTATACCACACTATCTGAATACAATTCAATTCGGTAAAAGTGAAATCGGGAAGAATTTTTGCATGTTTCCTAATCATAGGCTAATATGACGTGGTCCAATTTGTCAAATAGAGAAGAATATTTGTATCAGGGCTATATCCAAACATGGAATGAAGTGACTCACTTTCACAATGAGTTCCTTCAGTTCAAGTAAACGGGTTATGCTCAATTTGAGGAAATTCGGTGAAAATACGTGATTTCTGGGGTGGAAAAAGTCTGTCCGGGAGCGAAATTTTTATGAGAGCTATATGTAAATCTGAACCGATCTGACCCATTTTTACCATGGGTGTTTCTAGTTGAAACATAAGATATTTTGCTATATTTAAAGATGATCTGTTAAAATATGTGGTTCATAGAGTCGAAAAAGTGAAATCAGGAGTGAAATTCGTGAGGGAGCTATATATAAATATGAAACGATCTGACCACCATGGGTGTTTCTAGTGGAAATATGAGATATGTACCAACTATAGTACTAAAGCTAGAATAGTGATATTTAGTATATAAATTCCTCTGATCATATAGTAGCGCCATCAACATTGATTTTTTTTTTCGCAATTTGTTCTTATAAGGTGTCAGCGGGACAAAAAGAATCGTGAAATTTGGTATGTAAAGTCCTCTCACCATATAGAAGCGCAATATAAATGAATTTTTGCACTTTTAAGGGCTGAACGACACAAAAAGGGACAAAAAATGGTGCCAACTAAAGTGCTGCAACTAGAATGGTGAAATTTGATATGTAAATTCCTCTGACCATGTAGAAGCGAAGCGGGACAAAAACGGATAAAATGTTGTACGACCCTTTAAATGCGTAAAAACGTAACATAAATGGATATTACAAAATTTGTACTTATAAGGAGGATCGTGGTACCAAATAAAGTACATGTTTTTTTGGGGTGAAGCTAAAACACATGATACCTATAATACCCTCCTAAGAAATAAAGTCACATCTCAATTTTGATAGTTTTGAGATATTTTGCTTTTAAGTTTTAAGAAATGCTAGATATGGTCATTTTGCTTTACGTTTTCAGTCATTTAGAGTTAACACAAAAATCGGAGACACATTCACGCTGACATTCTTTCCAAGGACGGCAATATAGTGATTTTTCATTTTTTCGGATTTTTTAAAACAGTAATGGAAACTAGCGAAAAAAATAACTTTCAAAATAACGGAGACAAATCCCATATTAAATACATTGGCGAAAATCGCAATTTTCACTACTTCCGAATCGCAAGATGAACATCTTTTTCACTTCTTCGGGTGCTCTCTTTTTGCTGGCAATACAAATACAAATAGTCACACTTTAGCGGGATCTATATCGCATTTCGTTGTCTAGGGGAGTCCCCGGCATATTTTTGATTGCAATAATACTTATCTTGGAAATTTCATTATTTTCAAAATGAATAGTATGTGCATACGACTATATATGTATATACACATCTATATAAATAAATCAACGCTTGTGAAATATCGTGCATTACGGTTTTTAAATTCAAAGATGACAGTCATCATTTCTAATTGCGCGATAGCTCTGTTTGTAGTAGCAAATCTGGTACAACAGGCGATTTCAATCGAGAAATGGCATAAATTAAACGGATCACAAATATTCATAGAACCCAACAATATGGTAAATATTTAAAACGGTTTCATATTTGCCATTTGCCTTTTTCATCTCTCACTTGCAATGCAGGTCAATTGGTTTGAGGCAATGAACGAGTGCTCCCGCAGACAAATGTCCTTGATCACCATAGACTCGGCGGAGAAGAGTGCAGCGTTGACGGCTCATTTGACAAAAATGTTTGGTATGTTTGGGGGTCAGTGAAACTGGGCAACGGAATTGCGACAAAAAAAATTGTTGTGTCCAAGCAGAAACATTTTTTTTTTTCATAAAATCAATACAAATTTATGAAAATCAGTGAAAATGGGCAATGGAATTGCCCACAAAATAATACGAATAAGTTTCGGACGAAGAAAAAAACAAATGTTGTGTCCATGCAGAAAAAAAATCAAAAATCAACACAAAAAATAATTTTATGAATTTTGAAAAAATTTTTTCGTCCTAGGTACCTTTAATATCTCATTTAGGATATATTGCTCCGTTTGCATGCTCCGCTTATATGTTCAATTAAAGGTCATCACGCTACCCACAAATGTTGCGAATTACACTTTCACATACAAACAGTGGTTTAAGAACAGCCTCCAAAATTTTGGGAAACAAATTATTTTTTTTTTTCGAAAAAAATCTGGAACGAAAAAAATCATGAAAAATGTAAAAAGTGGGAGAAAAGTATTCTATTCCTAAAAACTGATACTAATACTAATACTAATACTAATACTAATACTAATACTAATACTAATACTAATACTAATACTAATACTAATACTAATACTAATACTAATACTAATACTAATACTAATACTAATACTAATACTAATACTAATACTAATACTAATACTAATACTAATACTAATACTAATACTAATACTAATACTAATACTAATACTAATACTAATACTAATACTAATACTAATACTAATACTAATACTAATACTAATACTAATACTAATACTAATACTAATACTAATACTAATACTAATACTAATACTAATACTAATACTAATACTAATACTAATACTAATACTAATACTAATACTAATACTAATACTAATACTAATACTAATACTAATACTAATACTAATACTAATACTAATACTAATACTAATACTAATACTAATACTAATACTAATACTAATACTAATACTAATACTAATACTAATACTAATACTAATACTAATACTAATACTAATACTAATACTAATACTAATACTAATACTAATACTAATACTAATACTAATACTAATACTAATACTAATACTAATACTAATACTAATACTAATACTAATACTAATACTAATACTAATACTAATACTAATACTAATACTAATACTAATACTAATACTAATACTAATACTAATACTAATACTAATACTAATACTAATACTAATACTAATACTAATACTAATACTAATACTAATACTAATACTAATACTAATACTAATACTAATACTAATACTAATACTAATACTAATACTAATACTAATACTAATACTAATACTAATACTAATACTAATACTAATACTAATACTAATACTAATACTAATACTAATACTAATACTAATACTAATACTAATACTAATACTAATACTAATACTAATACTAATACTAATACTAATACTAATACTAATACTAATACTAATACTAATACTAATACTAATACTAATACTAATACTAATACTAATACTAATACTAATACTAATACTAATACTAATACTAATACTAATACTAATACTAATACTAATACTAATACTAATACTAATACTAATACTAATACTAATACTAATACTAATACTAATACTAATACTAATACTAATACTAATACTAATACTAATACTAATACTAATACTAATACTAATACTAATACTAATACTAATACTAATACTAATACTAATACTAATACTAATACTAATACTAATACTAATACTAATACTAATACTAATACTAATACTAATACTAATACTAATACTAATACTAATACTAATACTAATACTAATACTAATACTAATACTAATACTAATACTAATACTAATACTAATACTAATACTAATACTAATACTAATACTAATACTAATACTAATACTAATACTAATACTAATACTAATACTAATACTAATACTAATACTAATACTAATACTAATACTAATACTAATACTAATACTAATACTAATACTAATACTAATACTAATACTAATACTAATACTAATACTAATACTAATACTAATACTAATACTAATACTAATACTAATACTAATACTAATACTAATACTAATAGTAATTAGTATTAGTGAATGAAAATTACAAAATAGTGGTTATTTAATACAAAAAATCATTTTTGGTATTTATTTTCCCCGTTTGAGGAATTGTGGAATTTTTTATAAGATATCACAAAAGTGTTTTCAAAAGTAACACATGCCTCGTATGAAAATCCAACAATTCCTAAACCGGGCAAAATAAAGCCCAATAATATGTTTTTGTGGAAAAATTATCCTTAATTTCTATCAAAATGAAGAACTTGTGGCTATTTAAAAAAATAAATTTTTTGAATTTATTTTCCCCGTTAAAGGAATTTTGGGATTTTTATATGACATACAAAAAAGTATCACAAAAGTATTTTTCATAAATAACGCCATTACCAATACTGTTGTTTCACAATAATTGTTTTCACAAACATACCTCATATAAAAATGCTAAAACGGGGAAAATAAATTCCAAAAATTCCTTAATTTAGATTTTTTTGCGATTATTTTTTCCGACTTTTTTATGATATTTTTCGCGCCAGAAAAAATATTTTTTTTCGAAAAAAAAATAATATTTTTCCTCAAAATTTATTTATAGATTTTTGATATTTTTATTTTTGCGTTAGAATGTTAGCTATTAATTTTTTATGATTTTTTCGTGCCAGATTTTTTTTTCGAAAAAAAAAATCCCAAATTTTAGACGACTATGTCGATGTGAATGTATAATTCGCAATATTTGTAGCCACAGTGAGTACCTTAAATCGAACATATAACCGAGTTTCATTGCCGAAAATTCGAATTTTAGTAATAAATTAAAAAAAAAAAAAAAAATACCATAAACATTTTTATAATATCGTTTTTAAATTTAGAAAGCCAAAATACATTAGACAAAATCATACATTTTCGGCTAATTACTTTCGCATTGAAAATATTTGTCTGTGGCCTATTGTAATTGCATGAATTATTATCTATTTTTTCCTCTAGATAATCCCGTCATGCTTTGGATTGGTGGCAACGACTTGGGCGTGGAGGGCTACTTTGTCTGGTCGTTAACTGGCAAACCAATGGAATTTACAAATTGGCTAACAAATGAGCCCAATGGCAGCCAAAACGAGAATTGTGCTCATCTATATCTAAAGGAATACAAGTGGAATGATAGAAATTGCTCTCTTAAATGTGGTTTTATATGCGAGGAGAATCCATTGGAGTTGTCGGCACGCCGGCAATTGAATAACATCAAAAATGTTTTAGCTGAAATAAATGCAGATTGTGATAATATAAATATATTTAATTAAAATTGAAATAAAAATTGTTTTAAATTGTATCTTCAATAAACCATTTGTAATGCCCCAAAGGAAGTGGGTAAGAGCCATGGGGTTCTCTGAACCCCATATGCGGCAATTTTGCTTATTAACACTGCCACCGAGATGAAAATGAGCTTCACGAAGGCTGAACTGAAGGCCGAACTTCTCGAAAATTTTCCACTTAAATGTATGTTGAATTCTTATTCAGAAGGAAATACCACATCCAATGGCGATCATTTTTGTAAAAAATCCCAAACTTTGAAACACGTTTTCCCCACTTTGGGAATTTGGATAGTTTGTTGGACAAAAATTGCAGAAAATTGTAAGGCATTATTTTCGGAGATATTTTTTCTACATAAACCCCAATATTTCGTTATGATATCTATCTATGAATTTTATTTTCTCAAACAGACAAGTTTTAAAGATTGTTTTAGTTTTACGTATAAGGAAACACGATACATATGATTATAGTGATATAAATTTTTAATAAAATTTTAATTAATTTAAATAAAAAATCGAGAAAAATTGCTATAAACGTCTAGTAATTCGACCAATAAGTTACTCTAAGACAAGAATTAAAATTTATATTTCAAGAGCCTTCAAGGGTCTATTAATTCAGAAAAAAATGTTGGGCAAAAATGCAACATAATAAAATTACACGGGAAAAACATGATTTTTAGAGGTGTTTTCAGGAGCGTTTAGCTCACAGATGGTTTGACTCAGTGACGAAATATTTTGCAGATTATCATTAAACAATCCAATCTTCATTTCTGGGGGGGGGGGGGTGACCGCTGTAATTTATTTTCGTGACCCATTCTAATATATATATTTGCCTATTTTCATTAAATAATATAGTTTCAACATTTCCTTATTTTTCCTTCGATTTCAACTGATTTGGCCTTTGATAGATAGTCCCTACCTACCTTCATTAATATATCTGTATAATAAGTTTAAACATTTTGGAGAGGGAATTTCATTTAAATAAGCGCATATGAATCCATAAATGTATAACTTCATAAATTCGCTCAACCGGTTCATAAGAATATTATAATAAAATAATAATTTATTTCAACAATTAATTCTCGTCATACAAAGCTCCAATTTCAAAACTAAAAATCGAGTTTAATCCACGGATATAATTGCTAAAAATAATTTGTTTTTTTTTCTGATCCTCGATCGAAAAAAAATATTTTTTTTGGGATTTATTTTTCCCGTTTTAGGAATAGTTGGATTTTTATATAAGATATCACAAAAGTGTTTTCAAAAGTAACACGATTGTATGTTTTTGAAAACTTGGATTGTTTTCAAAAACATACCTCATATAAAATGCCTACAATTCCTAAAACGGGGAAAATAAATCCCAAAAAATTAAAATTTTTAGAAAAATTACCTTCATTCTTTGTTTTCGATGAAAATTACAAAATAGTGGCTATTTCAAACAAAAATATTTTTTTTTTGGATTTATTTTCCCCTTTTTAGGAATTGCCAATACTTGAATTGTTTTCCAAAACATACCTCATATTAAAATCCCAAAATTCCTAAATGTGAAAATGTGATTTTTAAGAAAAATTACCTTCATTCCTTAATTTCGATGAAAATTACAAAATAGTGGCTATTTAAAACAAAAAATATTATTTTTGGGATTTATTTTCCCCGTTTTAGGAATTGTGTACTTTTTTAGAAAAATTACTTTCATTCCTTAATTACGATCAAAATTACAAAATAGTGGTTATTAAAAACAAAAAAAAATTATTTGGGAATTATTTTTCCCGTTTTAGGATTTTTTTTTTGATTTTCATATGAGATATCACAAAAGAGTTTTTCAATGTAACACAATTGCTAATACTTGATTCTATGAAAATCCCGCAATTCTTAAAACGGGGAAATAAATCCCAAAACACGCGATTTTTTAGAAATAACCTCCATTCCTTAATTTGGATCTAAATTAAGTTCATTTGGGATTTATTTTCCCAAAAATGTAATTTTTTGTAGAAAAATCATCTTCATTCCTTAATTTCGATTTATCCAAGAAAATAACCAAATTCCCAAAGTGGGGAGAATTTGTTCCAAAATTGAGATTTATTTTCCCCGTTCTAGGAATTGTGTGATTTTTCAAAAGTAACATGATTGTAAATTCTTGAACTGCATTCAAAAGCAAACCTCATAGGAAAATCCCACAATTCCTAAAACGGGGAAAAAATCCAAAAAAAATGTGACTATTTGTGAAAAATGACCTTCATTCCTTACTTTCGATTTATCCAACAAAATACAAAAATTCCCAAAGTGGGCAAATAAATCCCAAAATAAAAAAATAACCACCATTTCTTAATTTCGATCGAAATTAGGTGATGGAGGTTATTTCCCAAAAAATCACATTTTTGGAATTTATTTTCCCCGTTTTAGGAATTGTGGGATTTTTATATGAGGAATGTTTTGAAAACAAGGACGATTTGTTTGAATTTATTTTCTGTTGCCTTTTTTTGATAATTTCGCAGCGATTCGTTTAAGATGCTGATAACGAGTTTGTCATACGACAGCTTGACTTATCAGCTGAAGCGGAGTTCATAGTGAATGTGGGGGGATTTACTGAATTTTTGTGAATATATAAATGCTAAACTAATGCAGATAGTTAACATACAATTTAAAAATAATTTTTCTGATCCTCAACCAAAATTAAGAAATGGTGGTTATTCCAAAATATAACTAAATTTGTGGAGTTTTAGGAATTGTGGGAGTTTTATATGAGATTTTGTGATATTTTGTGTTTTTCAAAAGTACTGTTTTCAAAAACATGCCTCATATGAAAATCCCACAATTTCTAAAAAGGGAGAAAATAAATCCCAAACATTTTACTTTTTGTAGAAAAATGACAGTCATTCCTTACTTTCGATTTATCCAACAAAATACCCTAATTCCTAAAATGGGGAGAATATGTTCCAAAATTGAGATTTATTTTCCCCGTTTAAGGAATTGTGGGATTTTTATGCGATATCACAAAAGTCTTTTTTCAAAGTAACATGATTGTAAATTCTTGAATTGCATTCAAAAACATACCTCATAGGCATTGGTGGCAACGACTTGGGCGTGGAGGGCTACTTTGTCTGGTCGTTAACTGGCAAACCAATGGAATTTACAAATTGGCTAACAAATGAGCCCAATGGCAGCCAAAACGAGAATTGTGCTCATCTATATCTAAAGGAATACAAGTGGAATGATAGAAATTGCTCTCTTAAATGTGGTTTTATATGCGAGGAGAATCCATTGGAGTTGTCGGCACGCCGGCAATTGAATAACATCAAAAATGTTTTAGCTGAAATAAATGCAGATTGTGATAATATAAATATATTTAATTAAAATTGAAATAAAAATTGTTTTAAATTGTATCTTCAATAAACCATTTGTAATGCCCCAAAGGAAGTGGGTAAGAGCCATGGGGTTCTCTGAACCCCATATGCGGCAATTTTGCTTATTAACACTGCCACCGAGATGAAAATGAGCTTCACGAAGGCTGAACTGAAGGCCGAACTTCTCGAAAATTTTCCACTTAAATGTATGTTGAATTCTTATTCAGAAGGAAATACCACATCCAATGGCGATCATTTTTGTAAAAAATCCCAAACTTTGAAACACGTTTTCCCCACTTTGGGAATTTGGATAGTTTGTTGGACAAAAATTGCAGAAAATTGTAAGGCATTATTTTCGGAGATATTTTTTCTACATAAACCCCAATATTTCGTTATGATATCTATCTATGAATTTTATTTTCTCAAACAGACAAGTTTTAAAGATTGTTTTAGTTTTACGTATAAGGAAACACGATACATATGATTATAGTGATATAAATTTTTAATAAAATTTTAATTAATTTAAATAAAAAATCGAGAAAAATTGCTATAAACGTCTAGTAATTCGACCAATAAGTTACTCTAAGACAAGAATTAAAATTTATATTTCAAGAGCCTTCAAGGGTCTATTAATTCAGAAAAAAATGTTGGGCAAAAATGCAACATAATAAAATTACACGGGAAAAACATGATTTTTAGAGGTGTTTTCAGGAGCGATTTGTTTGAATTTATTTTCTGTTGCCTTTTTTTGATAATTTCGCAGCGATTCGTTTAAGATGCTGATAACGAGTTTGTCATACGACAGCTTGACTTATCAGCTGAAGCGGAGTTCATAGTGAATGTGGGGGGATTTACTGAATTTTTGTGAATATATAAATGCTAAACTAATGCAGATAGTTAACATACAATTTAAAAATAATTTTTCTGATCCTCAACCAAAATTAAGAAATGGTGGTTATTCCAAAATATAACTAAATTTGTGGAGTTTTAGGAATTGTGGGAGTTTTATATGAGATTTTGTGATATTTTGTGTTTTTCAAAAGTACTGTTTTCAAAAACATGCCTCATATGAAAATCCCACAATTTCTAAAAAGGGAGAAAATAAATCCCAAACATTTTACTTTTTGTAGAAAAATGACAGTCATTCCTTACTTTCGATTTATCCAACAAAATACCCTAATTCCTAAAATGGGGAGAATATGTTCCAAAATTGAGATTTATTTTCCCCGTTTAAGGAATTGTGGGATTTTTATGCGATATCACAAAAGTCTTTTTTCAAAGTAACATGATTGTAAATTCTTGAATTGCATTCAAAAACATACCTCATAGGCAAATCCCACAATTCCTAAAAAGGGATAAAATAAATCCCAAAAATATGATTTTTTGTAGAAAAATGACAGTCATTCCTTACTTTCGATTTATCCAACAAAATACCCCAATTCCTAAAATGGGGAAAATATGTTCCAAAATTGAGATTTATTTTCCCCGTTTTAGGATTTTTTTTTTTGGAAAAATAAATAATTTCGATAAAAATTATGAAATAGTGGTTATTTAAAAAAAAATAAATTTTTGCGGTTTATTTTCCCCGTTTTTGGAAATGACTTCATCATCCTTCAAGCATGACTTCGACATAAAGCTTAATCATCACAATCCGCAAATAATTGATTTATGCTAGTCTTGATGGTATCCAACTCCCTGCGGGCGGACACCTCAAATGGATTTTCCTCACATATAAAGCCATTAACTTTTGCACTGCAATCAATGTCATTCCATTCGAAAGATTTCATGTGTATCATCATGCAATCTTCGTTCGATTGCGCATCATTGGGCTCATTTGCACTCCAATTTGTAAATTCAATTCGTTTACCAGTTGATGACCAAACATAGTCACCCTCCGTGGCTAGATCATTGCCACCAATCCAAAATTCCGGTATTACATCTACCAAAATAATAATAATAACAAAATTAATATAAACATAAAATATGTAAATTCAATTATTTATTCACGCCAAACTTACTACTGTAAATATTATAAGATCTTGTCAAAAGATATGTCAAAGTTGAGCTTTTCTCGGCCGAGCCAATGCCGATCAGAGACATATTCTTCCGGCTGCATTCATTCATGGCCTCGAACCAATTTTGCTAAAGGGCAAGCAAAAATATATTCGTGACATAATTGTTTTAGATTTTCCAATGTGAGCAGTTACCCGGTATTGTAGTGATATAAATATTTGTATGCCATTCAAATTGTCCCATATATCCTTTGGAAGCGCGTGTATAGGTTGAGCCAGGATCTGTATTACAAATACGGATATTGCTAAATTCAGAACTTCCATGAGTGTTGAGTATTCCAGCGAGAATGTGGCCAATATGACAGAGCTTCAATTAAAATTACAATTTGATTGTAAATATTCTGATTAATTTTAAACGATAAGAATCCATTAATATTAAATGATGGACAGTAGAGCCGTAGCTTTAGTGCTCTACCTAGATTTCGTCCATGCGATCTGCAACCATTAGACACATGTATGAACACTTTTGCTTTCTTTGGGATTTATTTTCCACGTTTTAGGAATTGTGGGATTTTTATAAAATGTATATTTGTTAAAAAAAAATCATGAATTTACATTCGTGTTACTTTTCAAAAAAACACCATTGTGACATCTCATATAAAAATCCCACAATTCCTAAATTGGCGAAAATAAATCTAAATTTTGGAACATATTTTCCCCACTTTGGGAATTTGGGTTGGATAAATCGAAATTAAGGAATGACGGCCATTTTCGATCAAACAATTCTTAAAATGAGGCGAATAAATCTTAATTTGGAACATGTTTTCCCCACTTTGGGAATTTCGGTATTTTGTTGGAAGAAATTGTTGTTTTAAGGAATGGCGGCCATTTTTGATCACACAATTCATAAAATGGGGAAAATAAATCTCAATTTTGGACCATATTTTCCCCAATTGCGGTAATTTTTTCTGAAAAAATCATATTTTGGTATTTATTTTCCCCGTTTTATGAAAGTCTTTAAACGGGGAAAGTAAATCTCAATTTTTGAACATATTCTCCCCACTTTGGGAATTTGGGTATTTGAGTTGGATAAATCGAAATTAAGGAACGGACGTAGTACATGGCCAAATCTTCACAATTCCTAAATCGGGGAAAATAAATCTCAATTTTGGAACATATTTTCCCCACTTTGGGAATTTGCGTATTTGGGTTGCATAAATCGAAATTAAGGAATGACGGCCGTTTTCGATCACACAATTCTTAAAATGAAGAAAATAAATCTTAATTTGGAACATGTTTTCCCCACTTTGGGAATTTCGGTATTTTGTTGGAAGGAATTGTTGTTTTAAGGAATGGTGGTCATTTTTTCTGAAAAAAAAAATCATATTTTGGTATTTATTTTCCCCGTTTTAAGAAAGTCTTTAAACGGGGAAAGTAAATCTCAATTTTTGAGCATATTCTAACCACTTTGGGAATTTGGGTATTTGAGTTGGATAAATCGAAATTAAGGAACGGATGTACATGGCCAAATCATCACAATTCCTAAATCGGGGAAAATAAATCTTAATTTTGGAACATATTTTCCCCATTTTTGGGAAGTTGGGTATTTGGTTTGGATAAATCGAAATGAAGGAATGACGTCCATTTTTTCCGAAAAAAATACATTTTGGTGTTTATTTTCCCCACTTTTAACAATTGTGGGATCAACATATAAAGAGTGATTTTTTTGAGGTTAGGATTTTCATGCATTAGTATTTGACAGATCACGTGGGATTTCAGACATGGTGTCAAAGAGAAAGATGCTCAGTATGCTTTGACATTTCATCATGAATCGTCTTACAAACGAACAACGCTTGCAAATTATTGAATTTTATTATCAAAATGCGTGCTCTGTTAAGAAAGTTCATTGCGCGCTTCCATTTTATGGTCAGTTTAATCGACCCACTGAAGCGGCTATTCGGGCTATTGTGACTAAATTTCGCACCAAATTTACATTGTTGGACATTAAACCACCAACACGCATACGTAGAGTGCGAACTGAAGAAAATATCGCAGCTGTATCGGCCAGTGTTAATGATGACCACCAATTTTCGATTCGTCGCCGTTCGCACCAATTGGGTCTCTGTTACTCAAAAACGTGGAAATGCCAAAATTGGACTAAGCGGATGGACCACCTAAGACGCAGCCGCGGTCAACATTTAAATGAAATTATCTTCAAAAAGTAAATGTCATGGACCAATCTAACGTTTCAAATAAAGAACCGATGAGATTTTGCAAATTTTATGCGTTTTTTTTTTAAAAAAAAAGTTATCAAGCTCTTAAAAAATCACCCTTTACATACGTACGGACAAGGCTGAATCATCCCAATTCCTAAAACGGGGAAAATAAATCTCAATTTCCGATGAATGTGGTGTTGCAAACGGAATGACAAACTGAATAGACACTCCATACCTAAGGTGGAGAGTATAAACAAGTAAAAACGGCATTAAGTTCGGCCGGGTCGAACTTTATATACCCTCCACCATGGATTGCATTCCACAGAGGCTGTTGATTTTCGTAGAAGTGCAGCAATAATACAGAAAAATATACTTTTTTAAATATACCCAAACCAAAATAAATACAAATATTGAAAAAAATATTTTAGTAAATAAATCTAATATTTTTGTTATTTCAAACCACGCTTATAAGGTAAGGCACCAATATGTTTACATATCGAAATAATACTTCAAGTCAATTCAAAAAAATAAATATTCTTATATTTATATTTTCAATAAGCTTAAATACCATAATTATTTGTGGATAGTGGGTGTTACCGGATACAGGTTATATTTCCGTTCTATTTTAATTCCAAAAGTACGATTTTTGAAAATCCATTATCTCACGAACATAGTGCAAACTAACGTAACCTCATGATTCAATCAATTTTTGTGCGTAAAAGTAAAAAAGTACGAATTTGTTTTTTTTTTTGGATGTCTACGCTGTCAGAGGAATGTATACTTCGAATTTCATGACTCTAGCTGCGGTCATGTGGTTGGTAAAATTGTTATCCCCTTTTTCCTAGTTTACCCCCTTAAGAGTAAGACTTTCTAAAATCTCTTTATTTTACGTGTCTACGCAATTAGAGGGATGTACACACTGAATTCCATCCATCTAGCTGTAGTCGTTTAGTTGGTACTATTTTTATCCCTTAAAAGTACGAAAGTACGAAAACCCTTCATTTTTGTGTCTACGCACTCCGAATTTCTTGACTCTAGCTGCGCTCATGTGGTTGGTACTATTTTTATCCCCTTTTTGTATTTTAATCCCAAAAAGTACGAATTTCGAACAATCGCTTTATTTTACGCATCTACGTAATCAGAGGAATGTATACACCGAATTTCATTATTCTGGGTGCAGCCGTTTGATTGGTACCATTTTTATCCCTCTACTGCCATTTTACTCCTTAAAAGTACGAAGTTGGAAAAAATACTTTTATATTATGTATCTACTCAATTAGAGGAATTTGCATACCGAATTTCGTGTTTCTAGCTGTTGTTGTTTGCTATGTACCATTTTTATCCCTTTCTGCCCCCATTTCACCCCTTACGAATAAAATCGCTTTACGGTGCACGTTTTTGTTATAGTGGGAATGGGCACACCCAAGATCAAGTAAGTAAAAGCAGACATATATTGACAAATTGTGCTTAAATACTCTAAAATATTAGGGGTTATTATGGGTATTTTTAGTCCTTTTAGAGGGATTTTTTCCCCTTTAGGCCGTTTTCGCCCAGTTTCAATCCCAACCAATCTACGACTATAAGAAATATTTGGACGTCTTAGCTGCTTTCGTTAAGATGCTAGCGTGCTTTCAACAGGCGGAGGGACATAGCTAGATCGTCTTAGAATTTTGTGACGATCAAGAATATATATACTTTATAGGGTGTCAGATCGATATTTCAAGGTGTTACAAACGGAATGACAAAGTCAGTAAACCCCCATCCTGGAGGTGGAGGGTATACAAAGTACTTATTCTCGTATATTCTTGTGCAGACAGTTCATCAGCCTATGTACGAATGTTTTTATTGTTTTTTTTTCTTTTTCTCAGTAATCAGCTTATGGATTTTGACGATGAAACAGCGTTGTCCAGATTCATTGTCCACAATAAGAATATACTGCTATAGAAATCAAACAACACAACAATTAATCAACAATTAATTGACAAAATAGCGAATTGTAGATGGAGCTATTCCATGTTTTGATTATGAATGATCATTTAGAAAAATAAACTATTAAATTCTGAAGCGCAGTGAATATAATTTTGAATATGAAAATCCCACCATTCCTAAAAAGGGGAAAATAAATCACAAAACTGAGAAATATTTTTTTGAAAAATGAGCGCCATTCCTTACTTTCGATTTATTCAACAAAATACCAAAATTCCCAAAATGGGGAAAATATTTTCCAAAAATGAGATTAATATTCCCCGTTTTAGGAATTGTGGGATTTTTATACAGGATATCACAAAAGTGTTTTTCACAAGTAACACAATTGTAAATTTTTTAATTGTTTTTAAGAACATACCTCGTATGAAAATCCCACAATTCCTAAAACGGGGAAAATAATTCACAAAATGTGAAATATAAAAATAAAAAAAAAAATCTTTCAAAAAACAGTTTTTGTGGCACGAAAACCCCATAAAAGTAGAAAAGAATCGAAAAAATCGATTCTGTCAAAATGCAAATCACCACATTTTTAATTTAGAAGGATCACAATAATCTATATACAGGGTGGCTGATGAATGACACTACATTAAGAAACTAAAATAACTTTTTGTTTAATTCATGTAAATTACTTTTTCTTTGTTCATTTGACAACCGATACATTTTTATTAAACCTTTTTAACGGGTTTAAAAATAAAAGAATTTAAATGACATGACGATAGCCGGTGACGTATGTGCAAAATTCATTATTCATTACATCCTGCAGAGTTGCAGTAAGAATTGTCTCAATTGTTGTTCGAATGCATCGCTTTAAATCATCCATTTTTTTGATTTGGTTTGTAAACTTCCAGATGAGATAACCCCACAAGAAAAAGATAGGTGCAGTGAGGTCACGAGACTTTGGGAGCCAACGAAATGTCGAGTGCCTAGAAATCACCTTCTTGGGGAACTTTCGCAGCAATTCTCTCTCCTAGCAGGACCTGGCTATGTGACAAAGTCGCATCATCCTGTTGAAACCACACAGTGTTGAAAGGGATTCACTTTCGATGCAGTTCTGCATAGAATAAGTCCTTTAACAACAGCATTAAGTAGCATGGTAGCAGTATTCATCAGCCACCCTGTATAAATGAATATGTGTTTGTATGTTTGTTTGTTATTTATAGCAGCCTAAACTACTGAACCGATCTTCTTGAAATTTTCACAGTATGTTCATAGTGAAACGGCTATAGGCTATATATTTTTTGGATATTTTCAGTGGGCGTGGCACCTCCCACACAAACTGGGGATTTATTCGTTTTATATAAATTAGCATATTTTGAATACTGCTGCAGCTAGAGTCTTGATATTTTGTGAAAGTTCACTAATTATTAGTCTGCACAGTTGTGCCAAAAATGGCCGGTATTGGAAAAGTGGGCGTGGCACCTCCCATACGATGTTAAAACCTATTATCGAATATATTCAGTTCTACGACACTTAGAGTGCTGACATTTTGTGTAAGTGCATCTAGCATCAATGTGCATAGTTGTGCCAAAAATGGGCCGTATTGGAAAAATGGGCATGGCACCTCCCACACGAAGTTAAAACCCATTTTCGAATATATTCCGTTCTATGACAGATACAATACTGAAATTTTGTCTGAGTGCATCTAGTATCAATGTGCGTAGTTGTGCCAAAAATGGGCGGTATTGGAAAAGTGGGCGTGGCACCTCCCACACGAAGTTAAAACCCATTTTCGAATATATTCCGTTCTATGACAGATACAATACTGAAATTTTGTCTGAGTGCATCTGGTATCAATGTGCGTAGTTGTGCCAAAAATGGGCGGTATTGGAAAAGTGGGCGTGGCACCTCCCACACGAAGTTAAAACCCATTTTCGAATATATTCCGTTCTATGACAGATACAATACTGAAATTTTGTCTGAGTGCATCTAGTATCAATGTGCGTAGTTGTGCCAAAAATGGGCGGTATTGGAAGAGAGGGCGTGGTACCTCCCATACGATGTTAAAACCTATTATTAAATATTATCAGTTCTATGACACCTAGAGTGCTGAAACTTTATGTAAGTGCATTTAGCATCAATGTGCGTAGTTGTGCCAAAAATGGGCGGAATTGGAAAAGTGGGCGTGGCACCTCCCATACGATGTTAAAACCTATTATTAAATATTGTCAGTTCTGTGACACCTAGAGTGCTGAAATTTTGTGCGAGTTCATTCAGTGTAAATAGTTGTACAAAGATGGGCGTGACCCTTCCCATATGAAACTAAAACCGGTTTTAGAGTATATTCGACACAGAGATGGGCGGAAAGTGTCCGTGACCCTTCCCATTCGAAATTAAAACCTGTTTTTGAGTATATTCGACACCGAGATTCTTCTATTGTTGGTTGAGTTAATTTAGTTGTAACCTGCTTAGACAATATACAAATGGGCGGGATTTGAAAGTTGGGGCATTTTTGATTTGAATTTTGTAAAATTACACCTTTTCTTTGGATTTTCTTCTTTTCATGAAATCGGAAATTATATAATTTTTGAGTTTTTGTGTTGTTTGATTTGTGAACAATTTGATTGATTTTCTCTGTGTTTTGAATGTAATGTAATTTCTTCTTACGAATTAAGTGTTTTGTTTATTTAATGGAAAGGAGCAGAATCACATTTAACAAAAAATCAATTTGATTTTTGACATTTCTTCCATTTTTCGGCGAAAACTAACGTTCTTCATGGATCATATCCATTTCTTTAATATCTCAGGAAGTACCTTGATTATAAGTGGTACATAAATTTTAATTTTACCATTTTTTTTGCCTGGCGAAGCGGGCGGGGTTCAGCTAGTATTGTTATAAAATAGCAACTACGTTATGATTGTCGCCCAAGCCGTGTTATTATTATAATTAAATTAAAAACAATATAATATGATTGCGAAAAAAAACAAATGTGATTGTTGAGAACATATGTGCCAGTAAGAATGATAGTGTTCTAAGTCAAAAATCCAAAAAAATGAGATATGCCAATTTTTCTCTTTACTTTGATCTAATTTAATCTAATTTACGAACTTTTATTTTTGACGTTTATAAAAAATTTGCCCTTACAATGACATTCCTCATTTTTGATGCAAACCAAAATTGTATTTAGTGTTAGTTTGAAAGTGGTCTAAATCACTATATATACACTGACATTGATTTTTTTATTTATATTGTCCATTTTAGGTGATTTAGATAATTTGAATAACATATAAAATGAAACTATTCGAAAAGTAAAAAATAGTTTCAATATAAAGTTTCCAGAGGAAAAACTTGAAAATATTTATATATAGTTTTTATTTTTTTTTAATAAAATATTTTGGGGTTTTTGTTAGGAAATATTACTTTTGGAAATAAATTAAAAATGTTGTTTGTTTATTTTTAAGAAGAATGAAAGTGGTCTAAGTCAGTACATCCTCTGAAAGTAGTGGTTCCCTTAGAGGTACAAACGTTGTCGATTTTTTCGGAACATTTTTTCCCCATTTTGGGTATTTTGCTGAATAAATCGAAATTAAAGAAAAACATCAATATTTCCAAAAAAATAAATTTTTGGGATTTATTTTCCCCTTTTTAGGAATTGTGGGATTTTCATATGAGGCATGTTTTTGAAAGATTTTACAATCATGCGACTTTTGAAAAACACTTTTTGTGATGTCTCATATAAAAATCACTCAATTCCTAAAACGGGGAAAATAAATCTCAATTTTGGAAAATATTTTCCCCACTTTGGGGAATTTGGGTATTTTGTTGGATAAATCGAAAGTAAAGAATGACGGTCACTTTTCTACAAAAATTCACATTTTTGGGATTTATTTTCCCCTTTTTAGGAATTGTGGGATTTTAATTTAAGAATTTACAATCATGTCACTTTTGAAGAAAAAAACACTTTTGTGATATCTCATATAAAAATCACACTATTCACAAAACGGGGGAAATAAATCTCAATTATGGAACATATTTTCCCCATTTTAGGAATTAGAGTATTTTGTTGGATAAATCAAAAGTTAAGAATGACGGTAATTTTTCCACAAAAATTCATATTTTTGGTATTTATTTCCCCCGTTTTAGGAATTGTGGGTTTTTGATATGAGGTATGTTTCTGAAAACAATTAAGGAATTTAAAATCATGTTATAAATCTCGTATAAAAATCACACAATTCCTTAAACGGGGAAAATAAATCTCAATTTTGGAACATGTTTTCCCCATTTAAGGAATTTTGGTATTTTTTTTTTTGGATAAATCGAAATTAAAGAATAACTTTAGTTTTTCTAAAAAAATCACATTTTTGGGATTTTTTCCCGTTTTAGGAATTGTGGTATTTTCTTATGAGGAAAATAAATCTCAATTGTGGAACATATTTTCCCCATTTTAGGAATTTTGGTATTTTGTTGGATAAATCGTAAGTAGGGTTGAAGGTAATTTTTCTAAAAAAATGGGATTTTTTTACAAAAAATCACTTTTTTGGGATTTTTCCCCGTTTTAGGAATTGTGGGATTATCATATGAGATATTTTTTTGAAAACAATTCAAGATTTTACAATCATGTTACTTTTGAAAAACACTTTTGTGAAAGCTAATATAAAAATCACACAATTCTTTTAACGGGGAAAATAAATCTCAATCTTGGAACATATTTTCCCCATTTTAGGAATTTGGGTATTTTGTTGGATAAATCAATAAGGAATGAGGTAATTTTTCCACAAATAATCACATTATTTGGCATTTATTTTCCCCTTTTTTATGAATTGTGGGTTTTTGATATGAGGTATGTTTCTGAAAACAATTAAGGAATTTAAAATCATGTTATAAATCTCGTATAAAAATCACACAATTCCTAAAACGGGGAAAATAAATCTCAATTTTAGAACATATTTTCCTCATTTTAGGAATTAGGTTTTTTTTTCGATAAATCCAAAGTAAGAACTGAAGGTAATTTTTCTAAAAATCACTTTTTGTGATTTTTTCCCAGTTTTAGGAATTGTGGGATTTCCATATGAGTTATTTTTTGAAAACAATTCAATATTTGACAATCATGTTACAAATCTTATATAAAAAACACTCAATTCCTAAAACGGGGAAAATAAATCTCAATTTTGGAACATATTTTCCCCACTTGGGAATTTGGGTATTTTGTTGGATAAATCGTAATGAATGACTGTAATTTTTCTCCATTTTTGGGATTTTTTCCACGTTTTAGGAATTGTGGGTTTTCATATGAGGGAAAACGTATAAAAATCACACAATTCCTAAAACGAGGAAAATAAATCCAAAAAATGTATTTATTATACCCTCCACCTCCAGGATGGGGGTATACTAACTTTGTCATTCCGTTTGTAACACCTTGAAATATCGATCTGAGACCCTATAAAGTATATATATTCTTGATCGTCATAAAATTCTAAGACGATCTAGCCATGTCCGTCCGTCTGTCCGTCTGTTGAAAGCACGCTAGCATCTAAACGAAAGGAGCTAGAACGTTCAAATTTTCCATAAATGCGTCTTATAGTCGTAGATCGGTTGGGATTGAAATCGGCCCAAAGGGAAAAATTTATCCCTCACAAGGACTAAAAATACCCATAATAATCCCTGATATTTTAGCGTATTTAAGCATGTTTTTTTAATATGTCTGTTTATATTTGCTTGCTATTTGGTATGCGTATTCCCCTTATGGCAAAAAAGTGCACCATAAAGTGATTTTTTTTTTGTGGGCGGTGGAATGGGGCAAAAAAGGGATAAAAATGGTACATATTAAACGACTACAGCTAGAAACACGAAATTCGGTGTGTACATTCCTCTAATTGAGTAGATACATAATGTAAAAGTATTTTTCCAAATTCGTACTTTTAAGGGGTAAACTGGGAATAGAGGGATAAAAATGGTACCAACCAAACGGTTGTACCTAGAATAATGAAATTCGGTATATTCGGTATACTTGTCTGATTGCATAGGCAAGTAAAATACACATATTTTTCAAAATTCGTACTTTTTGGGGTTACAATGAAAAAAGGGGATAAAAATAGTACCAATCAAATGACCGCAGCTAGAGTCATGAAATTCGGAGTATTCATTCCTCTGACTACGTAGACATGCAAAATAAAAGTTTTTTTTTCCAAATTCGTACTTTCAAGGGATACAATGGGTACGGAGGGATAAAAATGGTACCAACCAAACGGCTACACCTGGAATAATGAAATTCGGTATATACATTCCTCTGATTGCGTAGATACTTAAAATAAACAGATTTTTCCAAATTCGTACGTTTTGGGGTTAAAATGAAAAAAGGAGATGAAAATAGTAACCATCAAATGACTGGAGCTAGAGTCATCAAATTCGGAGTATACATTCCTCTGACTGCGTAGACACGGAAAATAGACGATTTTTTCGAAATTCGTTTTTTTTTGGGGTTAAAATGAAAAAAGGGGATACGAATAGTACCAACCAAATGACCGCAGATCGAGTCATGCAATTCGGAGTATGCATTCCTCTGACTGCTTAGACACGGAAAATAAACGGATTTTTCGAAATTCGTACTTTCAAGGGATACAATGGTAAAGAGAGATAAAAATAGTAACAACTAAACGACTACAGCTAGAATGATGAAATTCTAATTGCGTAGAAACGTCAAGGGGGTAAAAATGGTACCAACCAAATGGGCGCAGCTGCAATCAGGGAATTCGGTGTATACATTCCTCTGACTGCATAGACAAGCAAAATAAAAAGTTTTTGTTTTCCAAATTCGTACCTTTTCTTTTACGGCAAAAATTGGTAGAATCATGAAGTTAGGTTATTTTGCACTATGTACGTCTGATAATGGATTTTCAAAATTTGTACTTTTGGAATTAAAATAGAATGGAAATACAACCAACTGTAGCACCCACTATCTTCCAATATTTATGGTATTTAAGCTTTTTGAAAATATAAATATAAGAATATTTATTTTTTGATTTGAAATAAATAATGGTTTGAAATAATTAAGATATTATATTTATTTATAAAATTAATTTTTCAATATTTGTATTTGTTTTGGTTTGGCTATATTAAAAAATTTATATTTTCCTGTAATATTACTGCACTTCTACGAAAACCGACAAGCTCTGTGGAATGCAATCCATGGTGGAGGGTATATAAAGTTCGGCCCGGCCGAACTTAACGCCGTTTTTTTTTTAATTTTGATCGAGGATCAGAAAAAATAGTTTTAAATTGTATGTTTCTATCTGTATTAGCTTAGCATTTATATATTCACAAACATTCAGTAAATCCCCCCACATTCTCAATGAACTCCGCTTCAGGTGATAAGTCAAGCTGACATATGACAAACTCGTTATCAGCATCTCAAACGAATCGTTGTGAAATTATCAGAAAAAAAACAGCAGAAAATAAATTCAAATGAATCGTTGCGAAATGAGCAAAATAAAAACCTTGAAATCTCTCATAAATTCAAAATAGTTTCAAGAGTCGAGATCATCCGCAGAACTGAACAATGACACTTAAACTGGGCAGCATTATCCTCTTCATTTTTGCAACGCAAGCTCTGGTACTTGAAGCCAAGCCCTCGAACAAGTGGCACAAACTGAATGGAGATGAACGTAGTATCTACATAGATCCCGAATATAAGGTGAGAGTTTTGGGGGAAATAGAAATGGAAAATTGATAAGGTTTGATTTCCATTTTCCATCTTCCATCAGTACAATTGGCATAAGGCCTGGAATGAATGCGCCGCGAAAAATATGTCTCTAATAGCTGTTGATACCGACGAGAAGAATGCCGCTCTGACAGATCTACTCAAGAGAGTATTAGGTAGGTACATACATATGTGTAGGTATGTGATTTTAGACTATCGTCAACAATGGGTTTCTTTCCTTTCCTTTAGGCCATTCTCGCAATATGTGGCTGGGTGGCCATGACCTGGCCGAGGAAGGCACATTTGTGTGGTCTTCGACCGGCAAAAGTTTCGAATTTACCAATTGGGACCATAACAATCCGGACAACTTGTGGGGTGTCGAACATTGTGTTCACATCTGGGATGCCACCGATTTCGAGTGGAATGATGCCGCTTGTGCCCAGAAAATGGGTTTGATTTGTGAGGCGAAGTAAGAGTGCGCAACCTGAATTCAACATTGGCCACATAGAGTTGCCAAGTTTTTGGAAAAATAAAAAATCGAAAATAAACAAACGAACAAACGAACAAACGTGTGATTACAGTCATTTATCCTAAAGCTGCTAGCATTTTTATATCTTCCACCACAGAGTGGTGTCAAATCGATTTTTTAATTAATTATCTACACGCAGAGAAGAGAAATGATTGTTGCAAGCATAATATGACTAGTGCTAAGGCAATTGAAGGCCATTATAATGTGGTTGAAAGTTCTAAAGACTTTTCATTTTCTCAAAAACTTTGTAAATCTTAGTCGTAAAGTATTACCACATCCCTGTGGTAAATAAAGAAATGGTGACCATTTTAGTCAAAAAGCCCTTATTTTGGAACATATTTACCCCACTTTGTGAATTTGGGTATTTTGTTGGATAAATCGAAATTTAGGAATGGCGGTTATTATTCCAAAAACAAAAAAAACATTTTTGTGATTTATTTACCCCGTTTTAGAAATTGTGGAATTTTTATATGAGGCATATTTTTGTAAACAATTCAAGTATAGGCAGTCGTGTTATTTATGAAACATACATTTGTGAAATCCTGCAAGTCCTAAAACGGGGAAAATAAATCCCAAAAATGTTCTTTGATTAATTTCGATCGAAATTAAGAAATTGTGGATATTTAAAAAAATATTTTTTTTTGGGATTTATTTTCCCCGTTTTAGGAATTGTGGGATTTTTGTATGAGTTATGTTTTTGAAAACAATTCAAGTATTGACAGCCGTGTTATTTATGAAAAATACTTTTGTGATATCTCATATAGAAATCCTGCAAATCCTAAAACGGGGAAAATAAATCCCAAAAAAATATTTTTTTAAATATCCACAATTTCTTAATTTCGATCGAAATTAAGTAATAGCGTTTAAAACAATTCATGTATTGACAGTCGTGTTATTTATGAAAAATAATTTTGTGATATCTCACATAAAAAGCCCACAATTCCTAAAACGGGGAAATAAATCCCATTTTTTTAATAGCCACAATTTTTTAATTTCCTTCGAAATTAAGAAATGGCGTTTATTTCTCCAAAAACAAAAAAAATGGGATTTATTTTCCCCGTTTTAGGAATTGTGGGGGTTTTTTGTATGAGGTATGTTTTTGAAACAATTCAAGTATTGACAATCGTGTTATTTATGAAAAATACTTTTGTGATATCTCATATAGAAATCCTGCAAATCCTAAAACGGGGAAAATAAATCCAAAAAAAAAAAAATATTTTTTTAAATAGTCTCAATTTCGACCGAAATTAAGGAACGGCGGCTCTTTCTCCAAAATCAAAGAACATTTTTGGGATTTATTTTCCCCGTTTTTTGAAACCATTTCAAGTATTGACAGACATGTTATTTATGAAAAATACTTTTGTGATATCTCATATAGAAATCCTGCAAATCCTAAAACGGGGAAAATAAATCCCAAAAAATTATTTTTGTTTAAATAGCCACACTTAATTTCGATCGAAATTAAGGAATAGCGGTTATTTTCCCAAAAACAAAAAAATAACATTTTTGGGATTTATTTTCCCCGTTTCAGGAATTGTGGGATTTTATATGAGGTATGTTTATGAAAACAATTCAAGTATTGACAATCGTGTTATTTATGAAAAATACGTTTGTGATATAAAAAGCTACAATTCCTAAAACGGGGAAAATAATACCCTAAAAATTATTTTTTAAATAGCCAGAATTTCTTAATTTCGATCGAAATTAGGGAATGGTGGCTATTTTCCCAAAAACAAAAAATTGGATTTATTTTTCCCGTTTTAGGAATTGTGGGGGTTTTTTGTATGAGGTATGTTTTTGAAAACAATTCAGGTATTGACAATCGTGTTATTTATGAAAAATACTTTTGTGATATCTCATCTAAAAAGCCCACAATTCCTAAAGCGGGGAAAATAAATCCCAAAAACGTCCTTTTTTGTTTTCCTAAAACGGGGAAAATAAATCCCAAAACATATTTTTTTTAAATAGCCACAATTTCTTAATTTCTATCGAAATCAAGGAATGACGTTTATTTTTCCAAAAACAAAAGAAAATTGGGGATTTATTTTCCCCGCTTCAGAAATTGTGGAATTTTTATATGACGCACCTTTTTTGTAAACAATTTAAGTATTGGCAGTCGTGTTATTTATGAAAAATACTTTTGTGATATCTCATACAAAAATCCTGCAAATCCTAAAACGGGGAAAATAAATCCCAAAAAAAAAAATATTTTTTTAAATATCCACAAATTCTTAATTTCGATCGAAATTAAGCAAAGGTGGTTATTTTTCCAAAAACAAAAAAATGTTTGGGACTTATTTTCCCCGTTTTAGGAATTGTGGAATTTTTATATTTTTTTTTTAAATCCCAAAAAATATTTTCAATTTCTTCATTTCGATCGAAATTAAGGAATGACGATTTTTTTCCAAACTCAAAAAACATTTTTGGGATTTATTTTTCCCGTTTTCGGAATTATGGGCTTTTTATAAGAGGCTTGTTTTGAAAACAATTCAAGTATTGCCAGTCGTGTTATTTATGAAAAATACTTTTGTGATATCTCATATAAAAAGCGCACAATTCTTAAAGCGGTGAAAATATATTTCAAATTGGAGTTTGCATTCGTTACAACCCCAGTAAATAGGCAATTGAAAATATTTCTTAAAAAAATCATCATCATAAACATGTTATTGCAAGCAAAATGTAGGCAAGAATTTCCAACTCTAATCTTCCATAAATACATGTAATGCCCAAATCCATTTTAAAGATATTTTCGCGTTCTTGAAAAACGGGGTTTTCTTATCTTCTCCGCTCGAGCTCAGGCATTTCAAAGTTTGCCGAGCGAGCAGCTGCTGTGTTGACGCGCTCCACATTACATTCGAAATAATTATTCGTATTCCTATTTGCCATTGTAAGAGTATGTGAGTGATGTAAACAACCCCCTTCTAAATATTTTCGGCACAGACGACAGACAGACAATAAAAAAATCCAATTTATTTTGCTGTTGTTGGTGTAATCAAACAAATGACGTCGTTATTGTGACGCAGCCAGAACAGAACGCAAGCACGCACTCGCTTACGCTTTACAATTTGCAGCAACCAAAAAAGTGGTTGAATGAAATGAATCAACAGGGGCACAACAGCGCATACATGATGCAGGAACAGCAGTGTATCAGAAAATAGCAATGGTTTCTGTAAAATAAGTTTTCTTAACAAGTTTTTTTGAAGATAACACAATTTAAAAAATTTAAATTTTATACGTTCGAAACAATAGGCAAATTTTTCAGGACTAAAATATTCCAAAGGATACAATTTTTCAAAAATTATTTTAAATACTTATTCGCACCCCATGTCGCCGATATATGTGTCGAATAAAAAGACTAAAAATTAAACTACAAAATTAAACAGGATAATTTTTTTCAAAAATTATATTAAATACTTATTCGCACCCCATGATACCGATATATGTGTCGAATAAAAGAGGAGAATATCTGTTAGAAATATTTCAAATTTAATGATTCTTTTCACGCTTCTCTCTTAGTTTATTCATATTTTAGTTTTTAACAGAGAAAGCTTGACATGGTTGCTAATGCTAAACTACCCAGCAAAAACTTGGTAATAACACCTCATTATTTTTAGCATTACCTAGTAACTGCTCGTTACGCCCTGCATTATTTTGAAGTATGAAATAATTACTTCCGTATAATGGTTTAAAAAAGTAAGTTAAATTTCATAGAACTTCAGATTTTAGAAAATGATTTTCTACATTTTTGTGGTGAGTCAGAGAATAGCAGTGCTGTTGTTATCACAGCTTAGTTATCCAGGCTTAAAAAAAGACCTAAATTCTGTATTCAGATTGTTAGCCAGTCGATACAAAATATATCTATATTTATAAAAGAGAATGCCGTCCGTGTGAACACGCAAAACTTTATAACGGATCGTCTGATTTTCACGATTTTGGGCTTGATGAATTCGTGTTGGCCCAAGGAAGGACATAGGATGTAAAATTGGTACATAAATATTACTGACCACGAGAATGATAAATATGATGCCGAAATTTGGATTTTCATTTTATGTGTGTGGCAATAGTGTTTTTTTGAGCCAGAAGGCTGCAAATTGGAACGTATATATTACTGACCACAAGAAAGATAAATATGATGCTGGAGTTTGAATTTTCGTTTGGTGGGTAGTTGGGGCGTGGCAAAAGTGTCTTTTAGCTAGAAGGCTGAAAATTGGAACGTATATATTACTGACCACGATAATATCAATATGATAAGATCAATATGAAACCTGATTTTAATTTTACCATTTGTGTTTTTGCCTGGCGAAGCGGGCGGGGTTCAGCTAGTAATTTATATAATTTGTTTTCATCACTTATTAAGCCCATTATTGATAATAAATTATTTGGTTAGTTATCAATAATGACTTAATTTGTACTTCCTGAGGCCACTTATTTTACAACTCGTTTAGAAGTACTTATTTCTCAACTTTTTTTACAATCCCTTTATAAAAATATTTAGAAACGGATCCGAAAAATAAGTAGTGAAGGATTTTGTTTTTGCCTTATTCCCCACATTACTTGGTAATGTGAGTTTTTGCTGGGTAATATAGAAACAAGCTTGTCATTTGAAGTATTTTTAACAGATATTCTCTCCTACAATTTGACTTTTATTCCGATCTCATAGCGTGCCAATAAGTATTTAAAATAATTTTTGAAATATTGTATCCTGTGGAATTTTATAGTTTAATTTTTTTGTAGTTTAACTATTTCGGCAAAAGTAAACAATCAATCCTACGAAGGTTTAGTTACAAAAGATCGAGAAAAATATATTTTTTCGGAATGCGAGCACTTCCAGAGTTGTTCATAATGAAAGATAATTTGGCAGAAAAACTTAAAAGTAAGGAGAATGCTCTACAAAATTAAAATTTAATTGAAATATGTATGAAATGTAAATATGTTACATTGTAAATATTGTTGAAAATATTTAAAAAAAATATTATAAAATTCAATGTACACCCAGCAAAAAGAGAGCAGTCGAAGAAGTGAAAAAGATGTCCATCTTGTAAGTCGGAGGTAGTGAAATTTTGGGTCTTCACCAATGAATTTAACGTGGAGTTGTCATAGGAGAGATGTCCTTTATTTTAAGAGACTTAAAAGTTAAAAGGGGAGAAAAGCGGGCCTTCTGATTGCTACTACGAAACTCTAACCATATCAGCTATCCTCTGTCGTGAATGATGAATAACTCATTTCATTCATTTCGTTCATCCTCTCTGTGAATCCTATCCTCTGTCGTGAATGATGAATGAATTATCTTGGATGTATGTGATTCAGGAGCAATGAAAGTTCCAGTCATTTGGAAATTCCATTCCATTTTATTGCTGGGAATAAGTGTTAAACTATTTTTTGGAAGCGCTTTTGAATGAAGTCATTCAAACGACAAATATATTTTTATTTGAGAAACTATTTAAAACTTGATATAGGAGTAATGATAATGTCATTCATTTTGAACTACTTCCAAGTTTTTCTTTTGCTGGGTACGTATGCAACTCAATGAGATGCTTGTAAGATGTCATGTGTGCTTTATTACTTGGTGCAATTTTTTTTAAACGGATATTCGGCAAGTGAGTTGTGCTTCTCATTCATTTGTGAGAATCATTTACTTAAAGATACCGACTATGTTGTTGAAAAGTCGCTGCGAAGCAAACTGCTGAAGGCTTTCACGAGCCACAAATCATGTTAGTGTGCAGCCAAGTAATAAATGTCAACACGCCATTTGTAAATAAATTTTGGATTCTATAGAAAGAAAAAAAAATAATTACATCAAAAAAACAAGTAAGAAGGCGTTAAGTTCGGCCGGGCCGAATCTTATATACCCTCCACCACGGAGTGCATTCCCTTTTTCCCTTCATAGTGAGAATGTATACACCGAATTCCATGATTCTATCAGCGGCCATTTTGTTGGTACCATTTTTATCCCCTTTTTCCAATTTTGCCCCCTCAAGAGTACGACATCTAAAAGTACGAATTTTGGAAAAAACGTTTTATTTTTCGTGTCTACGCAGTCAGAGGAATGTATACTCCGAATTTCATGATTCTAGCTGCTGTCATTTAGTAGGTACTATTTTTATCCCCTTTTTCCATTTGAACCCCAAAAAGTACAAATTTTGGAAAGATCTTTTATTTTACGTGTCTACGCAATCAGAGGAATGCATATATCGAATTTCATTATTCTAGGTGCAGCCGTTTGGTTGGTACTATTTCTATCCCTCTATCCCCATTTAACCCCTTAAAAGTACGAATTTAGAAAAAATACTTATATAATGTATCTACTCTATTAGAGGAATGTACACGCCAAATTTCGTGTTTCTATCTGTTGTCGTTTGATAGGTACCATTTTTATCCCTTTTTGTCCCATTTCGCCCCCTACAAATAAAAATCACTCTATGGTGCCCTTTTATGCTATAAAGGGAATGCGCATTGCAAACATCAAGTAAATACAAGCTAATATGTTCAAAAAACACGCTGAAATACTCTAAATATTAGGGGTATTTTCAGTCCTTTTGAGGGAAAAATTTTTCCCTCTGGGCCGATTTCGTTCACTTTCAATCCCAACCGATCTACAACCATAAGACACATTTAGGAAAAATTTGAACCTCCTAGCTCATTTCGTTCGGCCGCTATCGTGCTTTCAACAGACAGACAGACGGACATGACTATATCGTCTTAGAATTTTACCACGACCCAGAATATATATACTTTATGGGGTCTCCGATGAATATTTCAAGGTATTACAAACGGAATGACAAAGTGAATATACCCCCATCCTGGAGGTGGAGGGTATAATAAAATTTATATGTTGCTGATTTATAGAAAACGGTTTCCTTTTCGCACAATTATACGCAAAGAAAAATTTGTTACCCACAAAAGAAAAGTTAGAGAAAAAATCGGAATTGCCGAATTAGTTTGTTTATGACAAATGGTTAGTGTGCTTACCACGAACGATTTAAGTTAAACACAAAACCTGTGAAATGTTCGTTGCAAACGGTTATTTTGTTTGTCACAAACGATATGAGTTTATCCCAAGCAATCGAAATGATAGAATTAATAAACCACCATCCCATGGTGTTTGGCATAAAAATATATATTTGTTTTCATATTGCTGTTGGCGAAGATTTTGAAAAAAAAAATATTTTGAATGAAATTTTAACTTTTTATACCCTCACCCTTTTATACCCTTTAGCACAGAAAAAGGTGTAACGCATTGAAGGAGTGACTTAAGACCCTAATATTTCTATGTTAAATAAAAACTAATTTAACTTCCACACAGATATTCGGAATCAGCTATATTTTGGTATTTGATAATGTTTTTATAGTCACTTTAAGTGTACTAAGTATGGCGGGTTTTGATATGCCCCTTCTAGTACCTCCCACACAAATCACCCTAAAGTACGTACAATTAAAGCTGTTATAACTTCTATACAGATTATCGGAATACTGTGTAACTTGATATTATGCAAAGCCTTTATAGAAGATACATTCGCATGGAATATGGGCGATATTGCCACCCCCCTTCTGGTACCTCCCATACAAAGTGGCATAAACTTTGGTCACAATAAAACCACATGCGGGTACTCAAAATCAATTACAATTTTATATTTGAAAATGTTTTTATAATCACTTAAAACCTAAAAAATAGGTTTTTCATAAAATAGGCTTTTCATAAATTCTAGCTGATGCATGGAATCAAATATGTTTTTAGAATTGTTTTGCAAATGTGGAAGCTGGGACCATGTGACACGAACCTCCAAGTACTTTCCACACAAGTTATCCTGCTCTAACTAAAATTTAATTCCTTATAACTTCCGCATATGTGTGATTCTACGTAAAGTGACCCTTTTTGATAAAAATCAATTTATGATTTAAAAAAACACCGATAAACATTCGTAATGTTTAAACCTCTCATAATACATATTTTTATTTATATTGCAAAAAAATAATGACAACAATAAGTCTGAACATTTCCTTTTCAAGATATAGACAGGTGTTCCGTCGAAATGTCACGCCCGTTACAATTTAAATATCCTATATTTCCTATATTCATGAGGAGATGTCGGTAACGTATACTTTATATGAAATATAAATATGTAGAAATGAATAAACTCATGTTATGGAAGAACATTACAAAATTTAAGAAAATAAGTTTTTCTTCAAAGCTAAGGTCACACCCGAGACGCTGTAGGCATATTTATATTTTCAATAATATTGCCGTTTTCAATTGACAGTATAGTAAAAATCTCATTCAATGAATATGAGAGATATTTAAACATATATAAGCAAAAGTGTCACACCCGTTCCAATGGAATCACCCATATGTGTTCTCAGAGAGTGAGGGTATAAGTCGGTTGACTCTAAGTTAACAATTTCATTTCAAAAACACATTTCTTTTACATTTTTCACAATATTCCAACCTTTAGAGTAAAACGCCATCATGTTTTTAAAAGGTCATCTGTAATGGACTGAGTTATTGAAGTTTTCCTTAAAATACAAGTTTCAGTCATTCCACAAATTTGAGGTCTATTAAAAATACCTAAAATTCATCAAAATATATTAAAAACGGCAAATAAAACCATGACTATCATTTTAGTTAAACAAAATCCCAAACTTTTGGGACATATTTGCCCCACTTTGGGAATTCTGCTACCTTTTTGTTTTGGTAAAAATGCAAAATCTAGTAAATCTTTCATAGTTTATTAAATTATAATAAATGGGTGTCACATTAAGGGTTCAAAATAGAGGGTAGGTATGTTCTGAGAAAATGTTGTGGCTGAAAAAACATTCGGGGTTAGTCATACATTTGACAACCCATAGGTGCCTCCTTGGGCAGTTACAGCGGTGGGAGCAAATTTTATAAAAAGAATAGTTTTTCTAGCCCATCGAAGTCGAAAAGTCATGCACTGTCACACAAAATGTTTATTACAATATGTATTAATTTTTCTAGGACAGTGGGATAACTGAGCGAATGAGTAATGTTAAATATTAACAAACATAACGTATACGCCACCCATATAACTCAAAGAGAGGCGAACAAAAGCGTACAGCAACGGGAAGCGAGAACATTTTCGGTTTGGCGTTCATGGAATTGACTTTATATAGGGTGGGCCATGTAAAATTGTAATTTTGAACAACCGACTACTTTGACTTTGGCGGGTAGAACAACAATCATTTTTTTTTTTATTTTCAGGTTTATGTTTGACATTTGCAAAAAGGGACGACCAAAATTGAGAAATATTCACAACTTACTTCCAGAGTAGTGAGTCTTTAACACAAACTGTAAGAAAATCACGTGGCATTTTTTCGAGAAAAGATCGACCTTCAGCTCATCAAGCTCATTTTCATCTCGGTGGTGGCTATGTCAATAAGCAAAATTGCTGCATATGGGGTTCAGAGAACCCACACGTGAAATCATACAACAGGTTGGTCTATGTAGGTAGGATTCAATTCAGAGCTTCCCCCTTTCAATTTCAAATGATCAACTTAACTAACAATGTGTTATATACCGATGCTAATTTATTGAACATGACTGTATTTGATATCCCAAAGAAAAACAATGGCTTCAACATCTGCACGATATACAACAATATGCGAGAAACACAGAGACTCGAAGGGGAGTGAGCAAATATTCAATTAAACTTGAGTTACACGAACAGGTCCTAACGTAGGGCGCACGACAACAACAACAAGTAAATGTGTAAGTAATACATAAACCAAACTGAAGAAAATCATATGGACCGAAAAAAAAAAACAAACAACTGACAGCCGGCAATAACAAAGGCCACTATTAAGAACAAAAGCTTTTTAACTGACAGCAAGTGATACAATTTGAATAGTGGCGAGAGAGTGTGAGATAGGGAGCTTTTTTGAGAGAGCCGTTAGTATCAGCAGTGGTATCAACTTTTTGATTTCGTAAACATTTAAGCGGCCAGAATTGGAACAGAAAATTAACCTACTTAGATTTGTGTTTGGAGACATATCCCAGTAGCCCGGACGACACATTCGCACGCCTTAATCTACGCCAAAAACAAGAAAGAAACTGAAAAAGTCGATCAGCCTTTATAGTATTCTAAAGCGCTTAAAGAGTACTACATTTTAAAAATATATCGTCAGGATTTGGTACAAATTAGTACAAAATTATAAACAACTAGCAAATGCCCGCTACTTCGTACGCGGAAAATTTTCAAATGTGTTGGTATTTCTCGGTATGCAAACTGCTTTTTTTATAATTTGAAATTGCCTTAGTCTAAGATATCACTTTCTGGGCAAATCGTTTGTAAACGCTCACAACTTTTGAAAAATCGTTTTACTTTGCGCTACGTATTCAGCGGTATATTCACACTAACTTTTCGATTCGATTTATACACTTTGTACAAATTTAAAAAAAGAAATCCATTTACACTGTGCCATCCATTTATACGTAGTCAATAGTTTAATTTGTAGGCACAAATTGCAAACTATTTTTTACAAAAATCATATAAAGCTGTGATAAATACCCTCACTACAGAGTAGGAGCGTATATATCATTTGGGATAGAAAAAAGTGTAACGCATTGAAGGAGAGATTTAAAGCCATAAATATGTCCCACGTCCCTTTCCCGTCCGTCTGGCTCGATGGTATACACGAAAACTCTGGAAGGGATGGGGGAAATTGATATACATACGTATAGTCGGTATTCCAAAATAAACGACCCGTACATACATAAAATTAAACCTAAATATTATATTTAGCAATATTTTCACATAACATATTTTCATTTTGTGTTTGAAAGCATTTTCAGGGATATACATGTCGAATTTCATGATTCCAGCTCCATCTGTTTGATTGGTACCATTTTTATCCCTTTCTACCTAATTTCACCCACATAAAGTACGAATTATGAAAACTATTTTCTTAGCCACATTCGTGTTGTAAAAGCAATGCCCGTTCCGAATTTCATGATTCTAGGCACGGTCTGGGATGTGGTACAATTTGTATCCCATTTAATCCCTTAAAAGCACAAATTTCGAAAAATTGTCAGTGATCTGCGCTGCAAAACGAATATACACACCGAATTTCAATATTGTAGCGTCATTCGTGTTGTTGGTACCTTTTTATCCCCATTTTCCCGTTTACCTATTAAAAGTACGAATTTCAAAATATTCGGTCATTTCCAGTTTCTAAGCATTTTGAGGGATGTCCACACCGAATTATATGATTCCAGCTCCATCCGTTTAATTAGTACCATTTTTACCCGATTTCACCCACAAAAAGTACGAATTTTGAATAAAATTATCTTGTCGCAATCGTATTATAAGAGTAATGCCCATTCCAAATTTCAAGATTTTAGGCCCAGCCGTTTTGTCAGGGCGGTGGTACAAATTTTATCCCTTAAAAGTGCAAATGTTAAAAAATTCCTTCTTATCAGTGATCTGCGCTGTAAAACGAATATACACACCGAATTTCATTATTGTAGCGTCATCCGTTTTGTTGGTACCTTTTTTATCCCTTTTTACCCGATTTCACCCCCAAAAAGTACAAACTTTGAAAAATATTTTCTTGGGCGCGTTAAAGCAAAAAGATGAATTTGCGTACCAAATTTCAAGATTCTAGGCCCAACCGTTTGCTCATTGCTGTGGCACCATTTTTATCCCTTTCAGCCCCATTTTATCCCTTAAAACTACGAATTTAGAAAAATTCACTTCATATCTGATCTCCACGCTGTAGGAGAAATGTACACACCAAATTTCATGATTTTAGCTGCAGTCGTGTTGTTTGTACCATTTTTGTCCCTTTTTGCCCCATTTAACCCCCCAAAAGTACGAAGTTTTCAAAGTCCACTTTTCGCGTCGTAAGAGGAATGCTCATACCAAATTTCAAGATTCGAGGCCCAGCCGTTTGGTCATTGCGGTGGTACCATTTTTATCCCTTTTTAGGCCGTTTTACCCCTTAAAAGTACGAATTTCGAAAAAGCCCGTCTTATCACAACTCTACACTATAAGAGAAATGTACACACCAAATTTCATGATTCTAGCTCTAGCCGTTTGGTCTGGGGAGTGATCAGTCAGTCACTCAGTAACTCAGTCACTCAATCACGCAACTGTTTTATATATGGGCATTTCCATGATGTCGAACGTGACCATCGTACACATTTAAAGTGACAAAAAAGTCAAAATATAACGGTTTTTTATTTTTAATACTTTATTAATACTTTTTTGTAATTTAATTTTAAGCCCGGTCGAAAGTGACATGTCGCACGTGACATTTCTTTCCATCATGGTATTTATGTTGTTTCAGTTGCAAATTTTACGAAATTATAGATAATATATATTTTTTGTAATCCACAGAAGTATTCAATGTATTCATTCTCAAATAATAACAGCAAAAAAAAATTTTGTTTTTCAATTTATTATTTTGAAATTTTAGCTGATCTTCTTTCAACTTTCTCACCGCTGTTTTCAGCTCTCTTTACTTTTTTCGCATCCGTTTTTGTTAATAAATACATTACAAAAGTATTTTTTTACAAAAAGATTTTTTTTAATTTTCCCACTTAAGATGTCGCACGTGACCAACATTAATGAAGTACCAACGTCACAATTTTTCTCATTTTCCAGTAATGTTTATTTTTATTTAAATTGTATAAAAATCTCTGTTTGTACTCAAAATTTTATGATCTTTCTGCATGTACTTTGGACACAGTAGCAACAAATGTTGTTTTTCCATGTCGAACGTGACATCGAAATATGTGATAATGCAAAGCAAAAAGATACAGTTAATAGCAGTTGTATAACTTCGTATCCTTTCTTTTCTGACTCTTTGTACTCCCTGAAAGATTTTAGACAGCAAAAGTCAAAGTCAAAATGTCTCTATTTAAGAACTTTTGCGAAACAAAATATGCAATTGAAATATTCAGAGGAGTAAAGTTGCACTCGCGCGACTTTGCATTCAAGTATCTCAAGATAGGATATGAATTAAAGTAAAATTTGTTTACATAAGTTAAATTTGATTACTTCTCTATGAAAATATAATAAAACAAAGTGTTTACAAGAACTTTTAATTTTTTGGTCTTGGTGGACCTTTCTGCGGAAATGCCCATATATAGATTTTACATCGAAGCGGAAGCCACAAAAAACAGAAGTACTTTTGAAGGTCTTATAGAAATATAAAAAGTTCAGTGATTTTTTGAGAACTTTGTTTTTCCCTATATACATGTAAATGAAGGTCAGAGGATATATTTTGTTCGTAGATTTATGAAATGTGAGAATTATCTCTTATTTTTTTTAATTAGGTACAGCAGAAATACGGACGGGACAAAAATTTCCACTCGCAGTAATTTTCGTTATAAAACTTCAACTTTTAATAAAAACTAGCTGAACCCCGCCCGCTTCGCCAGGCAAAATACAAATGGTAAAATTAAAATCAGGTTTCATATTGATCTTATCATATTGATATTATCGTGGTTTGTAATATATAGGTTCCAATTTTCAGCGACGTGAAAGGTTTGACCTTCTTATTGGCGGCATGATCACTAAAATGAAAACCCAAAATATGTAATAATATTCGAAGAAATTAATTGAGTTTCATAATTACCGACATATGAAATCACAAAAGAAATGACATTGACATGAAAAAAAATTTAAAACATTCGAAATATTATTTGGTTTTGTTAAACTCACAAAAAAACAGTAAAATTTTCGTTAAAATCTTCCCGGATTTTATATTTTTCTGGAAATTGTCCTACATCCTATGTCCTTCCTTGGGCCAACACGAATTCATCAAGCCCAAAATCGTGAAAATCAGACGATCCGTTATAAAGTTTTGCGTGTTCACACGGACGGCATTCTCTTTTATAAATATAGATAAAAGAGAACAAGTTAACTTCAAGTTTAATAATAAAAAAGTTGCCGAAATAAGTAAACAATAAAATTAAAAGCTATTAGTGTGGTCTGATTTAATTTTTTGGTAGACCTTTTTTGGGTGATGCCCATATGTACTGGAGTGGCTGCATAAGCGGTTCTAAAACTAAATGGAAAATGATTGTAAATATAACTGTTCTAGACCACGTGGTTTATTTCTGTGGCTTGGCGCTAAATGGGGACAATGTCAATATTTTTCTGTTTTGAGTTAATATTTGCATTAGCTTTGCTTTCCTTCACGATATTAACCCCTGTTTTCATGTAGCTCCGTTAACTTAAAGTTAGATCTAACCGATAGTTATAGATGGAATTTGAAATCTATAATTGTTGAATAGCTCTAACGACTTGAAAATGGTGATAATGTCAATGTCAAATTGAACCCAGAAGACCTTTATAATGGTGTTGTCTTCGTTAAAATTAAAAAAAATGAATAGCACCCGAATATTTTAGAAAAGAATAATTCTATGATACTTCTTGGCAGATTGCTGACAACAATACAGTGTGGGGACGTTGTGATAATGATGAAAGACTGCAACGCCCACATCGGGGCCGATAACACCAACAGAGAATGCAGCATTGGAAAACATGGACTAGGTCGACTAACCGAAAATGGGACTCTATTGCTGGAAACCTGTGTCACAAACAACATAGTAATCGGTGGTACATTATTTCCCCGCCGCAGATAACACAAAGTGACCTGGGTATCACCAGATGGCAGCACCGAAAATCAGATAGACCATATCGCCACTCTAAGACGAACGTATTAAGAGAGTGACCACCACACTGTAGTCGGTACCCTCAGTATTAAAATTTCGGCGATAGGAAAATTTCAATAAGGAAAGGCTGAATTCTTTCTTTCTTCCCAATTGCACTTGAATTCGGGAAAAAATGATATCATGAACGATTTTTGTATAGGTACTATTATGTTGTCTATAAGCGGAAAAATTCAAATTGAGCACGAAATTAGTATGGGAGCTACATATATCTAAATCTGAACCGATCTTACCCACTTTCACCATAGATGTTTCTAGTTGAATTACAAGGTACTGTGCTAAATTTGAAGAAAATCTGTTAAAATATCTGGATTCTAGAGAGGAAAAAGTCAAATTCGGTGTGAATTTTATATTGGAGCTATATATAAATCTGAACCGATCTGACTCACTTTCAAGATATATGTTTCTAGTTGAAATACAAGGTGCTGCGCCAAATTTGAACATTATCGGTTAAATATGTTGTCTCTGGAGCGGAAAAAGTCAAATAGAGAGCGAAATTGGTGTGGGAGCTATATCTAAATCTAAACAGATCTGACTCACTTTCACAACAGTTGTTTCTAGCTAAAATATAAGGTGTTGCTCCAAATTTGAACATTGTCGGTTAAAATATGTTGTCTCTAGAGTGGAAAAAAGTAAAATCGAGAGCTTAATTTGTATGGGAGCTATATCTAAATCTGAACATATCTGACCCATTTTTACCAGAGATGTTTCTTGATCAATTATAATGCACTATGCCAAATTTGAAGCAAATCGAGTGAAATATTTGGTTTATAGAGCGGAAAAAATTTTATGGGAGCTATATCTAAATCTGAACCGATTTGCTTCAAATTAAATAGCGTTCGTCCTTGGCCCGCGAAACTTATCTGTGTCAATTTTTGTTAGGATCGGACAATAATTGCGACCTGTACTTTGATTACATCAATAGATGGACAGACAGACAGCGCCTCAAACGGGAAGTAAAAAGAAGTGCACGGCGTGAAAAAAGAAGATGAGCTTATAACATTGCCAAGGAAGTCTAGGCAGGTGGTGAAACACATCGCAGCCGAGATCTATACCGTGCGTAAAAGAAATTGATCAATAGTAATGTAATTACAGGCGGTAAACCTCTGAAAAACGACAATGAAGAGCTCATAACACCAACAACTCAAACTATGCATAGATTTGGCGAGTCCAGCCTTTCACATCAAATTCTGTGCAGTTGTGAAATACATACCCCGAACCCAGAGATATTTGATCGATTGCCCAAATAAAACGGAAATATGTGCAGCGGTAGCATCTCTAAAATGTAAAAAAATCTCCGGGACTGACAACATATCGCCCGAATTATTATTAGTAGATCCACCGCAAGTTTTGGCAAAGTGAAATAATCCTCAATGAAATAGCCAAAGGACTGATTGTTAACGTACCCAAGAAGGAAGGGAGGATTTCTAGGGAAATGACTTTAATGAGCTTGATCAACAAGGTGATTGTTCATATTATATCCGACTATCCGCCGTCATTCTACCTGGACTCAGAAAGGAAATGTTGACGGAAGCCGACTACATTCGTCTTATATAGACCATTTCAACAGCTTAAGGGTTATAGTGGAGCAACCAGTTGAATGGTGATCGCCTCTCTATTTATAGATTTTGAGATTTTGTGACGTTCCTCATCCTCAATCATAGTGCTAAATGGTACGCTCAGCTTCCTAATAAACTGATAGATCTTACGAAGTCTTATATTAATGCTACGTGTCGAAAATCTGAAAAATCTAATTAGTGACAAAATAAATATCAATGTTGGGGTTAGACAAGGATGTCTGTTGTCTCCATTTCTGTTTAATTGTGCAATGCAAAGCTACTATAAATAGAAGAGGCATTACTTGAGGATTGCAAGGCAGATTAGAGGATTTCTACTATGCAGACGATCCCTTTGTGGACATGCAATTAAAACTGATTCAAGTGCCAGAAGAAGCGACCTGTGTGGGCCTGAAGATAAATATTAAAAAATAAAAACAAAGTCAATGGGCATAAACGTGGGTAATTCTGAACGACTAACCAAATAATTGAAGATGTTGAATCGTTTTCTTACTTGAGAAGACTAATAGACAATACAGGCGGTTCTAGATAAGACATACTTAGCCGTAGGCATTCGGATTTTTGAACCCTGTGTGGAAGTCATATCACAGAAGACGAAATCGAGCCTGTTCAACTCCAATGTTAAATCGACATTACTGTACGGCTGTGAGTCATGGAATATTTCACAAAGAGATATTTAAATCAGATATTAATTCTGGCCCAGAGTTATTGCGAACAATCAGTTTTGTGTAGTAACACAACAGCAACCAGTTCATCTGGAAATCAGAAAACGCAAATTGGGATAGATAGGTCAGATGGTAACAAAACCTGTAGATCACATCACAAGGCAGACCATCGAATGGAACCCACAAGGCAGCAGGAGAAGTGGACGTCATTCACACACGTGGAAACGGCAAATTGAAACACACATATTTAACTAAATGAATTAAAAGCTCGTGCTGCAAATATAGTAGATGGGAATCAAATTGTTACGGCCCTATTCTTCTCAAAGAAGTGTAAGGATTAAAACGATATATTCAAACAAGTAAGGAAAGGCTAAATTCGGACGGGACCAACTATATAATACCCTCCACTTTCTTCCCCATTACAATTAAATTCAGGGGGATATTGGGAACGATTTTTGTATGAGCTATATTTAAATCTGAACCGATATGACAACAACAGATATATTTCTAGTTGAAATATAAGGTGTTTGAAGAAGATCAGTTAAAATATATGGTCTCTAGAGCAGACAAAGTCAAATCGAGAGCAAAATTAATATGGGAACTATATCTAAATCGATTTGACTCACTTTCACTTTAGGTGTTTCTAGGTGAAATATAAGGGGTCGTGAAAAATTTGAACAAGATCGGTTAAAATATGTGGTATCTTGGGCGGAAAATGTCAAATCGAGAGCAAAATTTGTATGTGAGCTATATGTAAATCTGAACCGATCTGACACACTTTTACCACAGATGTTTCTAGTTGAATTATAAGGTGATGTGACTAATTTGAAGAAAATCATTTAAAATATGTGATCTCTAGACCGCAAAATGTTAAATGAGGAACGAAATTTATATGTGAGCTATATCTAAATCTGAACTGATCTGCTGTTACTAATTGAATTATAAGGTATTGTGCCAACTTTTAAGCAAATCGAGTAAAATATGTGGTTTCTAGAGTGGAAAACTCAAGTGACATTTGTAGGGGGGCTATATCTAAATCTGAACCGATTTGCTTTAAATTTAGGGGGCTGCAAAACTCACGTGGTATATGGCTAAATAGATAAAAATGTGATTCTAAGTCGATCGGTATACATAACAATCGCTTCCTTTTGGATGTCCAAAGACATAATACCCTAACACATGATGATCTTGTTTTCTTCGTAGGTTGTTCATATTCATGGTCTGAGTCTGTATCGTCATCCGAGATACACATACTATTCAAGGGCGTGTTTCTTTCACTGTGTCCACCAATTTCAATGTCTTCATATTCGGTGCTTTCTTCAAACTGCATAATTGTGGAACTCCACCAACAAACCTCCGCAAGCAATGCATCCAATTTTTTGCTTTTGAACCGCTTTTCAATTGGCATGGTCACCTGGTGGAACCTCTCTCCTTGTTCGTCTGATTCCTGAGGTGATTGTGCCAAAAAGGTATCGAGGTGGTGGTGCAAGAAATGCAATTTCAGCGTCATGGATGCACCGATTATTTCAAAATAATACAGCAACCTGTCCACTCGTTGCTGTATCTCTTCTCGATGGACACGGTTCTTTCCTAGAACGCCTTCTATTACTTCTTTCAATGCGTTCCATGCATGTTGGTGGTCGTGATGCTCTGAAAGCATATTTGTGAAAGAATCACTTTTGATCAATTTCCGAATATCAGGTCCGTTCAGAATACCTGTTTTAAATACATAAGAAAAACGAAAAAATTATTGGTAATGCGAATGTATACAAATGAACAAATTTAGATATGACAATATTTAAATATAGAGTACGATACGTACCGTTTTTAATTTTCTCATCACTGAGTTTCGGAAAGATGGATTTCAAACAGTCAAAGGCGCTGTTAACTTTTTTGACCACCACTTCAACGAATTTCCCAGCTATTCCCAGTTTCATGTGTAGCGGTGGCAACTAAATATCATGCAGGTCCTTTATCACAGGTTCATTGCGTAATTTTAATTGTTTGTTGAGCTCGGGAGTTCTTCCTTTCCAATCTTTACATTGATATTGATTTCCTTTGTATCGTGAATCCCAATTACAAAGGAAAGATATTGGATATCAGCCCTTTTCTATAATCCCTTGTAGATCGCAACAAATGTTCCATTTGTGTTCATCGTATTTGCTTTTCTTCAAAATTTCGCCCAATGTTTCATACGTTTCCTTCATAGTTGTGCTGAATCCCAATGGAATGGATGGTTTTTTATTTTTTTTTGTGCAGCAGCACAGCCTTCAAACATTTGTTGCGATCTGAAGGTAGTCAACATACTATTGGGTGATTTTTTAAGAGCTTGATAACTTTTTTTTTAAAAAAAACGCATAAAATTTGCAAAATCTCATCGGTTCTTTATTTGAAACGTTAGATTGGTCCATGACATTTACTTTTTGAAGATAATTTCATTTAAATGTTGACCGCGGCTGCGCCTCAAGTGGTCCATCCGCTTAGTCCAATTTTGGCATTTCCACGTTTTTGAGTAACAGAGGCCCAATTGCTGCGAACGGCGACGAATCGATAATTGATGGTCATCATTAACATTGGCCGATACAGCTGCGATATTTTCTTCAGTTCGTACTCTACGTAAGCGTCTTGGTGGTTTAATGTCCAACAATGTAAATTTGGTGCGAAATTTAGTCACAATAGCCCGAATAGCCGCTTCAGTGGGTCGATTAAACTGACCATAAAATGGAAGCGTGCGATGAACTTTCTTAACAGAGCACGCATTTTGATAATAAAATTCAATGATTTGCAAGCGTTGCTCGTTAGTAAGTCTATTCATGATGAAATGTCAAAGCATACTGAGCATCTTTCTCTTTGACACCATGTCTGAAATCCCACGTGATCTGTCAAATACTAATGCATGAAAATCCTAACCTCAAAAAAATCACCCTTTACAAGGGTTTATAGAAAAGGGCGGATATACCAAAATAATTGGATGTTCCACAATTATGCAGTTTGAAGAAAGCACCGAAGATGAAGACATTGAAATTGGTGGTCACAGTGAAAGAAACACGCCCTTGAATAGTATGTGTATCTCGGATGACGATACAGACTCAGACCATGAATATGAACAACCTACGAAGAAAACAAGATCATCAGAACCACAGGCGTCAACTTCTGCAAGCATGGATATTGCCAATAATTGAAAAAATGTTCTGAATTTTGTTTTTATGCATATTATAATTGCGTATTAATTGCATATTATTTTATTTTCATAAAGTTTTTATAAATAAATTTTTTTTTTGCATGATAATTTTTTAATTTTTATTTTTATTTTATTTTTTGAAATTCATACCTTTACTCAATTGCGAATAAAAGCGAAACGCGTGCATCGATTTTCATGATCTTTGTCTCATTTTGCTCATAGGTTATGTGACTTTGCGAAAAAGTAACTACACTTGAAACTTATTTCCATTTTGTATTTTTTATGAATTTAAAAAAAAAATTTCTTCATTTTTTATTGGAAACTTATTTTTAAATTGGAAACTGTTGCTTGTATAGGAAAACAATATATGAACAGATTAAGGGAATTGTAATTCTTAATTTTTTAAAATTTATTTCAACTAAATCGGGCTAGTGGCTGTCGAGCTATGTCAAACAACAGGGCCTAAAACGTGATAAATTCCCCTATACGATAGTACTAACTTCAAATCGATATTAAAAATATTTCGGCAGGAAAGAAGACAAAACGAATGATGCAGAAATTATTCTTTTTGGGTATAATTTCACATACTGTTCTCAGAATTGAGTTGGCAATCAACGAACTGAAAAATGTTGTATTGTGTAATGAAAAACACAAATTGCTGGAAAATAAAAAAAAATCGTCTATACCGGTTGGCAACACTGAACGACGCTCTCAAATGTAGCTTTTTGGGGATGAGAATGAATTCGTTTTTTTTAATGAATTGTCGAATGAATGCTTGAATTATTCATCGCACTGGAGAGAAGAGCGGCGCTATAAAACTTTACAAATTCAGCTGCGTCGCAGTCGGCTTTTTGGAGTGGAGAGTTATGTGAGGTTTAGTGCTTTGAGAGAAATGTTTTTTTAGTGTATTCGTTTCCATTGAACAAGGTTGGTCGCAGACGGTCTGTGCAAAGAAAAAGTGTTCGGTGTTCGCAGTTTCATAGTCGTGTTTTTTTATCAATTGTTAGTAATTATTTAAAAATCGCACGCCAACGGAAAAGGGTGAACTCGCAACGCGTGTAATTAATTGTGTTTGCGTACGACGTGTTTACACCGAAAAAAAAGTTAAAATAATAATAAAAAAATAATAAATCATTAAAATAAAGAAAATAATAAAAAATATAAATTATTACAATTTGCAACTAAAGTTGTTCAAGTTTCGTGTAATTATAACAGCAACAACCACCTAACCTTAGACGTTCGCGCGCGCCTGTGTGTCTGTGTGTGAGAGAGTGTTGTCAAGTGAAGGTAAACCAGTTTTTGTTTTTTTCTTGTGTAATTTTGGACAAGTTCAGCGTTTATTTTTGCGCGCTCAACTCGTGCGCAACAACAATTCAAATCGCAGGAAACACGGACGAAGAAGAGGAGCAAAGAAACGGAAATCATGACCTGCGGGTGGGGTGATAAACCCTTTAAAAAATAAACATCAATTGAAGAAGAAGAACAAAAATGTCATTGTGAATTTTCAAGGCCAGTCCAAAAAAAAATGTTTTTGCTTGCCTAAATAAAACGCAATTGCGAGCAGCGCGTGCTTTTTGTTTGAAAATCGAAAATCAAGTGTTCTGTTATTTAAAATACATATTTTTTTATGAATTCCTCTGTTCTTTGGATGTGATTTATTGTTAATTTCAGCAATAGAGGAAATAAATATAAACAAAAAAAATTACCAAAAAAAACAAACAACAACAAAAAACGATAAAAGCAAACGCCGATATCAATGTGCAAAGTTAAGTGTGGATCGTGATCATCATCATCATGATCAACACAACGATGATGATGATGGTGGTGGTGATGACGACGACGTAGTGAGTTGATGATGATGTCATAAAATGGTTTTTAGAAAACATTCGAATAAAACAACCAGCAACACCAACAACAATCATTATTAACAACAAGCGAAACAGTCGTAGTTGTTATTGTTATTGTTCGAAAAACAAAGGGTGAAGTCTGTCCCCTCCTCCTCTCCCCCTCCATAACATCACCATGATCGCTCTGATTCTTGAGGGCCGTTTTTTTGGTTTGTCGTGATGGAAATTTATGCCATCATGTGGGTTCGTCGTAACGATCTGTAAGAATGTTTACATTAGGCTAGGATTAATTAACAAATCTTATGTATTTATTTATTTATTTTATTAATTAGCAAGTATAATTTGGCCAAGGGTTTACAAAAGATTAATACAAAATACATATATTAATTATTGGTTTCACTTATCTTCCCGTGAAGTGGTTTCGATTTTGAGAAATTTGACTCATGCCATGTTGAGGTTCATTGTAGTCACCACAGTTTAGAACGTTGGACCTGTGTGTGAGTGTTTTTTATAAAAATAGTACCTACCTATATTCCAATGTGACATCATGTGGCTACTTTATTTTTATTTTTAATGCGCCGGGGGGTCAATGCAAAAGTTTATTCAAAAGTAAATTAGCATTAGGTAAGCAATTGTAATATCTAGCCCTGAGTCTGAATTAAATATATAAAATTAAATTTCAATAGAAATAAGGAAAGGCTAAAGGGTCGGGTCGCTCCAACTATATGGATACCCTCAATACTCTCTACCCCTTTACGATTACATTTTTTATTACCAATCGTTGTTGCAAGTGGAAGATTAAAACGATTTTATGGATCCTATATTCATATCATCAGAATTATTATTATAAATTTTGTGCCCGAAAGCTAAAAGTTTATTTTTTGTATGCATTGAAGCATACTGATTCATAAAATCAGCACAAATAATTTTTATGTATATTTTTTTATTCTATAACTATAATTCAAATTACGCCGCAGCACACTGTGGTAAATCACAAATCTAGCTGGACAAAATAAAAAAAAAGTCTGGCAACATTCCTTCTGATCGTTTAATGAGCTTGTCAATACAATAGATAACTGTAATTCATGTTTTGTTTTGTTTGTTTTTAGCTCTGATTAGAAAAACTAAACTTTAAAGTCACTTGTTGTCAACACGTGCATTCAGATTTCAAAGAGAAGCGTATTTGTTGTGTGACTTTGTTTTGTGATTGAAAAGGCTACGGTGATTTTATTGTCATAATTTTTTTTATTATTATTAAGCGATATTTCAAGGAAATATATTATAAATTGCATTTAATTATTTCCATTGTAAGTATTAAAACAATTTTATTTTTGTGAGAAGTTCAGAAAGTGAAAAAAATAAAACATTTTCCTTTTTCAAGTAGAGTTAAAGCTGTTTATTACGCATAGTTCCGGTGTAAAACTATATTTGGGTGAATCTTTCAAGTGTTCACTTTAAGGTAAATCAAAAACCCATTGCGATTTTTTGCGACCGCCATACATTTTTTTTCACTTTTCCAGTATGACCTCCACTCTTTCGCGAAAGGAAATTTTTGAAGAATGGTTAAAAACTCCCAAAATACAGCGCAAAGATGCCTTATTGACATTAATAATGGATAGATATGGTCTTCAAGATATACCAGAAGAAGTGAAAACAAATCTTAAGGCAAATATAAATATTATTTGTTTTAAGCTAGGCGAAAAATGGATAAAAAGTGGAAGACATCATGGCCGTTTTTTAAAATCAAATTCAGTTTGGCTTGATGAACCGTATGTATTGCCTGAAAGTGTACAACCGAAAAGATGTGAAAAAGCTGGAAGAAAACCGAAAAACTTTGATGACTGCAGTGAAAAATCGAAAAAAGAAAGATACAAAGTCTTTTAGATTCAACTGACCATCGAGAAATTATTAAAGCTAGCGAGATAGTGTTTCGCAAAATGGGAAAGCGAGATTCAGCCACACTTGTGAAAGATCTGTCGGAAGCTTCATCCAGTAAAGGTACGGAAGTGAAAAAAATTTTTAAGAGATTTAGCTCTGAGCCTGTGCCTTTCTCCCGATGAAGCCTTATCTTTAATGGTTGATGCTAATTTGTCGAAACATCAATACGACGTTATTCGGCAAAAAGTCAACGCAAAATGCAAAAATCTTTTTCCCTCCTACACTAATGTTCAAAAAGCTAAGAAAAATTGTTATCCAGCTGAAACAGTGATCACTGAGATGTATGCAAAAAGTTCACTCCAGTCATTAGTGAATCATACTGTTGAAATGCTTTGTTTGGCTCAAAAAGAGGTTTTACTCGGTATTGATGAACTGAAAACTGATGAAAATCGTCTTAATATTTTGATAAAATGGGGATGCGATGGGGCTCAGCAAAAGCAGTATAAACAGAAGTTTTCTTCGGAGGAGGGCCATACAGATGAAAGTTTATTTAGTATTTCAATGGTTCCTATTCAAATGAATTTAAGTTCTACACAAAGAAAAATTATTGTATGGCAAAATCCTGCTCATCTACAAGATACTGCCGTCCTATCAAGTTTGTTTTTGCCAAAGAGTCCACTGAGTTAATTACTCAAGAAGTTAATTTAGTACAGCAAGAAATTAGAGATTTGTCTCCAACTCTTATCAGAAATGGCGAACAAAGTTTTCTTGTTGAGTCTACATTTATGCTTACTATGATAGACGGTAAAATTTGTACTGCACTATCATCTTTAACTTCTTCTTCTCAAACGTGTTTCATATGTGGAGCGAAACCGAGTGAACTAAATAAACCTTCTGTGATTTTAAACAAAATTGTCGATGAACGATCTTTAACCTTTGGAATGTCTCCGCTACATTCATGGATCCGTTTTATGGAGTGTGTATTACACATAGCATATAAGCTTCCTATAATGACCTGGCAAGCTCGAGGACCGGAAAATAAAGCAAAAGTGGCTGAAGTAAAAAAAATATTCAACAGAGATTTCGAAATGAGATGGGGTTGCTTGTAGACATGCCAACACAACACGGAGGTAATACGAATGACGGTAATACTGCTAGACGGTTCTTTAGAGCAGCAGAAAAGAGTGCAGAAATCACTGGTGTCAATAAAGAATTAATTGAACGGTTTCATATTATTTTGGAAACTTTAGGTAGTGGTTACCCTATTGATGAAGATGCTTTCGAAAGTTTTATTGTTGTCACACGAAATTTATACTTAAAGGAATACCCATGGTACATTATGCCAGTTAGCGTCCATAAAATCCTTTTTCATGGAAAAGACATAATAAAGTCTTGCATTCTTCCTATAGGACAGCTGTCAGAAGAAGCTCAAGAAGCAAGAAATAAGGACACGAGGAAATTTAGAGAGTTGTTTACGAGAAAAACATCGAGAATAGACACAAATACAGATCTTTTCAATCGTCTCTTAATTTCTTCAGATCCCTTTATCGCAAGTTTGCGTCACACTCCCTTTCGAGTTCAAGGTTTGATAACAAAAGAAGTTCTTTCATTATTATCTGTTGATGCTTTTGAGGAGGAAGAATCTTAACGATAAATATGAAAGTGAATAAATTAAAATCTCTATGTGTATTTATGTGTTATTATCTGTATTATTAATGTAATAAAGGAAAAATAAGTAACGAAAACAATTATTATCAAATATTTATTAAAAATATTAAAATTATTTTAATACTAAAAATTAATTTTTGACCTCAATTTTATTTAAAAAAATCTTTTTAAAAAAAATTGATTTTTGATAATAATTTATATATTTGAACTCATTTTTTATATAATTCATAAGTGAGAAGTGAACCCAACGCGATTTATTAATTTTGTCCAGCTAGATTTGCGATCTACCACACTGTGCGCAGGTCTAATTATATATTAATATAGCGTGGCCCATTTATAAATACTATAATTTATAAATATAATACTGCAATTATAAGGAGTGAACATGAGGCAGCAGTCTTCAAAAATGTACTCTAAATATTAGGTGTATTGTTAGGAGAAACACTTCCCCCCCATCTGCAATTTCTTGATTCAGTTACAGACAAAGTGACTGAAAAGTACAAATTTCAACGAATCATTATGTTTCGGGTCCACATTGGAATGGTAACAGTTTTATTATACCCTCCACCTCCAGGTTGATGAAATATCGACCTGAGATCCTATAAAGTATATATATTCTTCATCGTCATAAAATTCTAAGACGATCTAGCCATGTCCGTCGGTACGTCCGTCCGTCTGTTGAAAGCACGCTAGCGTCTAAACGAAAGGAGCTAGCAGGTCCAAAATTTGCATAAAAGCGTCTTATAGTCGTAGATCGGTTGGGATTGTAACGGGGCGAAATTGGCCCAAAGGGAAAAAATTTTCCCTCACAAGGACTAAAAATACCCATAATAACCCCTAATATTTTACAGTATTTAAGCATATTTTTTTAATACGTCTGCTTGTACTTACTTGATATTGGGTATGCGCATTCCCCCTATAAAAAAACGTGCACTATAAAACGATTTTTATTCCAAGGGGGTGAAATGGGGCAAAAAGGGATAAAAATGGTTTATTTTAAACGACAACAGCTAGAATAATATGTTTTTTTTTAAATTCGATAAAATGGGAATAGAGAGATAAAAATGGTACCATCCAAACGGCTGCACCTAGAATAATGAAATTCATTCCTCTGATTACGTAGATACGTAAAATAGAAGGATTTTTCTATATATATATAATTATAATATATATATATATATATATATATACAAATATATATATATATATATTATATTATATTATTATTATATATTAAATATATATATAATATATATATATATACAAATGTGTTCGAAGAACACAAAACAAGAACAAATAAAACTATTTAATTTTTTTATTATCGTCCGGCTTAAGGTCTCAAATAAATGAAAACAAGAATCTTGTTTGTTTATTATTTTACTTTTCAATTTTGTTCCCCATATTTCGAACGACTTCGTCGATCATCCTCACGGGCGTTACAATTTAAAAGAAAACAAAACGATCCTTCCACTATCACGAGTTTTAGTCAACTGACATCCAAAGAACAGAGGAATTACAATTTTAAAGAACAAAACGATCCTTCTATGACTAAAACTCGTAAAAGTGGAAGTCAGTTGACTCAAACTCGTGAAAGTGGAAGTCAGTTGACTAAAACTCGTGAAAGTGGAAGGATCGTTTTGTTTGATGATCGACGAAGTCGTTCGAAATATCGGGAACAAAATTGAAAAATAAAATAATAAACAAACAAAATCTTGTTTTCATTTATTTTAGATCTTACGCCGGACGATAATACAAAACATTAAAATCAAACAGGTCAACTATACACATCATAACTATTTACTTTTTTCAAATTATGTTTTTGAATTCACATTTATTTCTGAAATAAAATGCAGTAACAATAATATAAAGAGTGATTTTTTTGAGGTTAGGATTTTCATGCATTAGTATTTGACAGATCACGTGGGATTTCAGACATGGTGTCAAAGAGAAAGATGCTCAGTATGCTTTGACATTTCATCATGAATCGTCTTACAAACGAACAACGCTTGCAAATTATTGAATTTTATTATCAAAATGCGTGCTCTGTTAAGAAAGTTCATTGCGCGCTTCCATTTTATGGTCAGTTTAATCGACCCACTGAAGCCGCTATTCGGGCTATTGTGACTAAATTTCGCACCAAATTTACATTGTTGGACATTAAACCACCAACACGCTTACGTAGAGTGCGAACTGAAGAAAATATCGCAGCTGTATCGGCCAGTGTTAATGATGACCACCAATTTTCGATTCGTCGCCGTTCGCACCAATTGTTACTCAAAAACGTGGAAATGCCAAAATTGGACTAAGCGGATGGACCACCTAAGACGCAGCCGCGGTCAACATTTAAATGAAATTATCTTCAAAAAGTAAATGTCATGGACCAATCTAACGTTTCAAATAAAGAACCGATGAGATTTTGCAAATTTTATGCGTTTTTTAAAAAAAAAGTTATCAAGCTCTTAAAAAATCACCCTTTACAAATGCATTTCCTGACCTTATGCACACGTTGTTATAAAGAATTGTCCAAAATCAGCTGTTCGAAATAATAAGAACATATTCGTACTGGCAACCCCTTTGAATTTTTAAAACGGGAAACCCCCGAAATATTAGTTGCCAGTAAAATGGGAACACCTGCAAATTGCGATTGGCTCATTTCAAAAAGTTTCTGAAACTGATATGTGGTGATTTTTGTCTAACAATGGGAAAAGGCAAACATTGTACTCCTCTGGAGCGTAAAGTGATCAAAAAAGTAGTTGAAGATGGGAAAACTTTCAAGTTTATAAGCGAGACACTTGGTGTATCAAACGGTATGATAACTAATGCGAAAAATTGGTTGCCAAAGCCAGAAAATAGGGGTAGGCACAAGAAACAAGTGAGAGACAGGATAATGCAATATAGCGGATCAGTAAAAAACAGCCTTTACTAAACTTTTCACAAATTAAAATTGAACTGAACTTATAAAAGCAACATTTTATGGGAGAAGGCCGAGAAAGGTACCCTTAATAAAATCAATTCATTTGAAAAACAGGCTTCAGTTTGCCAGAAGTTTCATTAACGAACCAGATAGTGTATGGAGGAATATTTTATGGACAAATGAGACTAAAATCGTACAAATCGATGGTGGCAATGAAAATCAGTATCTTAGACGTCCTTCTAATCAAGAATTTAAAAGCAGATACACTGCAAAACTGTTAAGCATGGAAGTTTTAAACTAATGTTGTGGTTTTGTTTCTCATGGAACGGCGTAGGACCATTAGTACATATTGTTGGTATAATGGATGCTAATTATTATGTTGAGAAAATCCTCCAGGATGTTATGTTACCTTATTCGGAAGAGGATACGCCATTACGATGGGTCTTTCAACAAGACTGCGACCCCAAGCATACCTCGATGAAGGCAAAAAAGTGGTTTAACGATCACAAAGTATGGGTCTTGGAATGACCGGCGCAATCACCAGACCCTAATCCGATTGAACATCATTGGAAGGATGTAAAAACCGGTGTAAGGGCTGCCAAAACAAAAAATATTGCAGAAATTTGGACCGCTAGCAAGAATTGTTGGGAAAATATCACCCTATCAAGATTAACTTCGTGACGTCCAGATGCAAAGAAGTCATAGCAAATGGAGGCGGAGCTACTTCTTATTAATTGTAATACTAAAATAGTACATTAAATTTTAATTAATTATTATTAATTTTTCAAGTACGTGCTGTTTTCTTATCTGTTCTTATTATTTCGAACAGCTGATTTTGGAAATTTCGTGTGCATAAGGGTCAGGAAATGCATTTTAATATTTTTGTTACTGCATTTTATTTCAGAAATAAATGTGAATTATAAATTCAAAAACATAATTTGAAAAAAGTAAATAGTTTTATTTGTATGCCACTTTCGTTGCTCATATTTTTTTCGAACTTGAAATAATCAAAATATTATATTTATTTATAAAATTATTTTTTCATAAGACATACGAGTGTAAACACTGAATTTCAAGATTCTAGCTACAGCCGCTTGATTGGCGTCAAATTTAATCCCATTTAGATCCTAAAGCTACGAATATCGAAATATATCTTTATTTTTCGCATCTACACAGTGTACACACCGAATTTCACTATTCTAATTGCAGCCGTTTGGTTGGTACCTTTATCACATTTTGTCCCATTTTCTGTCTAAAAGTACAAATTTCGAAAATTCCTTTATGTTTCACGTCTAAACAGTCAGATGAATGCATACATTAAATTTCATGATTTCAACTTCAGTGGTTTGGTTGGTACAATTTGTATCCCTCTTTTTCAATTGTACCCCTTAAAAGTACGAATTTCGAAAAATCATACTATTTTACGTGTTTACGCAAGTGGACCGTGATTCCAGCTGATTGGTACCATTTTTTATTAATTTTCGTTCCAAAAGTAAGAATTAAAAAAAACCCACAATTTTACGTTTCTACACCGAATTTCATGATTCTAGCTGTTGTAGTACCATTTTTATCCCTTTTTGTCCCATTTCGCCCGCTAAAACTTTTATTTGCTTTTTGGTCCAGTAAGGAAAGGCTAAAGTCGGGCGGGGCCGACTCTATGATACACTCCACTTTCAATCCGAATACAATTCAATTCGGTGAAAAAGTGAAAACGGGAAGGTTTTTTGTATCCTGTAAATGTATGTGTTTGACAAAAAATTTTATATCGGAAAGGACATTTGTATGAGGATATATTGAAACCTGGAACGAAATAGGTGAAATATAAAATGTATAGTTTGGCCAAAATCGGTTAAACTTGAATTTGGGCTATATTTAAATCTGAACCGATCTTACCCACTTTCACCATAGTTTTGTTTAGTTAGATTATAAGATGTTGTGCGAAATTTAAAGAAAATCGAGCACAATATGTGGCTTTTAAAGCGGCAAAAGTCAAATCGGGAGCGACATTTGTATGGGGGCTATATCTAAATCTGAACCGATCTTACCCAATTTCTGCATAGTGTTTCTAGTTGGATTATAAGATGTTGTCCCAAATTTAAAGACAATCGGGTACAATATATGGTTTTTAGAGCGCAAAAGTCAAATCGGGAGCGACATTTATATGGGGGCTATATCTAAATCTGAACCGATCTTACCCAATTTCTGCATAGGTGTTTCTAGTAAGATTATAAGATGTTGTGCCAAATTTAAAGAAAATCGAGTACAATATGTGGTTTCTACAGAGGAAAATGTCAAATCGGGAACGACATTTGTATGGGGGCTATATCTAAATCTGAACCGATTTGACCTATTTCCACCATAGATGTTCTTAGTTTAAATATAAGATGCTTTGCCAAATCTGAAGACAATCTGATACAATATGTGGTTTCTGGAGCGGAAAAAGTCAAATCGGGAGCGAAATTTGTATGGGAGCTATATATAAATCTGAACCGATCTAACCGATATTCACCATGGGTGTTTCTAGTGGAAATATAAGATGTTTTACCAAATCTGAAGACAATCTGATACATTATGTGGTCTCTAGAGCGGAAAAAGTCAAATCGGGAGAGAAATTTGTATGGGAGCTATATATAAATCTGAACCGATCTGTCCGATATTTACCATGGGAGTTTCTAGTGGGAATATAAGATGTTTTACCAAATTTGAAGACAATCTGATACATTATGTGGTCTCTAGAGCGGAAAAAGTCAAATCGGGAGAGAAATTTGTATGGGAGCTATATATAAATCTGAACCGATCTAACACATTTTTACCACAGGTGTTTCTAGTTACAATATAAGATGTTTTGCCATTTTTAAAGAAAATCTGTTGTAATATGTGGTATCTAGAAAGAAAAGAGTCAAATCGGGAGTGAAATTCGTATGGGGGCTATATCTAAATCTGAACCGATTTTCTTCAAATTAAATAGCGTTCGTCCTTATCCCGAAAAACATCGTTGTGCAAAGTTTCATTTGGTTCTGTCTTCAATTGCGACCTGTATCGTGATTACAAGAATAGATGGACGGACGGACGGACGGACGGACGGACGGACAGACAGACAGACAGACAGACGGACATTGCTAAATCGACTCAGAAAGTGATTCTAAGACGATCGGTATAATTAACAATGGGTCTATCTCGTTTCCTTTTGGGTGTTACAAACAAATGCACAAAGACATAATACTCTCGTGGAGTGTATAAAAATATGTTTAAATTGTCTTCTTAGAAATAGGTCCTCCTTACATTGTCTCTTGACTTCAAACTATCCCATAGAAAGAAATCCACAGGTGTTGTTGACGAGCCATCATATGATCAGTCAGCGCCGCCTACATCTCGAAATAAAAACACATCACTGGTGTTGATGGTAACGCCATCACTGCCATTCTTGGGTTTCTGGTTTCTTTAGTTGGCAACTCACCTTGTATTGAGACAGATGGCAGTCCCTGCCAAATAAATAAATTATTAAAAAATGCAATTTGTTTTGTTTTTTAAATTGTCTCCTCTAGACTCCGTCTAGGGAAGACCAACAGGGCCACCAAACTGGTAGGATTCTGTTCAGGTGTTAAATCACAAGATCGGGGGTGGGATCAACTCTGATCACTGAAACGTCTGATTAAATGACCTCTCTGAAGTCTCTTGAACTATTTCGTGAGACATGTCTCATCGCTTTGTTAAACCCCTACATCCGCATCTATATAATCAAATGTAGGCTGCAAGAATTTCGTTATCATGACGGAACACATCGATCATACTCAGTAACTGTCATGGTTCTATGCAAAAAAAAAGGAAAAATATTTTGTGTCAAAGCCAAAAAAAATATTTTTGTGCATTGAGGCATGCTGATTCATAAAATCAACTCACAAAAAATTGTTTATGCAAATTAAATATATAATTACATTCACATAGAAAAAGTGATTTAAGAGCAGCCTCCAAAAATTTGGGAACAAATTATTTTTTTTTTTTTCAAAAAAATCTATTTTTGCTGGTACGAAACAAAAAATCTTAAAAAATAGAAAAAAACTAGGAAAAAGGTGCTTTGTTTTTTTTGGAATAGCTAACATTCTAAAGCAAGGAAAAATGTTTTGATATATATGGATAAATGTAGAAGGTGTGACACTCTTTGTAGACGCAAAAGATTAAAAAAAATCATGATTTTTTAATTTTTGTTTATATAGAGCGAAAAGTCCGAACGAAAAAACTACCTCCAAAAGAAGAATGAAAATTATTTTTTTCTTATTTTCGATGTTAGAGTATATGAGACCACAATACACCACAAAGAATATATTTTTGTTTTTGCAAAAAAAGAAGTATTTTATAAAATTTGAGATTTTTCATGCATCGGTTGGCGAGTATAAAATAATATAAATCCGCTGGATGCTCATAACGTAAAATTTCATAAAAAAAAAATTCATTTTCAGCGCCACGCAGCAATGTAATTTTCGAAACTGAAAACAACCATTACATGTGAGCAGCAAGCCTTAATGACTAATGTTCACGTTTTCTTTTAAATAATTGTTGTTTTTGTTTATTGTTTAACACTTTAAAACAAAAACAAAAATTACAAATTAACGCCGCAAGTTTGACGATCGTGTAGAATTTTGAAAACTGGAAATGCTATCAATTCCATTACAAATGTATGTGCGAGTGTGTGTGTGCGTAAAAATTCTGAAAATTTAAAATTGATGAAGTCATCAAACGACCAACGAACGTAATCTGGAAATATCGATAGCGCGCGTTTTGACGTTGCGCGAGAGAGAGCTGATGATAATGGTAACGAAACGCAAAAGCTGCAGGCAAATAGATAATAAAACAGTCAACACACACACACAGCTGATAAGATAAAAATCCAAACCCAAAACATTCCAGGGGTATTGAGGTGGAAGAAATCTGCAAATAATTTACCTGTGACAGCTGTTGTCGAAATCCGCTCATGTTTGAAAGCGACAAAAATAATAACACTTTTCTGGTTCTTCAATTTCCGAATAATGCCCTATTTCCAAATTCCCCCCTAGTCACTCACACCGCACCGCGTATGGCAATTATTTAAATTCTTGCAGCGATCAAAGCATTTGCATTCGCTTTCGCATTCGCCATTCACCTGGAGTGAGTAATTTCAAAAACACAAACATTTCACCATCACATTCAACACGAAAACAGGTGAACTAAATTACCCTACCCCTTTACCCCCCCCCCCCCCACACGAACACCTCACGCAATTGCAAATTGCTCTACACATCGAAAGTTAAAAGTGGAATTATGATGGAATGATTTCACTCTGCAAACTGTGGCACTATTTTGCGCATATTTTTCAGCGTCAATTTCTCGAAATATGTGTGTGTGGGTCTGGTTTTCCATTTTTCCCATCCAAAAAAGAAAATCGTGAAAATAAACAAAGAACTGTGCACTCAAAATATGATTCGCCCAACATTTTGCGATATTTTCCATACCCCGAAATTAATTAGTATTTAAAATGTATAATTTTGCAAATTTGCATTTGAAATTGTTTTTTTGTTTTCTTTTCAAATTTATTAATGTTTTGTTTCCACTTCATTAATATCGCTTAGGTTTGGCCTCTACTCAGTGGCAGTGATTTCGTATAAATTTTGTGTGGCTACAGGCATGAATGAAATCATCTTCGCTTTTTGGATTTTGTACAGAACATGAACAGAAAATTGTTAAATGCTCATTAAAAATATTGTCGCAAAATTAAAATACATAATTAAAAATTGTAATTTGTGATGTCTTCCAATGCAGATGTTCAGTGGAATTAGAAATGTCTAGACCATCTACACCATTTCAAATTGATATTGAGAAGATATAAATTTAAATTGAGAAAGGTAATTTGACATTAAGCATTTGAAGAAACTGAAAGGAAAATTCAAAGTGAGAAAATAGAAATTGAGAAATTAATTAAGAACATCGAGAGAAGTGAAATAGATTTTCTAATTGTGATCCTGAAAAGGGTTCAAATCACCAACAACAATAAGCAACAACAATTTTTTGCACAATATTTTGTATGTATTTTGGCTTTATAAACTCAAAAACGATATTAAAAAATGTTAGATGTTCAATAAAAGGTAATTAAGACGAAAATGTTGCAAATTCCACTTTCACATAGAAAAAGTTAGGAATAGTCTCAAAAAAAATAACGAAAAGTTGATTTTTTCGAAATAAATCTTTGCTGGCACGAAAAAAAACATAAAAAATTAGAAAAAAAATGAAAAAAAATGGATAAATGTTTTGTTTTATTTTATTTGTTAATAGCTAAAATTCTAAAGAAAAATCTATATGAGTCATTCCATGTCAAGCGGTACGGTTTTTGACCTCGATAGCTGCAATTGTTTTAAAAGTTTGTGTATGTATTTTTCTCATAAAAATATAGTATTTTTTGAAAAAAAGTGAAATTTTTAACAGTGAAAAAATACTACTTTTTCAAAAAGGTGTGTTCATTCAATTGCATGTAACTCCAGAAATACGTTACCGATTTGAATGTGTTATACCTTGTTTTGAAGGTAATTTCAATTACCCTTAAATTATTGGTGTTGTGTGTTACAGCAGGTTTAGATTTTTTAAAGTTTTTGCAATTTTAATTATTTTATTTTGATTTTCGAAATGATTATCGATTTTGTTGAAATTTTAAAGTAGTGTGCTTATGTCCATTTTTAAGCGACTGTGTGAGTTTGAAAGTGGTGAAATGTTGTATTCTATTTCTTAGGATTTTTTTTTTACAAAATTTCTGGTTGATTTTGTAAAATATGAAAAATCTATTCATTTTTTTTGTAGTGTGAGAAAAAATTGAAAAAAATATATATTTTTTTCATAACCTATTTTTTCGTGGATTTTTCATCGTTTTTATACCCTACACCACTTCGTGGGCTAGGGTATTATAAGTTAGTTTCGCGCCAAATGTTTGTAACACCAAGAAATAATCGAGCTAGATCCACCTTTAAGTATACCGATCGGCTTAGAATCACCAGCTGAGTCGATTTAACGATGTCTGTCTGTCCGTCTGTCCGTCCGTCTGCTGTCCATCTAAGCTTGTTCGCACTCTACAGGTCGCAATTGTTGTCCGATTGTCATGAAACTTAGCAGAAGTTATTTTTTCTGGCCAAGGACCATCGGTATTGAATTTGGAGGAAATCGGTTCAGATTTAGATATAGCCCCCATACAAATGTGGCTCCCAATTTGACTTTTTCCGCCCTTTAAAGCATATATAGTACCCGATTTTCTTTAAATTTGGTACAACATCTTATAATCCAACTAGAAACACCTATGCAGAAATTGGGTAAGATCGGTTCATATTTAGATATAGCCCCCATACAAATGTCGATTTCACTTTTTCCGCTTTAGAAACCACATACTGTACCCGATTTTCTTTAAAATTGGCACAACGTTTTATAATCGAACTAGAATCACCTATGGTGAAAGTGGGTTAGATCGGTTCAGATTTAGATATAGCCCCCATACAAATGTCGCTCCCGATTTCACTTTTTCCGCTCTAAAATCCACATATTGTACCCGATTTTCTTTAAATTGGGTACAACATCTTATAATCCAACTAGAAACACCTATGCATAAATTGGGTAAGATCGGTTCAGATTTAGATATAGCCCCCATACAAATGTCGCTGCCGATTTTACATTTTCCGCTCTAGAAACCACATCTTGTACCCGATTTTCTTTAAAATTGGCACAGCATCTTATAATCTAACTTAAAACACCTATGGTGAAAGTGGGTATGATCGGTTCAGATTTAGATATAGCCCTCATACAAATGTTGCTCCCGAATGTTAAACCGATTTTGGCCAAACTTTATATATTGTATTTCGTCAATAAACATTCACATCGTTCCAGGTTTCAATATACCCCCATACAAATGTCCTTTCCGATTTAATATTTTTTGTCAAACACATACATTTTCAGGATGCAAAAATCCTTCCCGATTTCGCTTTTTACCGAATTGAATTGTAATGAGATAGAAAGTCCGTCCGTCTTTAGCCTTTCCTTACTTGTTTGGTAGATGCCCAGATGTCCATACTTTGGTATAACCCAAATGGGGCCCATTCTGATCTATTACAGCTCTAGAAACGACATCTTACATCGGATCTTCAATTTTGCAGATCATGATATTTTTCAACTAGGAATACCTACCGTGAATGAGAAATATATATAGGCCCATGTTTTGGACCAGGCCCAAAATGTTGTTATAGGCTCCCTTTTGATATGTCGGTCCGATTCATCCTATTATTACTGTATAATTTGTATCTGTCTGTCGGATAATTGGATCAATTACCATATTATTATTAACCATATTCGTTAAGTATGACTAAAGATGAACTTATAGTAACTTTATAATTTATATGAGCTACATAAAATTGCTCCCATGAAATACCTGGGTTTAGTAATCAAAGCAATCTACATACGCAGGGAGTGGTGTAGGGTATCATATAGTCGGCCCGCCCGACTTTAGCCCTTCCTTACTTGTTATACCTTGTGGTTATGAACTAATGACAAAATTGTAAATTTTATGATTTTTCACTGTAATTCTGGTTGATTTTGTAAAAAAAACGTAAAAAATAGAAGCCATCATTTCACCACGTTCAAACTCACGCAGTCGCTGAAAAATAGTCACGTACGCATTGCAAGATAACCGAACTTCATGATTCTACCCATTTTTGCCATAAAAGTATTTTTTTTTTATTTTTCTATGTCTATGCACTCAGACGAATGTATACACCGAACTCCATGATTCTAGCTGTGGCCATTTGGTCGATACCATTTCCCCCTTAAAAGTACGACTTTCTGAAATCTCTTTATTTAACGTGTCTACGCAATTAGTGGGATGTATGCACCGAATTTTATCATTTTAGTTGTAGCCGTTTAGTGGGTACCATTTTTATCCCTCTGTTCCCATTGTATCCCCTGAAACAACTAATTTGGAGAAAGCCTGTTTATTTGTCGTGTCTACGTAGTCGGAGGAATGTATACAACGAATTTCATGGTTCTTGCTAAGGCCATTTGGTTGGTACAATTTGTATCCACTTTTCCATTTCACCCCCTAAAAGTACAAATTTCGAAAAATCCCTCTGATTTTTATTATATCTACTCATTTGGAGGGGTGTATACACCGAATTTCATCATTCTGAGTGCAGCCGTACGACTGATTTCATTTTTATCCCTCTATTCCCATTTCACTCCTAAAAGTTCGAATTGGGAAAATATTCTGTATTTACTCAATTAGAGGAATGTACACACCGAATTTCGTGTTTCTAGCTGCTGTCGTTAGATTGGTACCATTTTTATCCCTTTTGCCCCACTTTTCACCCACTACGAGTAGGAATCACTGTATGGTGCACGTTTTTGATATAAGGGGAATGCGCATACCCAATATAAGCAGACATTTTGCAAAAAAAAATGCTTAAATACTTTAAAATATTAGGGATTATTATGGGTATTTTTAGTCCTTTTGATGGAAAATTTTTCCCTTTTGGCCGATTTCGCCCCAATCGATCTACGACTATAAGACACATTTATGGAAAACTTGGACCGTTAACGTTCAATAGTTATTTTGTCAATTCCGCAAAAAGACTAAAAGGTAATATTGAACAATATATAGTACCTGACAGAAACTGTTTTAATCTTCAAAGACTAAATAATGTCTGTGAAAATAAATTCGAATACACTTGCAAGAACAGAGCTGTTAACAGAGGTCTGTTAAGAGTTAACAGAGGAAACAAATTCTGATGGAGGGTAACTATGGGAGTTTGTAGTATCCAAACGGAAAATATAGGGTGAATGAAATTTATAGCACAGATAGCCCTGGACGTGCCCTTTCCGAATTTAGCCTCCACATATTTCAGATGCCTCTAAAATTCATACAATCTTGAATTTTGTAGATGGACATTTTTGAGTCCATCAAACTAAAAATACTGAGCCCACCGAAACCAAACGGAAAATATTGGGTGAAAAAAATTTATAGCACAGATAGCCTTGGACGTGCCCTATCCGAATTTGGCCCCAACATATTTCAGATGTCTCTAAAATTCATACAATCTTGAATTTTGTAGATGGACATTGGGGCGTACCTCAAAAAAAAAAAGTTCGCCGTACACCTTCGAATATGAAGTATTATTGAAAGGTAGTTTCAAAAAAATTTTTTTTATTTTTTTATGCCGAACGTAGGGGTCGCGCTTTTACATTTTTCTATATAACTTCTGCATTTATAAACGGATTTTAAAGTGTGATACATCGATGTTTTTGTCTCGACGAGGCCGATTTTTTTGTCTTCGAAGTCATTGTGCTCAAGCACCCCCTTCTGGTACTTACCCATCATATCTCAGTTGCTACTACCCTAATGTACCACTCTAATATCAGAAAATTAAAGCTCGCATAAAATAATGAAACTCTTCCTAAGGAAGTATGTCGATTTTCAAAAAAATCGGCCTCGTCGAGACAAAAACATCGATGTATCAAACTTTAAAATCCGTTCATAAATGCAGAAGTTATATAGAAAAATGTAAAAGCGCGACCCCTACGTTCGGCATAAAAAAATAAAAAAAAAATTTTGAAACTACCTTTCAATAATACTTCATATTCGAAGGTGTACGGCGAACTTTTTTTTTGAGGTACGCCCTAATGTCCATCTACAAAATTCAAGATTGTATGATTTTTTTTTTTACTTGCAACCTGGTACGCTCTAATGGACATATATTCACTTTGTCATTCCGTTTGTAACACCCTAAAATATACATCGGAAACTCCATAAAGTATATATATTCTGGGTCGTGGTAAAATTCTAAGGCGATCTAGCAATGTCCGTCTGTCTGTTGAAAGCACCATTTTTATCCCCATTCGCCCCATTTTCCGTCCAAAATTACAAATTTCGAAAAATTCCTTTTTGTTTCGCATCTTCACAGTCAGATGAAGATTTCAACTTCAGCGGTTTGGTTGGTACCATTTTTATCCCTCTTTTCCAATTGCATCCCTTAAAAGTACGAATTTTGAAAAATCGCTCTACTTTACGTATCTACGCAATTAGAGGGATATACATTCCACATTTCATGTTTCTAGCTGTTGTCGTATCATTGTTGGTACCATTTTTATCCCTTTTTGTCCCATTTCGCCCGCTAAAACTTTTTTTGTACGTTTTGGTGCTTTCACGCTTTAAGAGGAATGTACGCAATAAATTTCAAGTGCATAAAAGCAGAAATTAAAAAAAATTGCTTAAATAGTCAAAATATTAGGGGCAATTTCAGTCTTTGTTAGGGAAAATGTTTTCCCTCTGGGCCGAAAATTTGAATCTCCTAGCTCATTTCGTTCGGCGGCTAGCGTGAACATACAGACGGAAGACGGACATGGCTAGATCGTCTTAGAATTTTACCACGACCCAGAATATATATACATTATAGGGTCTCAGGTCGGCATTTTAAGGTGTTAAAAGTGAATATACTACCCCCATCCTTTGGTGGAGGGTATAAAAATGTTATGAAAATATGCCGACTGTGCTAATGAAATTAATGTGTTTGAAAGGGCCCAAAGTGTGACAGCTCAGCCACGTGAACGCATTCATTGAAATTTATATTTATGTTCGAATCTATGGCTACCATTTCAAATGCATAATTAGTGGACACCCTTCAAAACACCTCATGCTTATATGAGTGGGCGTACTAATTTATGAGACGAAAAACACCGCGAAAAGTGTTTAAAAGAATAACATTTTAAATGACGTCGAAAGGGGCACGAAGGGGGAATGAATACATTTGAAACAAGTCATTGAATTTTAAATTAAATCCAATTTGAATGATTGGATATCGGAAAGTAATATGTTGTTTATGAATGAGTGGGATGAAGTCTTAACGGGTCAACAGCTATATTTAATTTAAAATTAAAAAATCATTCGCAACTTTTCCTTTTTCTTCACTTTTTTATTGTTTCATTTTTTTTTAATTCTTTCCTCTTTGAAAACAATTTTCGCTAATGTTAATGACCTTTCAGATATACTCAAAATTAATACAATAATTTGATGGGGGAAAAGATATAAACATTTGCTCTCTGAGTGTACCTGTCTGCCCACCCTGTTTTTTTTTTGGTTTCCTATGAATGAGATTTCCAATTGAGTTATTTCTATTCAGTGAATAGAACATTTTCTCGCTGTACTTGAAAAGCCAACAGGAAACCACATCCGCATGAAAATGTATTCCCCCAGCCAACGCAAACCAGCCAGCCGACCGGCTGGTTGGTGCCAATTTGAGATATTAACTAAAGCCGCCGTGGTGATAGGCGAACGCCTCTTTGTTTGCTCCCTACCTAGTCAGACAAAGCCTATCGCAAAATAATGGCAAAGAAATGAAGAAACAAATGGGGAACAAAAAATAGTACAAAAATATACAACTAATAACACAGTGTCTAAATATTACAAAAGTGCTGGGGCAGCAGACCCCTCTCGAGCCGCTTCCATGAAATGGAAACTTGTTCGAAACCACTTTTTGAGGTAACACTTTAGTTTTAGTTTTCCATCAATTGTGGTGGGCGGTGAACTTCCTACCATTCCCCGTCTCCGCGAAAAAAAACAAGCCTTTGTTTTGATTAATGCAACGATCGATAAAATTCATTGCCACGGGTAACCGAATCTTTTATTTGGTTTTACATCTGCCAGTCAAAGTTAAACGGTCGTTCGGTCGGTCGGTGAATTTGATATGTACGTTTGTTGTTTTGGAAAATTTGGGTTTCAAATGATTCAAATTCAATTGTAGCTCATATAACGACGGAAACAGCTAAATGAGTGGCACATTCGAGGGCATGAAACGAGGATGATTATTGGGAAAAATTATTGAGAAAAATCATAAGTTCTAGAATTTAGAATAATTTTCCTTGAATATAAAAAAAAATCAATAAATAAAAATATTTAATGAAAAAATATTCCATAAATATTCATTAAAAGTAATTTTAAGTAATTTTCCAAATTATTATAATTAGTATCACCCAGTCATCTCTCGGTGCGGTACTTCATGCTCTCTGTTTTACCAACAAAAAGCGTATGTGAATTAGAGCTCAGCTCTTCTATGTTCCAGTTGATATGTTTATGAGGGACATACAGATTGTTTGAATCTTAATTATCTCAAATTTCTTGCGTATATTTCCATTTACTGTTTTCAATTTAATTTCAAATTAATTTAGCACATTTTTGGCGCTATTAAGCAAATAAACAAAACGTTGGCATATTATTCGCGATTAAAAAAATAATAATAAATAAAACAGCAAGCGCATAGCCAAGATAACTTAGTAGGTCAAGACCGATCACATGATATCCTACAGCAGCCAGACGGACAGCTACAGTGGAGCATTTGATGGAGACTGGTCTTTGATGCGGTTTTTATTTGATGGACATGTGGAATTAATCTAACCACCCATTATTCTTTCATGTCAGAACTAGAAAAAATTTTTTCAAAAATCAGCAAATGTTCAGAAATATTTTCCTTTTGAAACAAATTTGTACTGTTTAGGTAGGAAAATATCCGAGGAATAACAAAAACTATCAAAAAAATATATTTTTCAATATTCAGAAATGTCTGGCCTTTGTCGGAATGTTGTATATAAGATTTTCCTTTTTAGGTATGAAAATATCCGAGGAAGAACAAAAATGATCAAAAATATATATTTTTCAAAAATCAGAAAATGTTCGGAAATGTGTGACTTTTGTAGGAAAGTTGTATATCAACTTTTAAAACAAATTTAGGTAGGAAAATATCCGAGCAAAAATAAAATTTTCAAAAAATATTTTTTTCGAAAATCAGAAAATAATCAGAAATGTCTGTTTTTTTTTGTCGGAAAGTTGTAAATCACATTTTTCTTTTGAAACAAATTTATACTATTAAAGTAAGAACATATCAGAACCACAATATATATTTTTTCAAAAAATCAGACAATATTCAGAAATGTCTGAATTTTGTCGGATAATTGTTAAGGCTTTATTCAGAGGTAGGATAATATCCGAGCACCAAAATTATGCAAAAAAAATATTTTTTTCAAAAGTCAGAAAATTTTCAGAAATGTCTGACTTTTGTCGGAAAGTCGTATATCACATTTTTATCTTTAAAAACTTGTACTATTTAGTTAGGAAAATATCCGAACCACAAACATGATCAAAATATTTTTTTCCTTAATCAGAAAATGTCTGACCTTTGTCGGAAAATTTTGTAAATCACATTTTCCTTTTGAAACAAATTTCTAACATTTAGGAAAATATCCGAACCACAAAAATTTACAAAAAATATATATATTTTTTGAAAATCAGAAAATGTCCAGAAATGTCTGACTTTTGTCGGAAAATTTTTATATCACATTTTCCTGTCAAACAATTATCTACTATTAAGGTAAGAAAATATCCGAGCTACTACTAAACTACAAAATTTTTCCAAAAAATATATATTTTTCAAAAAATCAGAAAATTTTCAGAAAAGTCTGACTTTTGTCGGTATGTTGTATATCACATTTTCCTTTTTAAGCAAATTTCTACTATTTAGGTAGAAATATATACGAACCACAAAAATTATAAGAAAATATATTTTTTGAAAATCAGAAATCGGAAAATATTCAGAAATGTCTGGCTTTTGTCGGAAAGTTGTATATCACAATTTCCCTTTTAAACAAATTTCTACAATTTAGGTAGGAAAATATTCGAACCTCGAAAATTATAAAAAATATATATTTTTTCAAAAATCAGACAATATTCAGAAATGTCTGAATTTTATCGGATAGTTGTTAAGGTTTTTTCAGATGTAGGAAAATATCCTAGCACCAAAATTATGCAAAAAAATATTGTTTTTCAAAAGTCAGAAAATTTTCTGAAATATCTGACTTTTGTCGGAAAGTTGTATATCACATTTTTCTCTTTAAAAAAATTTTTACTATTTAGTTAGGAAAATATCCGAGCCACAAAAATGATCAAAATATTTTTTTCCTTAATCAGAAAATGTCTGACCTTTGTCGGAAAATTTTGTAAATCACATTTTCCTTTTGAAACAAATTTCTTACATTTAGGAAAATATCCGAACCACAAAAATGATCAAAAAATATATTTTTTTTTTGAAAATCAGAAAATGTTCAGAAATGTCTGACTTTTTCGGAAAATTTTATATCACATTTTTCCTTTGAAACTATTTTCTATTATTTAGGTAAGAAAAAATATATATTTTTCAAAAAATCAGAAAATTTTCAGAAAAGTCTGACTTTTGTCGGTATGTTGTACATCACATTTTCCTTTTTAAGCAAATTTCTACTATTTAGATAGGAATATATGCGAACCACAAAAATTATAAGAAAATATATTTTTTGAAAATCAGAAAATATTCAGAAATGTCTAACTTTTGTCGGAAAGTTGTATATCACAATTTCCCTTTTAAACAAATTTCTACAATTTAGGTAGGAAAATATTCGAACCTCGAAAATTATAAAAAATATATATTTTTTCAAAAATCAGACAATATTCAGAAATGTCTGAATTTTATCGGATAGTTGTTAAGGTTTTTTCAGATGTAGGAAAATATCCTAGCACCAAAATTATGCAAAAAAATATTGTTTTTCAAAAGTCAGAAAATTTTCTGAAATATCTGACTTTTGTCGGAAAGTTGTATATCACATTTTTCTCTTTAAAAAAATTTTTACTATTTAGTTAGGAAAATATCCGAGCCACAAAAATGATCAAAATATTTTTTTCCTTAATCAGAAAATGTCTGACCTTTGTCGGAAAATTTTGTAAATCACATTTTCCTTTTGAAACAAATTTCTTACATTTAGGAAAATATCCGAACCACAAAAATGATCAAAAAATATATTTTTTTTTTGAAAATCAGAAAATGTTCAGAAATGTCTGACTTTTTCGGAAAATTTTATATCACATTTTTCCTTTGAAACTATTTTCTATTATTTAGGTAAGAAAAAATATATATTTTTCAAAAAATCAGAAAATTTTCAGAAAAGTCTGACTTTTGTCGGTATGTTGTACATCACATTTTCCTTTTTAAGCAAATTTCTACTATTTAGATAGGAATATATGCGAACCACAAAAATTATAAGAAAATATATTTTTTGAAAATCAGAAAATATTCAGAAATGTCTAACTTTTGTCGGAAAGTTGTATATCACAATTTCCCTTTTAAACAAATTTCTACAATTTAGGTAGGAAAATATTCGAACCTCGAAAATTATAAAAAATATATATTTTTTCAAAAATCAGACAATATTCAGAAATGTCTGAATTTTATCGGATAGTTGTTAAGGTTTTTTCAGATGTAGGAAAATATCCTAGCACCAAAATTATGCAAAAAAATATTGTTTTTCAAAAGTCAGAAAATTTTCTGAAATATCTGACTTTTGTCGGAAAGTTGTATATCACATTTTTCTCTTTAAAAAAATTTTTACTATTTAGTTAGGAAAATATCCGAGCCACAAAAATGATCAAAATATTTTTTTCCTTAATCAGAAAATGTCTGACCTTTGTCGGAAAATTGTGTAAATCACATTTTCCTTTTGAAACAAATTTCTAACATTTAGGAAAATATCCGAACCACAAAAATGATCAAAAAATATTTTTTTTTGAAAATCAGAAAATTTTCAGAAATGTCTGACTTTTCGGAAAATTTTATATCACATTTTTTCCTCTGAAACAATTTTCTATTATTTAGGTAAGAAAATATCCGAGCTACAACTAAACCACAAAATTTTTCCAAAAATATATATTTAAAAAAAATGTTCAGAAAGGTCTGGCTTTTGTCGTAATGCCATATTTTTCTTTTGAAACATATTTCAAATCCGGACCACAAAAATTTTCAAATATAAATTTTTCAAAAATCAGAAAATGTCTGGGTTTTGTCGGAAAATTATATATATAAGATTTTCCTTGTTAGGTAGGAAAATATCCGAACAACTGAAATTATTAAAAAATATTTTTTTCGAAAATCAAAAAATTGTATAAAAAATATATATTTTTCAAAAATTAGAAAATGTTCAGAAATGTGTCTCATTTATCGGAAAGTTGTATATCACTGTTTTCTTTTGAAACAGATTTCTACTACTTAGGTAGGAAAATATTCGAACCACAAAAATTATCAAAAAAATATATGTATATATTTTTCAAAATGTTCCGAAATGTCTGACTTTTGTCGGAAAGTTGTTTACACTTTTGTCTGAGGAAAGAAAAGTCTGACTGTTTTCGAATTTCCGGTCAGATTTCAGTAAAAAAATTTTCCAGAATTTTTTTCTGGTTTTCCTTAAGAATTTTTAAAATGAATTAGCCGGCAGCTTACGACTTTTCCCAGACAAATCATCTCTCATGCTACTGCCAGCTAATGTATATCGACAGGTCATTCGTAAAGCAATTTTCACTCTAGATCAGATTAAAAATCATTTAACTTATTGTTCAAAAATTGAAAAATTGTCGGAAATGTCTGACATTTGTCGGATTAATTTATTTTTCGAAAATCAAAAAATGGCCGAAAAAGCCATTTGTCGGAATTTTAAATTTCGTTTACAAAAATGGAAAAATGGTCGAAAATGCCTGACATTTGTCGTAAGTTTTATTTTATTTTACAAAAAATGAAAAAAAAAATGGCTGAAAATGTCTGACATTTGTCGGATAAATTTATTTTTAAAAAATCGAAAAAAGTCGAAACGTCTGACAAGTTTCGTCAAAGGCCAAAGGTATATTATTTTACAAAAAAAAAAATGAAAAACATTCGAAAATCTCAGGATGACCGACATCATCGAGGATGACCGTGTTCGAGATCATAAATAAATTTGATAAATCATTTATTTATTTTTCAAAAATCGAAAAATGTCCGAAAATTTGTAACACTTTTCGGAAATTTTAATTTATTTTACAAAAACAAAAATGGAAAAATTGTCGCATAAATTTTATTAAAAAAAATAGCACAAAGTTCGAAAATGTCTGAAAAGTCTGGCTAGACTGCGTTTTTATGAAGCTCTCATTTCTTCAAAGGCGAAAGTTATATTTTATTTTACAAAAAAATGGAAAAATGGTCGAAAATGTCTGACATTTGTCGAGGTCAAATCAAAAATCATTTAATTTATTTTACAAAAATGGTCGAAAACGTCTGACATTTGTTGGATTAATTTATTCAAAAAAAGTCGAAAAAGTTAACGAATTTATTCTACAAAAAAATGGAAAAATAGTCGAAAAAGTCTGACATTCGTCGGATTAATTTTTTTTCAAAAATCGAAAAATGGTTGAAAATTTATGTCAATTGTCTGAAGTTTGACCAGATGTTCTTCTGAAGCTCTCGTTGGAAAGGTATATTTGTTTAGAGTAAAACAATGGAAGAAGAGTATTTTTCTGATCTTCTACGTGTGTTCCACTCCAACAATTCTGCTCCATATTTTTAATATTGACGTAAAGTCGAAAATAGTAAATGTATTTCCTATTTATTTAAAATTTAAATGTTATTGCCTTTCGAGCAAAAAATATTACGATTTATATTTTCCTCAAACCGCCCGAAATAATGGCAAATGACTACATATATTTGTATTTCAATCCCGAATACCCCCAGTAGGGTGAACACATTTTTAACAATCTGCCAAAGCAAACATTAAAATTTAAATTAAAATAAAAAGGAGGCCATGTGCTGATTTTAACAAGTAATTTCAAAAATTTCGTTTATTTTGTGAATTGCTGCGGAAGATTTCCATGCAAAAATAAATAGTTTATCACTTTTTCGGTGCCATAAAAACATTTAATTAATTTAACACATTCATGTGTGCGTGCGAGCGTATGCCAACCAGAGGAGCGTACTGCCGAGTAGTGGCTATTTGTTTAGAGGAAACTCAGAAGTGTGAACATTTAATCAATTCCGAAGGTTAAATTTGTATTTGGGGGGTTATTTAAATTGTTTTTTAAACAAAACAATTATAAGAAGTTTTTTTGGTGGAGGAAAAAATAGACAAGAATCGTTTTTTAATGGACGTCTACGATGATACTCTGCAACACTCTGTGCTACATTTGTGCCAGTTAGCATGATAGTGGCCTAAGTCAAAAATCCAAAAAATTGAGATAATTTTGTAAAACGCCCATGAAAATTTCGATACATTCTCTGGTCGACATCTACCTGAGAACAGGTAACTCATGCCGACTTCCAGAAGGATTTTTGACCAAATTTAGAAGATAAAAAACTTTAAATGCAAATATCTCCCCAAATAAATCACTAATCGCTAAAATAACAAAAGCCTGTGGCATGAAATCTGCTTAATCATGAGCAAAGATTAAAAAGTCGTCGCACATCTTTCTGTTTATTGACTAATGAATTCATATCAAAGTTATTTCTCGTTTATACTTTCTTCTTTAGTTAATTACCTATTAAAAGTTATTAATGTTTTGTTCGGGCCTCGTGTTTACGGCTTGTTTGTAGCGTGAAATCATAATTCATTTCATGAGATATCTCTCATGATTTTCCAGACACCTAACGTGTTTGTAGGTATATTTGTTAAACACGTGGAAAACAAGAACACTTAGTATTACTTGGACACGCATGTTGGCCATAATTAATGGGACCTTTTTAGTGGTTTATTTAAGTTAATTGCAGAGGAAACATTTGCACCTCGTTAAAGAGATCACACAATAAAATCAGCAATTTATTGGTCAAAGGGGAAATGCTAAGGAAGTGATAATTATAATTTTATAATTTTATAATTTTATAATTTTATAATTTTATAATTTTATAATTTTATAATTTTATAATTTTATAATTTTATAATTTTATAATTTTATAATTTTATAATTTTATAATTTTATAATTTTATAATTTTATAATTTTATAATTTTATAATTTTATAATTTTATAATTTTATAATTTTATAATTTTATAATTTTATAATTTTATAATTTTATAATTTTATAATTTTATAATTTTATAATTTTATAATTTTATAATTTTATAATTTTATAATTTTATAATTTTATAATTTTATAATTTTATAATTTTATAATTTTATAATTTTATAATTTTATAATTTTATAATTTTATAATTTTATAATTTTATAATTTTATAATTTTATAATTTTATAATTTTATAATTTTATAATTTTATAATTTTATAATTTTATAATTTTATAATTTTATAATTTTATAATTTTATAATTTTATAATTTTATAATTTTATAATTTTATAATTTTATAATTTTATAATTTTATAATTTTATAATTTTATAATTTTATAATTTTATAATTTTATAATTTTATAATTTTATAATTTTATAATTTTATAATTTTATAATTTTATAATTTTATAATTTTATAATTTTATAATTTTATAATTTTATAATTTTATAATTTTATAATTTTATAATTTTATAATTTTATAATTTTATAATTTTATAATTTTATAATTTTATAATTTTATAATTTTATAATTTTATAATTTTATAATTTTATAATTTTATAATTTTATAATTTTATAATTTTATAATTTTATAATTTTATAATTTTATAATTTTATAATTTTATAATTTTATAATTTTATAATTTTATAATTTTATAATTTTATAATTTTATAATTTTATAATTTTATAATTTTATAATTTTATAATTTTATAATTTTATAATTTTATAATTTTATAATTTTATAATTTTATAATTTTATAATTTTATAATTTTATAATTTTATAATTTTATAATTTTATAATTTTATAATTTTATAATTTTATAATTTTATAATTTTATAATTTTATAATTTTATAATTTTATAATTTTATAATTTTATAATTTTATAATTTTATAATTTTATAATTTTATAATTTTATAATTTTATAATTTTATAATTTTATAATTTTATAATTTTATAATTTTATAATTTTATAATTTTATAATTTTATAATTTTATAATTTTATAATTTTATAATTTTATAATTTTATAATTTTATAATTTTATAATTTTATAATTTTATAATTTTATAATTTTATAATTTTATAATTTTATAATTTTATAATTTTATAATTTTATAATTTTATAATTTTATAATTTTATAATTTTATAATTTTATAATTTTATAATTTTATAATTTTATAATTTTATAATTTTATAATTTTATAATTTTATAATTTTATAATTTTATAATTTTATAATTTTATAATTTTATAATTTTATAATTTTATAATTTTATAATTTTATAATTTTATAATTTTATAATTTTATAATTTTATAATTTTATAATTTTATAATTTTATAATTTTATAATTTTATAATTTTATAATTTTATAATTTTATAATTTTATAATTTTATAATTTTATAATTTTATAATTTTATAATTTTATAATTTTATAATTTTATAATTTTATAATTTTATAATTTTATAATTTTATAATTTTATAATTTTATAATTTTATAATTTTATAATTTTATAATTTTATAATTTTATAATTTTATAATTTTATAATTTTATAATTTTATAATTTTATAATTTTATAATTTTATAATTTTATAATTTTATAATTTTATAATTTTATAATTTTATAATTTTATAATTTTATAATTTTATAATTTTATAATTTTATAATTTTATAATTTTATAATTTTATAATTTTATAATTTTATAATTTTATAATTTTATAATTTTATAATTTTATAATTTTATAATTTTATAATTTTATAATTTTATAATTTTATAATTTTATAATTTTATAATTTTATAATTTTATAATTTTATAATTTTATAATTTTATAATTTTATAATTTTATAATTTTATAATTTTATAATTTTATAATTTTATAATTTTATAATTTTATAATTTTATAATTTTATAATTTTATAATTTTATAATTTTATAATTTTATAATTTTATAATTTTATAATTTTATAATTTTATAATTTTATAATTTTATAATTTTATAATTTTATAATTTTATAATTTTATAATTTTATAATTTTATAATTTTATAATTTTATAATTTTATAATTTTATAATTTTATAATTTTATAATTTTATAATTTTATAATTTTATAATTTTATAATTTTATAATTTTATAATTTTATAATTTTATAATTTTATAATTTTATAATTTTATAATTTTATAATTTTATAATTTTATAATTTTATAATTTTATAATTTTATAATTTTATAATTTTATAATTTTATAATTTTATAATTTTATAATTTTATAATTTTATAATTTTATAATTTTATAATTTTATAATTTTATAATTTTATAATTTTATAATTTTATAATTTTATAATTTTATAATTTTATAATTTTATAATTTTATAATTTTATAATTTTATAATTTTATAATTTTATAATTTTATAATTTTATAATTTTATAATTTTATAATTTTATAATTTTATAATTTTATAATTTTATAATTTTATAATTTTATAATTTTATAATTTTATAATTTTATAATTTTATAATTTTATAATTTTATAATTTTATAATTTTATAATTTTATAATTTTATAATTTTATAATTTTATAATTTTATAATTTTATAATTTTATAATTTTATAATTTTATAATTTTATAATTTTATAATTTTATAATTTTATAATTTTATAATTTTATAATTTTATAATTTTATAATTTTATAATTTTATAATTTTATAATTTTATAATTTTATAATTTTATAATTTTATAATTTTATAATTTTATAATTTTATAATTTTATAATTTTATAATTTTATAATTTTATAATTTTATAATTTTATAATTTTATAATTTTATAATTTTATAATTTTATAATTTTATAATTTTATAATTTTATAATTTTATAATTTTATAATTTTATAATTTTATAATTTTATAATTTTATAATTTTATAATTTTATAATTTTATAATTTTATAATTTTATAATTTTATAATTTTATAATTTTATAATTTTATAATTTTATAATTTTATAATTTTATAATTTTATAATTTTATAATTTTATAATTTTATAATTTTATAATTTTATAATTTTATAATTTTATAATTTTATAATTTTATAATTTTATAATTTTATAATTTTATAATTTTATAATTTTATAATTTTATAATTTTATAATTTTATAATTTTATAATTTTATAATTTTATAATTTTATAATTTTATAATTTTATAATTTTATAATTTTATAATTTTATAATTTTATAATTTTATAATTTTATAATTTTATAATTTTATAATTTTATAATTTTATAATTTTATAATTTTATAATTTTATAATTTTATAATTTTATAATTTTATAATTTTATAATTTTATAATTTTATAATTTTATAATTTTATAATTTTATAATTTTATAATTTTATAATTTTATAATTTTATAATTTTATAATTTTATAATTTTATAATTTTATAATTTTATAATTTTATAATTTTATAATTTTATAATTTTATAATTTTATAATTTTATAATTTTATAATTTTATAATTTTATAATTTTATAATTTTATAATTTTATAATTTTATAATTTTATAATTTTATAATTTTATAATTTTATAATTTTATAATTTTATAATTTTATAATTTTATAATTTTATAATTTTATAATTTTATAATTTTATAATTTTATAATTTTATAATTTTATAATTTTATAATTTTATAATTTTATAATTTTATAATTTTATAATTTTATAATTTTATAATTTTATAATTTTATAATTTTATAATTTTATAATTTTATAATTTTATAATTTTATAATTTTATAATTTTATAATTTTATAATTTTATAATTTTATAATTTTATAATTTTATAATTTTATAATTTTATAATTTTATAATTTTATAATTTTATAATTTTATAATTTTATAATTTTATAATTTTATAATTTTATAATTTTATAATTTTATAATTTTATAATTTTATAATTTTATAATTTTATAATTTTATAATTTTATAATTTTATAATTTTATAATTTTATAATTTTATAATTTTATAATTTTATAATTTTATAATTTTATAATTTTATAATTTTATAATTTTATAATTTTATAATTTTATAATTTTATAATTTTATAATTTTATAATTTTATAATTTTATAATTTTATAATTTTATAATTTTATAATTTTATAATTTTATAATTTTATAATTTTATAATTTTATAATTTTATAATTTTATAATTTTATAATTTTATAATTTTATAATTTTATAATTTTATAATTTTATAATTTTATAATTTTATAATTTTATAATTTTATAATTTTATAATTTTATAATTTTATAATTTTATAATTTTATAATTTTATAATTTTATAATTTTATAATTTTATAATTTTATAATTTTATAATTTTATAATTTTATAATTTTATAATTTTATAATTTTATAATTTTATAATTTTATAATTTTATAATTTTATAATTTTATAATTTTATAATTTTATAATTTTATAATTTTATAATTTTATAATTTTATAATTTTATAATTTTATAATTTTATAATTTTATAATTTTATAATTTTATAATTTTATAATTTTATAATTTTATAATTTTATAATTTTATAATTTTATAATTTTATAATTTTATAATTTTATAATTTTATAATTTTATAATTTTATAATTTTATAATTTTATAATTTTATAATTTTATAATTTTATAATTTTATAATTTTATAATTTTATAATTTTATAATTTTATAATTTTATAATTTTATAATTTTATAATTTTATAATTTTATAATTTTATAATTTTATAATTTTATAATTTTATAATTTTATAATTTTATAATTTTATAATTTTATAATTTTATAATTTTATAATTTTATAATTTTATAATTTTATAATTTTATAATTTTATAATTTTATAATTTTATAATTTTATAATTTTATAATTTTATAATTTTATAATTTTATAATTTTATAATTTTATAATTTTATAATTTTATAATTTTATAATTTTATAATTTTATAATTTTATAATTTTATAATTTTATAATTTTATAATTTTATAATTTTATAATTTTATAATTTTATAATTTTATAATTTTATAATTTTATAATTTTATAATTTTATAATTTTATAATTTTATAATTTTATAATTTTATAATTTTATAATTTTATAATTTTATAATTTTATAATTTTATAATTTTATAATTTTATAATTTTATAATTTTATAATTTTATAATTTTATAATTTTATAATTTTATAATTTTATAATTTTATAATTTTATAATTTTATAATTTTATAATTTTATAATTTTATAATTTTATAATTTTATAATTTTATAATTTTATAATTTTATAATTTTATAATTTTATAATTTTATAATTTTATAATTTTATAATTTTATAATTTTATAATTTTATAATTTTATAATTTTATAATTTTATAATTTTATAATTTTATAATTTTATAATTTTATAATTTTATAATTTTATAATTTTATAATTTTATAATTTTATAATTTTATAATTTTATAATTTTATAATTTTATAATTTTATAATTTTATAATTTTATAATTTTATAATTTTATAATTTTATAATTTTATAATTTTATAATTTTATAATTTTATAATTTTATAATTTTATAATTTTATAATTTTATAATTTTATAATTTTATAATTTTATAATTTTATAATTTTATAATTTTATAATTTTATAATTTTATAATTTTATAATTTTATAATTTTATAATTTTATAATTTTATAATTTTATAATTTTATAATTTTATAATTTTATAATTTTATAATTTTATAATTTTATAATTTTATAATTTTATAATTTTATAATTTTATAATTTTATAATTTTATAATTTTATAATTTTATAATTTTATAATTTTATAATTTTATAATTTTATAATTTTATAATTTTATAATTTTATAATTTTATAATTTTATAATTTTATAATTTTATAATTTTATAATTTTATAATTTTATAATTTTATAATTTTATAATTTTATAATTTTATAATTTTATAATTTTATAATTTTATAATTTTATAATTTTATAATTTTATAATTTTATAATTTTATAATTTTATAATTTTATAATTTTATAATTTTATAATTTTATAATTTTATAATTTTATAATTTTATAATTTTATAATTTTATAATTTTATAATTTTATAATTTTATAATTTTATAATTTTATAATTTTATAATTTTATAATTTTATAATTTTATAATTTTATAATTTTATAATTTTATAATTTTATAATTTTATAATTTTATAATTTTATAATTTTATAATTTTATAATTTTATAATTTTATAATTTTATAATTTTATAATTTTATAATTTTATAATTTTATAATTTTATAATTTTATAATTTTATAATTTTATAATTTTATAATTTTATAATTTTATAATTTTATAATTTTATAATTTTATAATTTTATAATTTTATAATTTTATAATTTTATAATTTTATAATTTTATAATTTTATAATTTTATAATTTTATAATTTTATAATTTTATAATTTTATAATTTTATAATTTTATAATTTTATAATTTTATAATTTTATAATTTTATAATTTTATAATTTTATAATTTTATAATTTTATAATTTTATAATTTTATAATTTTATAATTTTATAATTTTATAATTTTATAATTTTATAATTTTATAATTTTATAATTTTATAATTTTATAATTTTATAATTTTATAATTTTATAATTTTATAATTTTATAATTTTATAATTTTATAATTTTATAATTTTATAATTTTATAATTTTATAATTTTATAATTTTATAATTTTATAATTTTATAATTTTATAATTTTATAATTTTATAATTTTATAATTTTATAATTTTATAATTTTATAATTTTATAATTTTATAATTTTATAATTTTATAATTTTATAATTTTATAATTTTATAATTTTATAATTTTATAATTTTATAATTTTATAATTTTATAATTTTATAATTTTATAATTTTATAATTTTATAATTTTATAATTTTATAATTTTATAATTTTATTATTTTATAATTTTATAATTTTGTAGGGGAATGAGACTCCAATTATTATTTATTATAAAATATTAGGGTCAAAGCCAGACGAATTCGTCAAAGCTGTCCACTAATATTTAATTTAATTTTTATTTAATATAATTTTATATTATTACGAGGCAAGAACAGACTGCCGGAGCGTCAAATCCGCCAAAGTAATACTTTAGTTTTATTTAAAGTTTAATATGTTTTTATTTGTATATTATTTATTATTTTATTGGTCATCTTTTTTTTTGAAAATGAAAAGCCGGAATAGTCTGAGCTTATTTTAAGTTTATTGGTGCAGAGCTAATCTTAGAATGACAAAAATTGATGTGTGATCCCTAGTTATATTGAAAATTTGAAAGGTTACAAGCAAGATGTAAAATAACAAAAGAGTGATTCATGTAATGAGTGAAATTTTTAGGAATATGAAAATATGTAATTGAGAGAAATAAAGAAAACTAAGAACAAAGAGATCAACATTATTACAAGCTGTATAAAAATGAGTGAAATAAAATAATCAAATTAACTCGAATACAGTCGTGATAATAAAATTATGGCAAACAAAACCAACATTAATAATTAATTTAATAACATTAAATAATAATAAAGAAATAATAATGTAATGAAACTAAATGATAATTATATAATATTTGTAATTATTGAATTATAAAAAGACGCCTGTTACAGCCTCCCCCTCTGCCTCATAGATCGTCTCGATGATGTGGCAGGACCTTAATTGTGTTTCTTGGAATATCTAGGCCTAAGAACTCTTCTGTTAGCATGGTTTATATCGCCTTCGTGGGATGTGTGTGTGTTTGATGTTTGTTGCTGTGTAAAATTCGTTGTTGTATGTGTATCCGTCCGATTAGAAATTTCCACGTTGGTTCGATCATTTAACGGTATGTTGATAGTTGTATTCGCATTATTATTTCCACGTTGGTTCGATCATTTAACGGTATGTTGATAGTTGTATTCGCATTATTAGACTTTGGACGACCTCGTTTTCTAATTGGATAGATTGGTGTATCTGAAGAACCTTTGTATGGAGTTAAGTCTGATGCATGGTGAGTTCCTAGCGGTGTATTAGGATTCTCCTCTGCTGCAATCGTAAAACAAGATCCTTTTTTGTCTATTATTCTGTAGGGACCATCGCGACGTGGAACAAACTTTGATGTTACATTTTTATTGGAGTTACTTAGCACATGTGTTGTAACTAGGACCTTATCGCCAATATTAAAATCAATCTGAGGTCTTCGTTTTGCATCGGAGTAAAGTTTGTTGCGGTCTTGCATTTTTTCTTCTGCTTCTTTTGCATTTTTCAATGTATCTGCTAATCTTATCAGATGTGGAGTTATTTGGGGAATAAAATTTTCAGATGTAATTATTGCTCTGAGATCGTAATGTGCTTCCAAAGGACTTCTTAGTTCACGACCAAAGGTTAAATACGCTGCTGAGTATCCTGTACTCTCACATTTAGAAGTATTCATCGCAAAACGTATCATTGGTATTTTAAGATGCCATGTTGTATGTTCTTTTCCAACGCAAATCGCTAATTGTGTTTTCAAATCACGGTTTTTTCTCTCCACCGGATTCGCTTCAGGGTGATAAACGGGTGTAAAGGTTTGCACGATACCCAAACAAAAAGTAAGTTTTTGCATAATACCAGATATAAATTGACAACCATTATCAGTATGTATTCGCCTTGGAACGCCATATCGCAGTACAATTTCATTCAAAACTATAATTGAACAATTTTCTGCTGTTGCTTCATTTAAGGGAAACAATTCGACCCAACGACTGCAAATATCTTCGATTACCAATATCCACTGATGTCCTTGATTTGTGCGTGGTAGGGGACCAACGAGGTCTATGGCAATTACTTCAAAACGTTGACTGCTCGACACTGTACGATATAAGCCAGCTGGCTTCAAATTTGTTGCTTTATATTTCTGGCATTCAATACACTTTTTCACATAATTTGATATTTCTGACCTCATTCCTTGCCAGTAATAATGTGGAATAATACGGTTGATTGTTCTTTCAATGCCATAATGTCCTGCTGTGGGATCATCATGAAAACGCCACAAAATTGTACTACGCATTGATTTTGGTACTACCAGTTGACCACTTTCAGAATCCTGTTCGGAACAATAACGGTACAGTACTCCATCTAACATCATATATCCCCGGTTTGTGTATCTGGGGACATTTTCGTCATCAGCTTCGAAAGAGGATATTATCTCGTTTAGTTCTTCATCTTCAATTTGTGCTTTTCTTATTTCTGCAGAACCATGTTGAGGAAAATCTATGGATATTGCAAAGCATTCACATGTTATGTCTGTATGTCTTTCATTCGAGCAAGGGGGTCTAGACAACGTGTCTGCAACGACGTTTTGTCTCCCAGGTGTGTATCCAAATTGTATGTTGAAAGGCTGCAATTGAAGAGCCCATCTGGCTAATCGTCCAGTAGGTGACTTCAGACTGAAAAGCCATTTTAAAGGTTGGTGGTCTGTTAAAACTGATATATCGGATCCTTCAATATAGCCACGGAATTTTTTAACGGCCCATACAACAGCTAGTGCCTCTCGCTCCGTCGTGGAATAGTTTCTTTCAGCGGGAAGCAGGAGACGACTTGCATATTCTATTGGATGTTCATTTTCCTTCTCCCCCTGAAGTAAAACAGCTCCGAGCGCATAATTACTTGCATCGGTTTTTAAATAAAACGGTTTGGTTTCGTCGACCTGTTGTAAAATTGGTGGTGATGCTAAGAGGGTTTTTAACGTATTAAACGCGACATTTTCTTCATCCGACCATTTCCACTTTGTACCTTTCTTTGTTAAATTAGACAAAGATTTCGAAATTTCGGCAAAATTTGGTATGAAACGTCGATACCACGAGCAAGTTTGCAAAAAGGATATTAATTGTTTAAGATTTTTCGGGTGTGGCCTCGTTAGAATTGCAGTTGTTTTTTCAGGATCAGGCTGTAAACCATTTACTGTTAGTACATGACCAAGATATTTTACTTCTGATCTGCAAAAGTGACATTTTTCACGATTGAGTTGAAGTTTAAACATTTGTATTCTCTCGAACGTTTTACGTAAGTCTTTCATATGAGATTCAAAATCCTTCGAGCAAATAATAATATCATCAAGATATGCCAGAATTGTTATTTGTGGAAGACCATTTCGAAATTTATCAACCAGTCTTTGAAATGTCGCTGGGGCGTTTTTAAGTCCGAATGGCATTCTGTTAAAAACGTAAATACCAAAAGGAGTTGTGAATGCCGTCTTAACCTTATCCTTTTCAGACATTTTTATCTGCCAATATCCTGCTTTTAAATCAATTGTAGACATAAATGACGACGCTTTTGCTGCATGTAGTAAATCGTCCATTCTCGGAAGTGGATATTTGTCAGTTATGGTAATGGCATTAAGACGACGATAATCGACGCAGACTCTAACAGCTCCACATTTCTTAGGAATAAGTACCACGGGAAATGCCCACGGTGATTCCGCTTCTTTGATAATTTCTTTGTTCAGCATATCGGTAATTTCCACCTTAAGTTTTTCTTTCATCATTGGTGATATACGATATGGAGGGCATGAAATAGGTGCATGTGTGCCTGTATTAATAAAATGTTCCACATGTGGGATTGGTTCAGTGCTGTTCTCAAAAACACTTTGAACTTCGATCAACAAATCATCTAAAGCTCGTCTTTCGTGATTATTTAGGTTAGATCCTTCATGTTCTCTTAGCTTAAAATCAAAAGTGTTTAATTCTATTGGGGATCCTGATTGATTCGTTGTATTTTTGATTTTAATCCTTTTTAACGGTGGAAACAAATTCGACTCATCAGGGATTTGCAAACCGAGAGGAATGCTGCCTTCAAAAATTGTGTTTATGCCACCTGGCGAGTAATTATAAGTAGATGAATTATCTATATTTTTAGGGGTAGTTCCACCATCATTATTTTCAAACCAACTTAGAAAATCATTTACCGAATTATGTTCTGTAATATTTGCTTGTGTTAGTGGTATAGATTTTGCTAATTCTGGTTTATTCATCTTAAATTCAAATTGAGTTTTAGGATCGTCTTTGTAATGCCAAATCCTTTGGGCCAAGTCCAACACTATTCCAGCTTGTTCAAGAAAATCTATACCTATTAGCGTACGATTTCCTCGCGCCTTAGGCATGCAAATAAACCTAATTCGTTTAAAACGTTTTCCAATGAGAATATGTACGATTGTGGAGTACACAATTTCTTCTCGAGGAATACCATCAGCTAAAATTATTTCTGCTGAAACCTTTTGAAAATCAACCTTCTTTTCCTTTAATTTTTGAAATAAGGTATACCCTGCAACGCTTGTACGTGCAGCTGTGTCGAAATATGCTTCACCATTTAGCCCATTGATGTTTATATCGACCGTAGGTACATCTCTACCGACTATAGTTGCATGGACTGCATTGAAATCAAGTTTTTCAGGGCTATTTATAGGGTTTCTTTTATTGCAATTTGGGCAATTTGACCTATAATAACCGACTGCTCCACAGCCATAACAATTTAAAGCGGTTTCCTGCGATTTCGATTTTCCTTTTCGGTCAGCTTCTATCTTCTTGTAACATGATTCTGCTGTATGGTTCTTTTTCCTGCAGTATGAGCAACGCACCAAAGGCTTATCATAAGTTTCAGTAGATTTGGGCCTAGGCTCCTTGTTTTCGTTTATGAGCACTTTTGTAACAAATCTTGAAAAGAATGAATGCTATTTCTGGGTATTTTCTCTCTTATTGAAAATAGTAGTTGTGAAAATATCAAATTCAGCATTGTATTTTCGGACAATTTTTCCGATAATTGGGCAAAAAGGCGACGTTTCTTACATATGAAACTATCGGTGGACTCAAAGGTTTTTTGTTTTTCCTGATTAAGTTCAGAAAATATACGCCAATCTGGCTTAGGCGGAGAAAAGGCATTTCTTAGCAAATCAATCGCCGTATCAAAGGTCGAAGCTTCATTTTTAACACCTTGCCACCATGTGGAAGCATACCCTTCAAGTAGTAGTGGCAAACTAGTGAGTGCTAGCGAATCAGACACATTTTCCGCTTTTTTGTAGACCAAAATAGTTGCAATGAAATCATCAACCTTTGTATTACTTCTTCCTCCACTAAAACGTGCACTACAGTTAGCGAAAGTAGTTTTTGGTTCTTGTCTTATGTTAAAACTACCTCGTAAGTCCATAAACTGTTCTTGTGTAAGTATTATATTCACAGAACTACCTGGTACGACGTTTAGATGACCATTATTGGTATCATTTAGCGCAAAACTCTGTTGAAAATCGCTTGAATTTTGTGCAGTAGGTGCGTTTTGAATTGGGTTTTGTACCATATCACTGACGTTAGGCAATACGGTCGCAGGTTGTGTAGCAATAGGACGGGATTGGATTTGGTTTTGTCCATCGCTAGCGTTACGATTTCCTGACGAATTTGCATTTTGCGAATTTGTTGGTGTATTTCGAGGACTTCTACGCATTTTGCTTTTTTTTATGTTACGCAAGATGTCAAAATATTCAAATTTGAAAGCTTTTCGATAATTTGGCTTTTGTAATGCGGAATTCCTTTGCTCACCCTGTATTTTTCTTTACACAATGATACATGCGAGTGCGAATGACATACAATGTAAGAGTAATTGAGTGATGATTATTTAATTTTTGGTACTCAACAACTCAATATTGAAGAGAGCATAAATTGTTTTGAATATCAGTATTCTTCGTAGCCAAATGACGATGATGTATCACTCAAACCAAAAGTTGTTTGTCGTTAACGAGAGTACTGTTAGGCGACAATAATGTACATGCGTTAATGATCACAACAACTAAAGCGACGAAGAATTTTTTTACAACAACAACAACACACTTCAGCAGCTCCAAAGCAGTGACGTTAATCTGGTTGATTCCAAGACAACAACAACAACAAAGGCCGAACTGGACTGCTGAAGAAAATATGAACAACGTTGGTGCTTCTAGCTGGTAAAATCTCGTCAAGCTTCGAAAAATCTTCCTTCTTAGATTTGGTGTAGGTTTTTTGTGGCTGGGCGCCAATGTAGGGGAATGAGACTCCAATTATTATTTATTATAAAATATTAGGGTCAAAGCCAGACGAATTCGTCAAAGCTGTCCACTAATATTTAATTTAATTTTTATTTAATATAATTTTATATTATTACGAGGCAAGAACAGACTGCCGGAGCGTCAAATCCGCCAAAGTAATACTTTAGTTTTATTTAAAGTTTAATATGTTTTTATTTGTATATTATTTATTATTTTATTGGTCATCTTTTTTTTTGAAAATGAAAAGCCGGAATAGTCTGAGCTTATTTTAAGTTTATTGGTGCAGAGCTAATCTTAGAATGACAAAAATTGATGTGTGATCCCTAGTTATATTGAAAATTTGAAAGGTTACAAGCAAGATGTAAAATAACAAAAGAGTGATTCATGTAATGAGTGAAATTTTTAGGAATATGAAAATATGTAATTGAGAGAAATAAAGAAAACTAAGAACAAAGAGATCAACATTATTACAAGCTGTATAAAAATGAGTGAAATAAAATAATCAAATTAACTCGAATACAGTCGTGATAATAAAATTATGGCAAACAAAACCAACATTAATAATTAATTTAATAACATTAAATAATAATAAAGAAATAATAATGTAATGAAACTAAATGATAATTATATAATATTTGTAATTATTGAATTATAAAAAGACGCCTGTTACAATTTTATAATTTTATAATTTTATAATTTTATAATTTTATAATTTTATAATTTTATAATTTTATAATTTTATAATTTTATAATTTTATAATTTTATAATTTTATAATTTTATAATTTTATAATTTTATAATTTTATAATTTTATAATTTTATAATTTTATAATTTTATAATTTTATAATTTTATAATTTTATAATTTTATAATTTTATAATTTTATAATTTTATAATTTTATAATTTTATAATTTTATAATTTTATAATTTTATAATTTTATAATTTTATAATTTTATAATTTTATAATTTTATAATTTTATAATTTTATAATTTTATAATTTTATAATTTTATAATTTTATAATTTTATAATTTTATAATTTTATAATTTTATAATTTTATAATTTTATAATTTTATAATTTTATAATTTTATAATTTTATAATTTTATAATTTTATAATTTTGTAATTTTGTAATTTTATAATTTTATAATTTTATAATTTTATAATTTTATAATTTTATAATTTTATAATTTTATAATTTTATAATTTTATAATTTTATAATTTTATAATTTTATAATTTTATAATTTTATAATTTTATAATTTTATAATTTTATAATTTTATAATTTTATAATTTTATAATTTTATAATTTTATAATTTTATAATTTTATAATTTTATAATTTTATAATTTTATAATTTTATAATTTTATAATTTTATAATTTTATAATTTTATAATTGTTGTTTGTATGTATAGTTGGTCTGTTATGTTGTATGTCTTGTCATTTATTTTGGTTCAAGACCATAGGTTGTGCCGAAGTCTTCAGCAGAACCCAAAAATAGCAAAGAAGGCAAAGTGAGACCTTTATTGTTGCAGCTGAAAGTTGACTGCGCAGTTTCGATGGGCGCTACACCATCTCATCAGAACTTTCGCAACGTATGTATGTCTTTGACTTAAATCAGGGTTCATATTAGTACCAGCGGTCACATATTTCTAATGAGAAACGCTGATAAACAAAATATTCCACCGAACTAAGTCGACACACTAAAAATCTCACTTTGCCAATTCAATGTTGTGCATGTGCTCGCATCGCTCGCAACAATGCAAAGGTTGTTGTTGTACGGTATGTCCCGTCTTCACTGTACCTCGTGTGTATTGTTGTTGTTTGTATGTATAGTTGGTCTGTTATGTTGTATGTCTTGTCATTTATTTTGGTTCAAGACCATAGGTTGTGCCGAAGTCTTCAGCAGAACCCAAAAATAGCAAAGTCAACTTTCAGCTGCAACAATAAAGGTCTCACTTTGCCTTCTTTGCTATTTTTGGGTTCTGCTGAAGACTTCGGCACAACCTATGGTCTTGAACCAAAATAAATGACAAGACATACAACATAACAGACCAACTATACATACAAACAACAACAATACACACGAGGTACAGTGAAGACGGGACATACCGTACAACAACAACCTTTGCATTGTTGCGAGCGATGCGAGCACATGCACAACATTGAATTGGCAAAGTGAGATTTTTAGTGTGTCGACTTAGTTCGGTGGAATATTTTGTTTATCAGCGTTTCTCATTAGAAATATGTGACCGCTGGTACTAATATGAACCCTGATTTAAGTCAAAGACATACATACGTTGCGAAAGTTCTGATGAGATGGTGTAGCGCCCATCGAAACTGCGCAGTCAACTTTCAGCTGCAACAATAAAGGTCTCACTTTGCCTTCTTTGCTATTTTTGGGTTCTGCTGAAGACTTCGGCACAACCTATGGTCTTGAACCAAAATAAATGACAAGACATAATTTTATAATTTTATAATTTTATAATTTTATAATTTTATAATTTTATAATTTTATAATTTTATAATTTTATAATTTTATAATTTTATAATTTTATAATTTTATAATTTTATAATTTTATAATTTTATAATTTTATAATTTTATAATTTTATAATTTTATAATTTTATAATTTTATAATTTTATAATTTTATAATTTTATAATTTTATAATTTTATAATTTTATAATTTTATAATTTTATAATTTTATAATTTTATAATTTTATAATTTTATAATTTTATAATTTTATAATTTTATAATTTTATAATTTTATAATTTTATAATTTTATAATTTTATAATTTTATAATTTTATAATTTTATAATTTTATAATTTTATAATTTTATAATTTTATAATTTTATAATTTTATAATTTTATAATTTTATAATATTATAATTTTATAATTTTATAATTTTATAATTTTATAATTTTATAATTTTATAATTTTATAATTTTATAATTTTATAATTTTATAATTTTATAATTTTATAATTTTATAATTTTATAATTTTATAATTTTATAATTTTATAATTTTATAATTTTATAATTTTATAATTTTATAATTTTATAATTTTATAATTTTATAATTTTATAATTTTATAATTTTATAATTTTATAATTTTATAATTTTATAATTTTATAATTTTATAATTTTATAATTTTATAATTTTATAATTTTATAATTTTATAATTTTATAATTTTATAATTTTATAATTTTATAATTTTATAATTTTATAATTTTATAATTTTATAATTTTATAATTTTATAATTTTATAATTTTATAATTTTATAATTTTATAATTTTATAATTTTATAATTTTATAATTTTATAATTTTATAATTTTATAATTTTATAATTTTATAATTTTATAATTTTATAATTTTATAATTTTATAATTTTATAATTTTATAATTTTATAATTTTATAATTTTATAATTTTATAATTTTATAATTTTATAATTTTATAATTTTATAATTTTATAATTTTATAATTTTATAATTTTATAATTTTATAATTTTATAATTTTATAATTTTATAATTTTATAATTTTATAATTTTATAATTTTATAATTTTATAATTTTATAATTTTATAATTTTATAATTTTATAATTTTATAATTTTATAATTTTATAATTTTATAATTTTATAATTTTATAATTTTATAATTTTATAATTTTATAATTTTATAATTTTATAATTTTATAATTTTATAATTTTATAATTTTATAATTTTATAATTTTATAATTTTATAATTTTATAATTTTATAATTTTATAATTTTATAATTTTATAATTTTATAATTTTATAATTTTATAATTTTATAATTTTATAATTTTATAATTTTATAATTTTATAATTTTATAATTTTACTATATTACGATTAGATTTAATTTTACATCTCATTAACAAGGTCTCCCTTGTCTGCCCTTACATTTTTATATTAAAAATCTATTATCCAATTAAAAAATTATAAAGTTCTAACAAAACGAGGGCAAAGATTTCATCTTACCCCCAGGGGAAAAACATTACTACATGTGTATATCATAAATTACATGTTTGAAACAATAAAACAATAATGACCTTAATATCTTTGTAATAAAAAAATAAGATCATAAAAATTGTGTTCCACATACCCCCCGCTATAAATTTTTCTTCTAGCGAATTTCGCAATAAGCAGATGTTGTTTTCCAACAAAAAAACAAAAATGAATGAAACACAATGAAGACTTAACAACAACCTTCCTCAATATTTTTTCGCCGATATGAAAACTACAGTCCGTCCATTCGTATGTTTAAAAGATAATATTTTTTATTTTATTCATTCAGAAAACAGTATTTCCAAAGTCTCCACCAGAAGAGCACCATTCAAATCTTGGCCATCTTTCAAATGAGACATAAACAATTCACACACAAAAAAAAAACGCTGAAAAAGCGGAAATGTTGCAAACAGTTGCGGTCAATGAAGCTGAAAACATATCAGACAAATCTGAACTGCAAAGAAAATTTTTACTTGCCGACTATTTTATATGTTTAACACAGAATTTCGTCACCAGCCATCATTTAGAAACAAACTATAGTGTTTTTCTTTCTTTCTAATATCACAACGACGAAGGTGGCGTACGCCACTGACTTTATGGCTGGCCGTCCCGTCCGTCCGTCCATCCGTCTGTCTGTCTGGCTGGCTGAGTGGGCACGGTCAGTGCCTGTTTTGCTGCGATTCATTGTATTTTCAGCGATTATCTTTTGAAATAAAATCATCACCTTACGACACACATTTTCATCTAAATAGAATGAAGAGAAGAACAAAAAAGAACAAAAAACATGAAAAACGCTTATGACGATGAATCATCACGACGAAGAGCTGACGCTAGATACAAAATATACGGCATTGGTGCGCCAAAGTTGAGACGAAAGGTCTATTCTTAATGCTAATGTTAACTTTTCACTTTTCTCCCCTTCATTACTCTCTCTCAGCATTATCAAGTGCATTAAAAGATTCGAGATAAAAAATATAAAATATATGGGGTTTCAAATAATGATTTAAATGAATAATTTTATTTTTATTTTATATTTTTTTTACAATTTTATAAGTTTATTATTCTATAATTTTGTAATTAAATATTTCTTCAAAAAATTTTAACTAAGAATTTTGTATAATATTTTCTGATGTATTTTGGCTTTGGCTTTCTAAGCTCGAAAATGATATAAAATTTTTTATGGATATTTTTTTTTACTAAAATTAAAATTTTCGCCGTAAGTATCTTAAAGGTATTCTCATTTTGGAAATATAGGTCCGATCACACCCCCTTATATGTCAAATTAATTAATTACCATTAATTATGAAGGCTATCTGACTTTCAGATAGATACAGTTTTTAGGAATAGTCTCAAAAAATCGGAAAAATTGTTTTGCTCTATTTTTCAGTAGCTACTGTTCTAACGCACTAAACAATTTAAAAGATCTATGGAAATATTGAAATTATAATTATATAATTTGACTAGCAGTACCCGTTACTTAGCTCGTGTAAAAGCCAGTTATTTGTTATCAGTTTTATCCGTCTCTGTTTTTGGATAGTATTTATTGAATATTCTTTAGGTGGATATAGGTAAATCTAAAATAGAAATTTCAAAACCTCCTATTATATAGCTCTCATACAAAGTCAAAGGTATATGCTTGTGTATGTGCACTATTTTAGCTGAACTCTCTTCGCATGTGTCATTTTTATCATTTTCTATCTGGTTTTGAACAAAAAATTACAACCGCACATCCCTTCATAACATAAGATGCAGCCGGCCATTTTATAACTTTTGGCATCTCTTTCCCAAAAAGTACACATTTTGAAACTATAGGTAACATGTGTTCTCTCAAGTACTTTATTTGGTACCACTTTTACCACCTTTTCGTCCCTCATCCTCCTTATAAGTAAACTTTTTGAAATATCCATTTATGTTCCGCATTTACATATTTAGTGGACTGTACACCATTATCCCTTTTTGTCCCGTGCACCTCTTAAAAGTACAAATTTCGAAAAATCCAATTTTACTGCACGTGGTCAGAGGAATTTATATACCAAATTTCTCGAGTTATCCCTTTTTCCCGCTCGCCTTCTAGAAGTGCAAAAATGCATTTATATTGGGCTTCTAGGCGGTGAGAGGAACTTATCTACCAAATTTTCTTCTCTTTTGTTGGTACTATTTTTATCCTTTTTTGTCCAGCGCACCCCTTAAGAGTTCAAATTTCGAAAAATCCAGTTTTACTGCGCATCTGCATAGTCAGAGGAATTTACATAGCAAATTTCACGATCCTAGCTGCAATATTTAAGATGGTACCATTTGTATCCCTTTTTGTCCAGCTCACTACTTAAAAGTACAATCGGAAACTTAAAAGTACGTCGGAGGAAATACACGCCGAATTTCACGATTGTAGCTACAATACTTTAGTTGGTACCATTCTTATCCCGCTCACCCCTTAAAAGTACAAATTTCTAAAAATGCATTTATGTTGCACTTCTATGTGGCCCGAAAAATCTGCATGTCGGATTTCACGATTCTAGCAGCAGTACTTCTACGTGGTCAGAGGAATTTTTACATATCGAATTTCACGATTCTAGCTGCAGTACTTTAGTTGGTACCATTTTTAATCCCTTTTTGTCCCGCTATTCACTTAAAAGTACAAAATTTGTTTATGTTTCGCGTCTACGTGGACAGAGGAATGTACATTCGAACATCACGATGCAACACTTTTGTTGGTACCATTTTTATCCCGCTCACCATGTAAAGAACTAATTTTGAAAAATTCTTCTATGTTGCTCATCTGCATGGTCAGAGGAATGTCCATACCAATTTTCACGAATATAGCTACAATATTTAAATTGGTACAATTTTTATCCCGTTTTGTATCTTACAATTTTCGAAAAAATCCCTTTTTGTCGCGTGTCTGCGTGATAGGGGTAATACACACACGGAATTTCATATTTCTAGGTACTACCGTTTAGTCAGAACGAAGGTTCGATGTTTATCCCTTTTTGTCCCATTTTACCCCCCTAAATGTACGAATTTCGAAAAACAAATTAGGGAACTACCCTGAAAATTGCATGATCCTGGCTTCACCCGTTTGGTCTGGGCGCTTATCTGTGAGTAATTCAGGCAGTCAGTCATTCAGAATGGGCATTACTTTTACAGCACAAATGCGACTAAGAAAATATTTTTCAAAATTCGTATTTTTTGTGGGTGAAATTGGGTAAAAATGGTACCAATCAAACGGATGGAGCTGAATTCATAAAATTCGGTGTATACATCCCTTAAAATGCCTAGAAACGCAAAATGAAGCAATTTTTCGAAATTTGTACTTTTAAAGGCTAACGGGGGAAGGGGGATAAAAAAGGTACCAACAACACGGATGACGCTACAATAATGACAGTCGATGTGTATATTCGCAGATCACTGATAAGAAGCAATTTTTCGAAATGTGTTCTTTTAAGGGATAAATGAGATACAAATTGTACCACAGCCCAGACCAAACGGCTGGGCCAAGAATCTTGCAATTCAGAATTGGCATTACTTCTACAGCAAGAAGTAATATTTTTCAAAATTCGTACTATTTGTGGATGGAATTGGGTAAAAAGGGATAAAAATGGTACCAATCAAACAGCACATCCCTGGAAGTACTTAGAAAAACAAAATTAATGCATTTTTCGAAATTTGTACTTTTAAAGGGTAAACGACAAAAGGGGATAAAAAAGGTACCAACAACACGGCTGACGCTGCAGTCATGAAATTCGGCGTGTATATTCGTCTTACAGTGTAGTTGAGTGCTAACAAGGAATTTTCCGAAATTTGTACTTTTAGGGGTACTTAAATGGGTTAAAAATTGTACCACCGCCCTGACCTAACGACTGAGCCTAGAATCTTGAAATTTGGAACACTTGTTATTCTTATAGCACGAATGCGACCAAGAAAATATTTTTTGCAAAATTCGTACTTTTTAAAAATCATACCAATCAGACAGACGGAGCTGGAATCATGAAATTCGGCAAAATATAAAAAAAAACGAAATATAAAATAAAACATTTTGAATACCGAGACAAAATGCTGTCAATATTACCCCATTTGAAAATTTTCCGCGTACGAAGTATCAGGTATATGCTATTACATATATATTTAAAGAAAGAACTGTCTCAGGACAAGTTTCAGAACTGGTCCCTGGTGGGTAAGGACGGGTCCTAGTTCTAACCCAAATGTATGAAGGGGACCGGTCCCTTTTAACATGGTTTGTCATTGGAGGGGGTGAATTGACCCCCTGTGATATGTCTTGGACATGACCTAGGATCTAGGTCTCAAAGGATTTGACCTGGAACCGTACTCAGAGGACATGACTTGCACCATACCTCAAAAGACATGTCCTACAATCGGTCTCAAAGGATATGACCGGGAAGCGGTTTCAAAGGACATGATTTGGAACGCACTTCAAGACAATTTACAATTTATTCATGGAAATTATTATTTTATAATAGGTGGGTTCTTAACGAACAAAGCTAGGCCTATTTCAATGAATGTAAAAAAATGTGTCATTTTTACCAAGTTTTTGTTTAAATTAAGAATGACTATAACTTCCACATTTATTCATTGATTTTCTTCAATTTCTTCGTTAAGATTCCATCAATTATTCTTAATTCTTAAAGAAGAAAACAGTACCTATTTCAAGAAAATCTTTGAATAAATGTAGAAGTTATGACCCTTATTGTAGAAACAAGGAATGCCAAAACTTTTTACAAAGTTTTTGCTTAAACTAAGAAGGGCCATAACTTCTACATTTATCCATAGATTTTCTTCGTTACGATGCTAAAAATTATAAAATAAAACACAATATTCTGTAATTTAATTTATAAAAATTTAAATGTTTAATTTATTTTTTTATTATTTTCGGTCTACAAAGTATGTCATTACTTGAAAATTTATCCATATATTTTTTTCATATAGACATTGTTTTCTGAGTTAGAATGTAAGTTTTAAAAAATAAAACAAAATATTTTTTTCGACTTTTTTCTATTTTTTATGATTTTTTCGTGACCGCCAAAATTTTTTTTAATGTTTGGAAAATTAATCCTAAATCACTGTTTCTATGTGAAAGTGAAAATGGCTTTGGTGGTAGCCATCGTAATTACCTTTTATTGAACATATAAGCGGGTGTAATCGGACCTATATTTCCAAAATGAGAGTACAAATATAAAAGGCACCTTCGATGAAAATTTAAATTTTGATAAAAAAATTATCCATTAAAAATTAAAAAAAAATTAGGTCTCGGCTACACAGTTTTTATTTATTTTTGGTGGCATTGTTGTTGTCATAGATAATTCCAAATATTTGCAAATTCTATGGAATGTACCATATAGTATATTTACAATGTACATACATTGCCTGTGTGCGCGTGTATGTTTATTTCAAACAAAGCCAGAATGTGTTTATTTAAATCACATTTGATTCATTATCTCCGAATGGAAACAATAACAAAAACAAATGGAATGGAATTCTCCTAAAGATCTAAATAAACTAAAATTATTTTTTGTGCTAATCTCAGCGTATTTTCGGTTTCGAAGATTTCCAAATAATGAGAAGTTGCACAATAGAGCCGTCCAGTGGAACAGCAGCGGCTATAAATCGAAATTTAATGGTCATTGACTTAATCACAGCATCATCACAATGGAGCTCAGGCATTTACTGAAGTAGTCAATTTCCATGGTTGTGAAGATCGATTCTCCGCACGCTGGATGATTAATGCTCAAACAATACAAACATAAATATCGAACCGAGTGCATCATTGATTTGGAACTTTCGAAGTAATTAAATCTAATCGAGTGTGTTGGGGAGGGGGTGGTTGCGTTCGAATGACCTCAATGTGTGCAAGTTGCTGGTTTCGAATTTGGAAGTGAAATTGCACTTTCGTGCAATTGCGAGTTTTCTTTTGTCAATTATTTCCTTAATAACGTTTCGGTTTTAACGATTTATTGCCCTTTTCCGATAGAGTTTAACAGTGAACCTAATAAACAAATAAAATTGTAGTGGTGGTGCAACAAAGTTAGACACATTAAGGCGACCTAGATATTTTATGGTGGTTAATTGCGAGCAGTGCTAAATAATTGCTTGGTTATTGGGGAAAGTTCTCGTCGTTAGATAATCTTTTGTTTATAATTTTATAATTTTATAATTTTATAATTTTATAATTTTATAATTTTATAATTTTATAATTTTATAATTTTATAATTTTATAATTTTATAATTTTATAATTTTATAATTTTATAATTTTATAATTTTATAATTTTATAATTTTATAATTTTATAATTTTATAATTTTATAATTTTATAATTTTAAAATTTTATAATTTTATAATTTTATAATTTTATAATTTTATAATTTTATAATTTTATAATTTTATAATTTTATAATTTTATAATTTTATAATTTTATAATTTTATAATTTTATAATTTTATAATTTTATAATTTTATAATTTTATAATTTTATAATTTTATAATTTTATAATTTTATAATTTTATAATTTTATAATTTTATAATTTTATAATTTTATAATTTTATAATTTTATAATTTTATAATTTTATAATTTTATAATTTTATAATTTTATAATTTTATAATTTTATAATTTTATAATTTTATAATTTTATAATTTTATAATTTTATAATTTTATAATTTTATAATTTTATAATTTTATAATTTTATAATTTTATAATTTTATAATTTTATAATTTTATAATTTTATAATTTTATAATTTTATAATTTTATAATTTTATAATTTTATAATTTTATAATTTTATAATTTTATAATTTTATAATTTTATAATTTTATAATTTTATAATTTTATAATTTTATAATTTTATAATTTTATAATTTTATAATTTTATAATTTTATAATTTTATAATTTTATAATTTTATAATTTTATAATTTTATAATTTTATAATTTTATAATTTTATAATTTTATAATTTTATAATTTTATAATTTTATAATTTTATAATTTTATAATTTTATAATTTTATAATTTTATAATTTTATAATTTTATAATTTTATAATTTTATAATTTTATAATTTTATAATTTTATAATTTTATAATTTTATAATTTTATAATTTTATAATTTTATAATTTTATAATTTTATAATTTTATAATTTTATAATTTTATAATTTTATAATTTTATAATTTTATAATTTTATAATTTTATAATTTTATAATTTTATAATTTTATAATTTTATAATTTTATAATTTTATAATTTTATAATTTTATAATTTTATAATTTTATAATTTTATAATTTTATAATTTTATAATTTTATAATTTTATAATTTTATAATTTTATAATTTTATAATTTTATAATTTTATAATTTTATAATTTTATAATTTTATAATTTTATAATTTTATAATTTTATAATTTTATAATTTTATAATTTTATAATTTTATAATTTTATAATTTTATAATTTTATAATTTTATAATTTTATAATTTTATAATTTTATAATTTTATAATTTTATAATTTTATAATTTTATAATTTTATAATTTTATAATTTTATAATTTTATAATTTTATAATTTTATAATTTTATAATTTTATAATTTTATAATTTTATAATTTTATAATTTTATAATTTTATAATTTTATAATTTTATAATTTTATAATTTTATAATTTTATAATTTTATAATTTTATAATTTTATAATTTTATAATTTTATAATTTTATAATTTTATAATTTTATAATTTTATAATTTTATAATTTTATAATTTTATAATTTTATAATTTTATAATTTTATAATTTTATAATTTTATAATTTTATAATTTTATAATTTTATAATTTTATAATTTTATAATTTTATAATTTTATAATTTTATAATTTTATAATTTTATAATTTTATAATTTTATAATTTTATAATTTTATAATTTTATAATTTTATAATTTTATAATTTTATAATTTTATAATTTTATAATTTTATAATTTTATAATTTTATAATTTTATAATTTTATAATTTTATAATTTTATAATTTTATAATTTTATAATTTTATAATTTTATAATTTTATAATTTTATAATTTTATAATTTTATAATTTTATAATTTTATAATTTTATAATTTTATAATTTTATAATTTTATAATTTTATAATTTTATAATTTTATAATTTTATAATTTTATAATTTTATAATTTTATAATTTTATAATTTTATAATTTTATAATTTTATAATTTTATAATTTTATAATTTTATAATTTTATAATTTTATAATTTTATAATTTTATAATTTTATAATTTTATAATTTTATAATTTTATAATTTTATAATTTTATAATTTTATAATTTTATAATTTTATAATTTTATAATTTTATAATTTTATAATTTTATAATTTTATAATTTTATAATTTTATAATTTTATAATTTTATAATTTTATAATTTTATAATTTTATAATTTTATAATTTTATAATTTTATAATTTTATAATTTTATAATTTTATAATTTTATAATTTTATAATTTTATAATTTTATAATTTTATAATTTTATAATTTTATAATTTTATAATTTTATAATTTTATAATTTTATAATTTTATAATTTTATAATTTTATAATTTTATAATTTTATAATTTTATAATTTTATAATTTTATAATTTTATAATTTTATAATTTTATAATTTTATAATTTTATAATTTTATAATTTTATAATTTTATAATTTTATAATTTTATAATTTTATAATTTTATAATTTTATAATTTTATAATTTTATAATTTTATAATTTTATAATTTTATAATTTTATAATTTTATAATTTTATAATTTTATAATTTTATAATTTTATAATTTTATAATTTTATAATTTTATAATTTTATAATTTTATAATTTTATAATTTTATAATTTTATAATTTTATAATTTTATAATTTTATAATTTTATAATTTTATAATTTTATAATTTTATAATTTTATAATTTTATAATTTTATAATTTTATAATTTTATAATTTTATAATTTTATAATTTTATAATTTTATAATTTTATAATTTTATAATTTTATAATTTTATAATTTTATAATTTTATAATTTTATAATTTTATAATTTTATAATTTTATAATTTTATAATTTTATAATTTTATAATTTTATAATTTTATAATTTTATAATTTTATAATTTTATAATTTTATAATTTTATAATTTTATAATTTTATAATTTTATAATTTTATAATTTTATAATTTTATAATTTTATAATTTTATAATTTTATAATTTTATAATTTTATAATTTTATAATTTTATAATTTTATAATTTTATAATTTTATAATTTTATAATTTTATAATTTTATAATTTTATAATTTTATAATTTTATAATTTTATAATTTTATAATTTTATAATTTTATAATTTTATAATTTTATAATTTTATAATTTTATAATTTTATAATTTTATAATTTTATAATTTTATAATTTTATAATTTTATAATTTTATAATTTTATAATTTTATAATTTTATAATTTTATAATTTTATAATTTTATAATTTTATAATTTTATAATTTTATAATTTTATAATTTTATAATTTTATAATTTTATAATTTTATAATTTTATAATTTTATAATTTTATAATTTTATAATTTTATAATTTTATAATTTTATAATTTTATAATTTTATAATTTTATAATTTTATAATTTTATAATTTTATAATTTTATAATTTTATAATTTTATAATTTTATAATTTTATAATTTTATAATTTTATAATTTTATAATTTTATAATTTTATAATTTTATAATTTTATAATTTTATAATTTTATAATTTTATAATTTTATAATTTTATAATTTTATAATTTTATAATTTTATAATTTTATAATTTTATAATTTTATAATTTTATAATTTTATAATTTTATAATTTTATAATTTTATAATTTTATAATTTTATAATTTTATAATTTTATAATTTTATAATTTTATAATTTTATAATTTTATAATTTTATAATTTTATAATTTTATAATTTTATAATTTTATAATTTTATAATTTTATAATTTTATAATTTTATAATTTTATAATTTTATAATTTTATAATTTTATAATTTTATAATTTTATAATTTTATAATTTTATAATTTTATAATTTTATAATTTTATAATTTTATAATTTTATAATTTTATAATTTTATAATTTTATAATTTTATAATTTTATAATTTTATAATTTTATAATTTTATAATTTTATAATTTTATAATTTTATAATTTTATAATTTTATAATTTTATAATTTTATAATTTTATAATTTTATAATTTTATAATTTTATAATTTTATAATTTTATAATTTTATAATTTTATAATTTTATAATTTTATAATTTTATAATTTTATAATTTTATAATTTTATAATTTTATAATTTTATAATTTTATAATTTTATAATTTTATAATTTTATAATTTTATAATTTTATAATTTTATAATTTTATAATTTTATAATTTTATAATTTTATAATTTTATAATTTTATAATTTTATAATTTTATAATTTTATAATTTTATAATTTTATAATTTTATAATTTTATAATTTTATAATTTTATAATTTTATAATTTTATAATTTTATAATTTTATAATTTTATAATTTTATAATTTTATAATTTTATAATTTTATAATTTTATAATTTTATAATTTTATAATTTTATAATTTTATAATTTTATAATTTTATAATTTTATAATTTTATAATTTTATAATTTTATAATTTTATAATTTTATAATTTTATAATTTTATAATTTTATAATTTTATAATTTTATAATTTTATAATTTTATAATTTTATAATTTTATAATTTTATAATTTTATAATTTTATAATTTTATAATTTTATAATTTTATAATTTTATAATTTTATAATTTTATAATTTTATAATTTTATAATTTTATAATTTTATAATTTTATAATTTTATAATTTTATAATTTTATAATTTTATAATTTTATAATTTTATAATTTTATAATTTTATAATTTTATAATTTTATAATTTTATAATTTTATAATTTTATAATTTTATAATTTTATAATTTTATAATTTTATAATTTTATAATTTTATAATTTTATAATTTTATAATTTTATAATTTTATAATTTTATAATTTTATAATTTTATAATTTTATAATTTTATAATTTTATAATTTTATAATTTTATAATTTTATAATTTTATAATTTTATAATTTTATAATTTTATAATTTTATAATTTTATAATTTTATAATTTTATAATTTTATAATTTTATAATTTTATAATTTTATAATTTTATAATTTTATAATTTTATAATTTTATAATTTTATAATTTTATAATTTTATAATTTTATAATTTTATAATTTTATAATTTTATAATTTTATAATTTTATAATTTTATAATTTTATAATTTTATAATTTTATAATTTTATAATTTTATAATTTTATAATTTTATAATTTTATAATTTTATAATTTTATAATTTTATAATTTTATAATTTTATAATTTTATAATTTTATAATTTTATAATTTTATAATTTTATAATTTTATAATTTTATAATTTTATAATTTTATAATTTTATAATTTTATAATTTTATAATTTTATAATTTTATAATTTTATAATTTTATAATTTTATAATTTTATAATTTTATAATTTTATAATTTTATAATTTTATAATTTTATAATTTTATAATTTTATAATTTTATAATTTTATAATTTTATAATTTTATAATTTTATAATTTTATAATTTTATAATTTTATAATTTTATAATTTTATAATTTTATAATTTTATAATTTTATATTTTATAATTTTATAATTTTATAATTTTATATATGTTTTTTCCAAAGGGAGTTTATTTATCAAAGTACAGAGATAGACGGACAAGCATTATTTCAGAAATAAGAAGATAATCGGGATTGGACCGAAAAGCATTAAAAATTATTCCCAACTTCAACACAAAATATACGCAATAGTCTACAGTGAGATGGATTGAATCTGTTGCAAGAAAGTCTTTCGTCAATTTGCAATCTCCATTATACGGAGTTCATCGGCCTGTCTTTTCTGTCTACGCCAAGCTTGAATATTTTATCTTTCTTTTGTTTACACACTTACCTTTCACTAAAAATAAAAATGAAACAAAAGCCATCGCAATCACCATCCACCTATGGCACCAAATGATATTGTGGAGCGAAGAAGCAGTGGCAGTACAGCCCAGAGTTGGCTGGCTGTGGCAGGTATGAATGTTTCCTCATTGAAAACAAATAGAGCGACTCGTGTGGTATGCAAATATTTTGGTTTGGTTTTCAAACAGCACGGCCGACGACACGGCTGTATAATCTTAACTTTGAAAACAAGTTACCCCAGCCCAGTCCGCAGAAATACAATGCCAGTTGAAAAAGTAACTGGAATGAATTACATTTGAAATACAAATGATATATCATTGAAAAGATGATGATGAAGTAGAAAACGTAATAGAAAAAATAATAATCTTGAATCATAGAAGAGAAAAAATACACAACCTCAAAGTGCTCAAGAAAATTCGAGAAAGAGAAAGATGAACTTTTAACCCACATTCCTGCCAGCAGGACAATTGGACTTTGTTGTAATTCCGTTGTTATTGTGCTCGCAACAACAGCCTCCCAATGTCCTTGTCAAGATTGGTTGCAGATACATTGAAACGTGCCTGCCCTGGTATTTGGCCAAATGCCAAAACCATTTTCTTTTCTGCTGCGGCATTTATCATTTTCTTCACTTTCCATCAAATGGCCCAATTTGGCCAGATTATATATGTTTATGGTTATTGAACATTATGGCCATTGAGTTGGTTCCGTTAATAAATAACAGAGAATAACAAAAGGATGACAGTATACCCTTGAACAATGTTCGAAGGACTTGACGGTTGTAGGTTACGTACGAATGTGTAAATGGAAATTCTTATCAATGACAAGGGTTTTGAAGGAAGAAAGAAAGTTATGTTTTCACAGCATATGTACACTAGTTTACAGGACGTTGGTTCCGAAAGGGGCTACCACAATTTTTAAGGCATTCTTGGCAGTAAAAGTCGCAAAAATAAGAAAAATTTGCACAATATTTAAGGATATAGTTTCCAATATTTCAGGAGATGGAAACAACTGTTCAATACCAGTAAAGGCTGGGCTGCAATATAATAAGGTAGATTAGTACCCCATCGAAAATATTCACAATTTTGCGAAAAGTAATTTTTGCCAAATTAGGGTATTTTACTAATTGAGTTTCTATTTTCTAAGCTTTTTTTCCATGCTTTATATAAGGTTACTTTCTATATATGTGTGCCACAAAATTTGAAATCAATTTTTGAAAGCTTTTTTCTCAACCAATTTTGCTCAAATTTTGCACACTTAATCATTTTCGATGACAATACAAGGAAATGGAAAAATTTGACCAATTGGACAAAGGGGCGTGGCACCTCCCATACGAAGTTAAAACCTATTATTGAATATTGTCAGTTCTATGACACCTAGAGTGCTGAAATTTTGTGTAAGTGCATCTAGCATCAATTCGCATAGTTGTGCCAAAAATGGGCGGTATTGGAAAAGTGGGCGTGGCACCTCCCATACGAAGTTAAAACCTATTATTGAATATTGTCAGTTCTATGACACCTAGAGTGCTGAAATTTTGTGTAAGTGCATCTACCATCAATGTGCGTAGTTCTGCCAAAAATGGGCGGTATTGGAATAGTGGGCGTACCACCTCCCATACGAAGTTAAAACATATTATCGAATAGTGTCAGTTCTATGACACGTATAGTGCTCAAATTTTGTGTAAGTGCATCTAGCATCAATGTGCGTAGTTGCGCCTAAAATGGGCGGTAATGCAAAAGTGGGCGTGGCACCTCCCATATGAAGTTAAAACCAAAATTACACCTACTGTAATTTTGTGTAAGTGCATCTAGCATTAATGTGCGTAGTTGTGACAAAAATGGGCGGTAATGGAAATGTGGGCGTGGCACCTCCCATACGAAGTTAAAACCCATTTTCGAATATATGCCGTTCTATGGCAGATAAAAAACTGAAATTTTGCAGTAATTTTTCCTTCTACAAAAGATAACTAAAAAAGAATTTCTAGGCCCAATAGAATTCTGCTTGCATAAAGCATGGATTTGAAAAAAAAAAATTTTTTGATTTACTAGTTTGCTTTAACAACATTATTCCTAATCTTTGACCCATTGTATTCGAATTATTGTCTCAAAATATACCCAACAAAAAGAGAGCACCTGAAATTTTCAAAATCAATTAATTAATTAAAACAACACCAAATAAATATTCGTTTATACCTTTCATAATACATATTTTTGACTATATTTCAAAGAAAATAATGACAGCAATAAGTCTGCTCATTACCTTTTCCATCAAAATGTCACACCCGTTACAATTTAATTATCCTATATTTCCTATATTCGCTATATACATCAGATGAAAGTGTATGAACTGCTCTGTTGATTAGCAAAAATGAATAAAGTTATGTCATGGAAGAACATTACAGAATTCAAGAAAATAACTAAAACTTCAAGATTTTCTTCAAAGCTAAAGTCACACCCATAACGACCTAGTTTGTGGTATATCTCCAATATCTAAAATGCTAAGACATATTTATATTTGCAATAATATTTCGAATAAACCGACATTTTCGAATGGCAATATAATACAAATCTTTGTAAATTGATATGAAAGCGGACACCATACCTCTTTGGCCCCATACTAAAAACTCGATTCCATTCACTTGTGAATATGCTATTCGTAAAATGTGACGGGATATTAACATATTATCGACTATTGGGAAGTCGTTTAAAAGAACTTCCTCAAAAGCGGGAAAGACGCACCTTTGAATGGTTTTTGAGATGCGATTAAAATAGGCTTCCTACGCTCAGACCAAACGGCTGAAGCCAGGGTCATGATATTTTCTGGGTAGTTCCCAAATATGACTTAGACGCCGCACAGTGGTTCAGAATCAAAATCCATCAGCCAAAATTAACTTTTGTTCTAGTAGATATTTTTGAGTTCTGTAAAAAACCAAAATTAGACAAAATTTTAAGATATTAACGTTAAAAATCAAAAAGTCAACAAAAGAGACCTGTGTGCAATTTTCATGCAGTAATTCGGTTTGTCTGCTAAATCAGGTATTATTATTATTATTTTTTTTTTTTTGGGAATATTTCCGGCAAATGAACTTCAATTGTTATGTAAACATAAGCATGAGGGTAAAGAAAATTTACTCTAGTTTTTATCTGCGTGCGTACCTCCTTTTCAGAATTTAATGAGACGAAAATGACTAACGTTTTGACGTTTTGGTACAAAAAAATCGGACATTTTGCACTAAATATATCCTATCTTCCAAGGGTGCAATTTCGTGCAGGCAAAAGTTACCCTACAAAAACGGGTAACCATTCAACCTTTCCAAATATGTATACATTTCGTTAAAAGCATTTGAGGGAAAAAAGTTGTAGTGGTCCAAAGTCAAACAATTGTTCAAAAAGGATAATTTTTACAATATTCATTACAACCAAACTATATTTGGCACTAGGGTTGCCAGACGCTCGGGATTCGTCGGGATTATCCCGATTTTATATGATAGTCCCGAGTCCCGAGTATTGAAATAATGTAGGGGAAAATCCCGACTTTTCAAGTTTGCAAAGTTAAAGTACCAAATAGACGGCACCACATTTTGTGCAACAAACGTTAACACAAAAAATCGATAAAAGCATTTCAGGCGTTGTGCAACAGCACAACAGCCACACAACATTTCAGAACAACAGCCCTGTTGCGCAAAATGTGATGTGGTGTAGGCCCTCCTTTAGGAATGAAAACGAAGTGTAATATAAAGAAATGGTGAAAAATATTGATAGCGATATGTTTTACAGCGACTACTGTAGTCTTCGGGCTGTTTATGAAGAATTACCCAAAGACATACCAAATGATAAAATATGATCATATTTTTTTGCTAAATGTGGTAAAGAAAACCACTTGAATTTATTTAATTAATCATAAGATTGAACATTGATATGAATTGTCAGGAATTCCAGACATTTTTGACAACTGACGAGGGAGTAATACTAGTCAACGCTGTGAAAAATAGTTCGAAGTATTTATGTCAAAATTAGTTTAAGTTTACAGTGTGTATATAAATCACTTTGTTACGTTTTATTGTTTGTATGTTATTTTTATAAACATGTATGTCAGTATGAAACTGTTTTTTTTTTAATAACCGCTTTTCCTTTTTTTGAGAAATCCCGAGAAATCCCGACTTTTACTATTGGATGTCCCGATTTCTTGCATTTGGCAACCCTATTTGGCACAAACATAGTTTTAGCGTCATAATAAAGCTAAGATACCACAATTTCTAATAAAAAATGAGTGTAAAATCTGTTAAAATGTGTGAGAAACAGTTCGACAAAGTAAAAAAAAAGAAATTACGTTTTTTTAAATTTCAAAATCTGAAAAACGTGAAAATCTGTTATATAAAAAAATTAAAACTTTTTCTTCACATTATGGACAAATACGTAAAAATGTGTCAAAAAACATAAAAACAAAAAAATTAAAAATTTAATTTTATTTTAGTTTTTTTTTTCGTTTGTATTTTTTGGTCTGTAATCAATATTTGATTTGAACTGGGATATTGTCCTGGCTCAAGACCATTTTGCATCTATACTTAATAGAATGCAAATTTATTTAAAAATGGCATGGTGACATTTATTACTTGGCTGCAGTCTTTTCAAGTGGCTTCGCAGCGACTTTTCAACATCAAACTCGGACTCTTTAAGGAGATGATTCTCACAAAATAACGAGAAGCACAACTCACTTGCCGCACCAAGTAATAAAGTACACATGCCATCTTACAAGCATCTCATTGAGTTGCATATGTAAGTATGTGTATATGCAGTTATAGTTACCCAGCAATACTTCTGCCGTGCCAACGCTCAGTTGTTTTAGTGAGTTGTGCTTCTCATCTCTGACAACGTAGACTTGCGACATAAATGGATTTTTCAAAAATTGTACTTGTGCTTCTCCTTCGTTTGTGAGAATCATCTCCTAAAAGAGGCCGGGTTTGATGTTGAAAAGTCGCTGCGAAGCCACTTGAAAAGACTTTTGACATGGTCGAAATCATGATCGTGGTAGTCTGCAGCCAAGTAATAAATGTCACCATGCCATTTGTAAATAAATTTGCACTCTATTAAATATAGATGCAAAATGGTCTTGAGCCAGGACAATATCCCAGTTCAATTTTAATTTTCTTTAAAATCGAAAAATACGAAAAGTAATCAACTTTGGGCCGATTTCTAAAAAATATCCGATTTTTAATATTACTATCTCTATCTCAATCCTATCTCTTGGGTCCTTGTCTAATTTTGTTTTTTTTTTCAGAACTAAAAATTGTCTACAAGAACAAAAGTTATTGAATTTTGGCCGATGGATTTTGATTCTGAACCACTGTGCGCCGACTATGAAAGGGTTTTACGAATACTAGCTACAAATACGGATTTTTCGAAATTTATGATTTTAAGGGAGGAAAGAGACAAAAAGCGATAAAAATGGTACCAATTTAAGTATGGCCGCTATATTCGCGATAATCGGTATTTACATCTCTCTGACAACGTAGACTTGCGACATAAATGAATTTTTCGAAATTTGTACTTTTAAGGACGAGAAACATGATAGTGTAAAATAGGGGGATTTTTTTAATTCCAACTTTCAAGGGATACAATTGGAAAAGAGGGATAAACTGGTGCCAACCAAACCGCTGAAGTTAAAATCGGTGTATACATTCATCTGAGAGCGTAGACGCGAAAAATTAATGAATTTATCAAACTTGGTACTTTTAGGAGGAAAATGGGGTGAAAGCGGATACAAATGGTACCAACGACTGCGTGTAGAACAGTAAAATTCGGTGTGGACATTACACTGACTTCGTAGACGTGAAATCATGATTCAGTATTTACATTCATATTTCTACTTTTATTGAAAAGCTTGACCGTTTCATTTATAATGCAACACAATATCATTCATATGACTACCACGACTGACTCGGCAGTACCTCATCCGATCAACCCAATTTTCAGTACAACCCAAAATCCACACCAAACCGTGACTCGTTGTGGATGCATTAGCTTCTCGATAGACACGTGTGGGTTCTCTGAACCCCATATGCGGCAATTTTGCTTATTGATATAGCCACCGAAATAAAAATGAACTTGATGAAGGCTGAACTGAAGGCCGATTGAAATTTTCCACATAAATTTCTTGCAGTTTGCGTCAAAGACTTACCACTTTGGAAGTAAGTTTTTAACATTTCCCAATTTGGTTCGAGTGTCCCATTTTGCAAATTTATTATTATTATTTTTATTCTACCTTTCAGAGTCAAAGTAATCGGTAGTTCAAATTTAAAATGTTACATGGCCTACCCTATAGAAGCTTATTCCTTGCTTTGATGAACGACAAGTCCCTTAATACAATGACATTTCCTTAACAAAAATGTAAATTTTTCACTCTCTACGAAAAAGATATTTTTTCATAAAATTGCGTTATTATTCATTCCTCGGGGAATCATTTATGTTTCCTCTTTTGTCGCACAGTGTAATGGATACCACAATAATGTATGTCAGCGCTCGTATGTGTGTGTTTGTGAAAATGAAACTCTTATGCTACGAAGCATGTGTTGCCTGGCCAAACATACCCACTTCGGTTAGGGGTTAATTTTTATAGCCCTTCCACCCAGTCACCGCGTCTCCATGGAGAAAGTGAACGCTTTGCGAGCGTGAGGTCATTTGAGTGGCCATTACTGCTACTCAGTGAACGACGTAGCGACGAAGTCAATTTTATGTGTCGTGGCGTGTTCTCGATATAAGCGGCATTGCATGTCTGACGCCCTTCTTCTAATGAGGGATGGTGGAGGTGGTGGTGTTGGTGTGGTGGGGGGTTATTTAATTGGAGGAAATTCATTACAGTTAATTCTGATGGACAGGAGGGCTACTCAATCAGTGTTTGGATCTGTTGAATCAATGAGCTTTATGTGTGTGCTCTGCGGTGCGGTTCACTCATTAAGGGTATGTTTTGTTTCTTTTTTCGTCGAACTCCCCCCCCCTTGTTTTGGTTAATTCAATTTCTCCATGGCATGATTGCAGTTGATAAGTCACTACAATTTGCTTCTTTCTATTTGGGTCAGTGGTGGTTTATTCCGTGCATTCAATTGTTGGCTGCACATGTTGCAATGACACAAACATGCAACCGGATGCGGAAACTACTGCAAAGAAAGAAAATAAAAAAACATTAACTTGAAGAGGAGGTCGAAAAAAATTGTTTCTTATCGAAATTTGCTTAATGACAGTGGGCAAAAACATTTGTTTTTTAATCTTAACACGAAAATTATATTTAAGAAAATATATAAATTAATATTTAATATTAATAAAATATTAAAATATTTAATAATAATAATAAAATAAAATAATAATAATAATTAATAATAAAATAATTTAAAAAGAACAAAGCCATTTCCTTGATTCCTTTTTAATGGCAAGTTCCGTAAATATGATGTAGGAATTTCATTATCGTTTTCAACAGAGACGACAATTTTGTATATGGCTAAAAATTGTTTTAAAAAATGTGTTTGTCGGGCAAAATCACATAGATTTCTTAAGTCTGTTTGAATAAGCTATATATCGATCGAAAGCTCCGGGTTTCTTCTTTTCAAATCCGATACGAAAGTGAAAGTTGAGTTGGTTGGTAACCAACTTAGTTACAGGCATATAAGTGTGCAAAGGTACCCGATTTTGGGGGTGTCTGGCAAATTTCAAATATTTTTTAATTTTTAGTTTTTTTTCATTTGTATATATTTGGTCAGGGATTTGATCTGGGATATTCTTCTGACTCAAGACCATTTTGCTTCTATATATTATAGAACTCAAATTTATTTAAGTCATTTGTCAATAACTGTGCGTTCTATAAAATATAGAAGCAAAATGGTCTTGAGCCAGGAGAATATCTCTGTTCCAATCAAATTTCTTTTTTAAATTTTCAGCATATAAATCAAACAATGTGACACATGTCTTAATTTTGGTCATTGCACTCATTTTCCTATTTTTATGTTATCTTTGTTATCTTTTCTATATTTTGTGGTCTAAATAGACAAAGCAATTTCGGAGAAACCCGAAAAAAACACAAACTCATTATCATGTTTAGATAACCGAAATACATTAACAACAAATTAGTCGCACTTCGTGACAATATTTTTCATTTTTTTCATATTTGTTGTCTTCTGCTATCTATAGAAAATAAACACACATATTACGTATATCTATTATCTTTAACAAGATATATGCTATAAAGTAATTTTTCATCAACTATAGCCTCATTGAGTTCTGTGATCTTCATTTACGAAATTGTAAAATTTATTTTAATGAAATTGATATTGCATCCAGATATAAGGCGGGCCATTTAAAACTTTAAATTAGAAACGGCTATAAAAAAGTACTGAATTTTTTTTTAATTTCTGTTTTTATTGGAAATGTTGAACTTTGTCATTTAATAATGCAGTAGCTCATCCAATCAACCCAATTTTTCAGTACAGCCCAAAATCCACACCAAAACGGTGACTCATTGTGGATACATTGGCTTCTCAATAGTCACGAGTGAGTTCTCTGAACCCCATATGCGGCAATTTTGCTTATTGACATAGCCACCGAGATGAAAATGAGCTTCATGAAGACTGAACTCTTTTTATCTCTTCTTGAAAAATTTCCACGTATATTTCTTACAGTTTGCGTTAAAGACTCGCTACTTTGGAAGCAAGTTTTTAATATTTCCCAATTTGCAAATGTCAAACATAAACCTAAAAAACATAAAATGAATGTTATTCTACCTTTCAAAGTCAAAGTAATCGGTAGTAACAATTTAAAATGATACATGTCCCACCTATAGCATGTTTGTATATATTTTGTACGATAATTTGACCTTTTAACCCTTAAGCGTATACCAAAGTGTTGTAGCACAAAGAGACACGAGACTCTGGTCTGGCCCACTTCAATTTGATATGCGTTTTACAGCTATTATGCGAATCGCTTCACTCTACAAAACAATATCGATTAAAAATATAATAACAATTCACTTAAAAAGAATAATAAAAACTTATATTTATATACTAGTCGTTACAACATTCAAAACTATATGCAAAGACAAAAAGGGTGTGGTCAGAGCCTGATGACCTCTTAAAGGTTAAAGTCGAAAAAAAAATATTTTTTTTATATTTTCTAATAGAATAAATAAAGAAATATCATAGTAATTCGATTTTAACTCATCACCCTATTAATTATTAACGCAAAAAGGTCTCCCACCAGAAGGATATCCAAATTCAATGCTAATTTCATGCTCTAAAAATTAATGCTTTAATATTAATAGTTTGTAGCCATTTTGCTTCGAAAGTGCGAAAAATAATGGCCCTATAATATTGAAAATATAGCAAAAAAATAGTTATTTGACTTAACTCTTACTATTCTGAATATATATTGAGATAAAAACATACGATCAAGCTCAATGCGGTCCCAATTTCAAGATATATATTTTAAAAGGACACATCAGTTTAGCCACAGTGGGGTTGTTAACCAAACCCAACATTTAAAAAATGCAGGAAGACACAATTTAAATATAAATAAAAAGTAATTTATATTATCTACAAAACAGTCTGTAGTTTATTAAAGTCGGTCATGTATTCAGGAGGTAAAGGAAATTGAATAAGCAGATCTCGGAATGTGCTCTTCATAAATATTTATTTGTGAAGACAAATAATTGGTCTTAAAGGTTAAGTGAATAATTTTCTGAAACTGTAGTTTCACAAACAAATACGAACAGAAAATAAAAGATTTTTAAATTTTGGTTATTATATCTAAAAAATGTGAATTCCTGGGACAATTTTGATGTCATATTCGGATTCAGCGCACTGAAGTATTTCGAAATTGTCTCCAAACTTTCCTATCTAGCAATTGGCTTGCCCCGTCCACTATAAAAACAAGTAAGGAAAGGCTAATGTCGGACGGGGCCGACTATATGATACACTCCACTTTCCAATCGAATACAGTCCAACTCGGTAAAAAAGTGAAAACGGAAAGAATGTTTGTATGTTTCCTAATCATAGGCTAATACGACCTGGTTCGATTTGTCAAATCGATAAGAATATTTGTATCGGGGCTATATCCAAGCAATGAAAAATGTGACTAACTTTCACAATAAGTTCTTCCAGTTCAAATATAAGGTGTTATGCTCACTTTGAAGAAATTCGGTGGTTTCTGGGGCGGAAAAAGTTAAATCAGGAGCGAAATTTTTATGGGAGCTATATATAAATCTGAACCGATCTAACTCATTTTTACCACAGGTGTTTCTAGTTGAAATATAAGATGTTTTGCCACTTTTGAAGAAAATCTCTTGTAATATATGGTATCTAGAGTGAAAAGTGTCAAATCGGGAGTGAAATTCGTATGGGAGCTATATGTAAATCTGAACCGATCTGACCCATTTTTACCACAGGTGTTTCTAGTTTGAATATAAGATGTTTTGCCAATTTTGAAGAAAATCTGTGGTAATATGTGGTATCTTGAGTGAAAAGTGTCAAATCGGGAGTGAAATTCGTATGGGGGCTATATATAAATCTGAACCGATCTGACCCATTTTTACCACAGGTGTTTCTAGTTTGAATATAAGATGTTTTGCCGATTTTGAAGAAAATATGTGGTAATATGTGGTATCTTGAGTAAAAAGTGTCAAATTGGGAGTGAAATTCGTATGGGTGCTATATATAAATCTGAACCGATCTGACCCATTTTTACCACTGGTGTTTCTAGTTTGAATATAAGATGTTTTGCCAAATCTGAAGACAATCTGATACAATATGTGGTTTCTAGAGCGGAAAAAGTCAAATCGGGAGCGAAATTTGTATGGGAGCTATATATAAATCTGAACCGATCTGACCCATTTTTACCACAAGTGTTTCTAGTTTGAATATAAGATGTTTTGCCAATTTTGAAGAAAATCTGTGGTATCTTGAGTGAAAAGTGTCAAATCGGGAGTGAAATTCGTATGGGGGCTATATCTAAATCTTAACCGATTTTCTTCAAATTAAATAGAGTTCCTTCTTACCCCGAAAAACTTCGTTGTGCATAGTTTCATTTGGTTCTGTCTACAATTGCGACCTGTATCGTGATTACAAGAATAGATGGACGGACGGACAGACGGACATTGCTAAATCGATTCAAAAAGTGATTCTAAGTCGATCAGTATTGGGTGTTACAAACAAATGCACAAAGACATAATACTCTCGTGGATAATTAATTAATCAAACATTAACAACGATGTAAATGGTGTTTTGATCGGATGTCAAATACCAGAAGTCAATGGTCAACATTGACGTCTAAGTCAATAAGTTCAATGGGAGAAATGTTGCCCTTAATCAAACCTGAACAATGATGTACATCGTGTTTTGATTGGATGTCGAATACCAGAACTCAATAGTCAACATTGACGCATGAGTCAAAATTGACGTCCGAGTCAAAAGTGTTCAATGAGCGAAATGTAAACACTGATCAAACATGAATTACAATGTGCATATCGCATCTCGTTTCAATCAGACGTCGAATACCAGAAGTCAATAGTCAAATACCCGAAGTCAAGAATCAAAATTGACGTCCAAGTCAAAAGTGTTTAACGACCTAAATATAGCCACTATTCAAACATGGACAGCGATAATCATTTAGTTTCGATCGGAAGAAGTCAATAGTTAAAATTGACTCCTGAGTCAAAATTGTCGTCCGAGTCAATCAATGAGCGTAATGTTGCCACTGATCAAACATGTAAATCTTGTTTCGGTCGGACGTTAAATGTCAGAAATAAGTAGTAAAATTTGACTTCCGAGTCAAAATTGACGTCCGAGTCAAAAGTGCTAAATGAAGCCACTGATCAAACATGCAAATCATGTTTCTTGACAACTTAGTCAAAATTGTCGGCCGAGTCATAAGTGTTCAATGAGCGAAATGTAGCCACGGATCAAACGTGAACAATGATATGCATCTTGTTTCGACTCGGAGTCAAAATTGACGTCCGAGGACATAGAGACTCCCCAGCAATTGTTGTTCGAAAGCCTCAATGAGCGTAATGTTGCCACTGATCAATATAGTGTCGTCCAGCTTATCCTCAACAGAGTTTGTTGCCCAACATACGCAAGATTTTGCCATGCAGAGGGGACAAACATCTTGGGAGACATATTCCAAAAATTCGTCGAGAAATCGTTGGCGACAATTTCATATACGACGCTTTTGCCAACTGGTATATTTAGTAAATTGTTTATATGATATGATATCATAATAATCATAAAGTAGACGCAAATTAAAATAATTTTAAAGTATCTTATTCTCCGTTGCAAGTGTTTCCATGAAGATTTCTTTAAATTATTTTAATTGTTCGATGACCTTGAAATACATTTCCAATTCAAGCTAAAACCAAAAAAGCCACACAATATTCCCATTATTATTATTATTATTAATAAAAACAAAATAGAAAAAGAAGAAACTTAATCATTTCTTTAAAATGACAAAATGTTGCCATAAATAGAAAATAACATAATAAACATTGTTTTAGTGGCGACGTGATGAGGAATTTAATAAGAATTTCAAAAATAAAAATAGACTTTCAACTCGCAGCACAAATACGCGTAATTATAAACAATGACCAAATAGAGCATACAAAATGTTTTTTTTTTCGATAAATATGCGGAACTGCAGACAGGGCGACCCAAAATATTTGTGTCGTAGAATGAAAAAAAAAATGCAAATATCCATTTAAGCTGGGGCTGGGGCGAAAAAGACAATATTTACCAACTTAAATATATGTATTCGTTTCCACAAACAATGACGTGTGTATATATAGTTTTTTGTTTGCTTCTACTTTTCTAGCAAATAATAAAGTGTGCTGACGATAATTACACTTCTATATACGCCACAATGCAGGGGAAATAAGCTGTATTGTTTCATTGAGTCATTTGATGGTTACGCGGACGGACGTACGCCCGTTTGCTTGTTCAAAGACCGCAAAAGTGGTCATGATTGTACTGTGATCGTTCCCTTAGAGTGTCCGACTGACTGTTGGTTTGGAGAAATACAACCCGAGTAAGACCTTATTCCAAATAGTCACGTTCAAGATCAAGTTCGACAATAGCCCGACAAGCCAGCGCTACAGCACCACCACAACAAGTAAGGTTTTCAAAATTAGCTAAAATGACTCATGATAGTTTGATAAGATATAATGTGATACACTCAAAGAAAATGTGGGTTTATTATCACATGTGCAGTAGGTCGGATTAGGGAAAAGGATTAGGTTGGATTAGGAATGATATTTGGAAGGTTTTGACATTAGTCGGTTTTGGTTTCAATAGAAAGCTACCTCAGCTGTTACTAATTTAAAACTTTTGACTCAGACGTCAATTTTGATTGATCGGACTTCTAATACCGAAAGTCAAAATTGGCGCCTGATTCTAAAAAGTTCAAAGAGCAAAATGTAGCCATCGATCAAACATGAACAATGATGAGCATCTTGTTTCGATCGCACGTCAGATGCACATCGTCAACAGTCAAAATTGACGCCTGAATCAAAATTCAATTCAACTTCCAAGTCAAAAGTCTTCAATGAGCTAATGATAGCCACTGATCAACCATGAATAACGATGTGAATCTTGTTGCGATCGAATGTCAAATACCAGAAGTCATTAGTCAAAATTGACGCCTGAGTCAAAAATGGCGTCCGAATAAAAAGGGTCCGATAAGCGAAATGTAGTCACTGATGTGATCACCTGAACGACGAAGTGGATCTTGTTTAGATCGGATGTCAGAAACAAGAATTCAATAGTCAAATGCTAAAAGTCAATAGTCAAAATTGACGTCTGAATTTAAAATGTTCAATGATCGAAATATAGCCTCTGATCAAACACGAACAACGATATGCAACTTACTTCGATCGGACGTCAAATACAAAAATTCAATAATTGACGTCAGAGTCAAAATTGACGTCCGATTCAAAAGTGTTCAATTAGAGAAATGTAACTAATAAAACACAAATAACTATGTTAATCTTATTTCTATCAGATGTCCAATACCAGAAGTCAATAATCAATATTTTCGGTTGAGTCAAAATTGACGTCCGAGTCAAAAATGTGCAATGCTAAATACAGTCATTGACCAAACATGAATTACAATTTAAATCTTGTTTCAATCGGATGTCAAATACCAGAAGTAAATAAACATAATTGACGCCAGAGTCAAAATTGACGTCCGAGTCAAAAGTATTCAATGAGCGAAGTGTAGCCACTGATACAATATGAATAACGGTATAAATCTAGTCTCGATCAGATGTCAAAATACCAAAATACAATAGTCAAAATTGACGTCTGCGTCAAGCGTTTAATGAGCAAAATATAGAAGTCAATAATCAAAATTTACGCATGAGTCAATTTTGACGCCTCAGTCAAAAGTGTTCAATGGGCGAAGTATAGCCCCTGGTAAAACACGAACAACGATGTACATTTTATTTCGATTGGACGGCAAATACTAGAAGTCAATAGTGAAATACCCGAAGTCAATGGTCAAAATTGACGTCTGACGTTTTCAATAAGTGAAATGTAGGCAATGATCAAACACTAACAACGATATGCATATTACATTGATCGGACGTCAAATACCGAAACAAGATGCACATCGTCAACAGTCAAAATTGACGCCTGAATCAAAATTCAATTCAACATCCAAGTCAAAAGTCTTCAATGAGCTAAAGATAGCCACTGATTAACCATGAATAACGATGTGAATCTTGTTGCGATCGAATGTCAAATACCAGAAGTCATTATTCAAAATTGACGCCTGAGTCAAAAATAGCGTTCGAATAAAAAGTGTTCAAAATGTAGCCGCTGATCAAACATGAACAACGATGACAATTTTCTTTCGATCGGACGTCAAATACCAAAGTCAATTGACTAAATTGACGCCTGAATCAAAATTGACGTCTGAGTCAAAATCTAATGAGCTAAAAGTAGCCACTGGTAAAAAATGAACAACGATGTACATTTGACTTCAATTGGACGTCAAATACTAGAAGTCATTAATCAAAATTGTCGTCCGAGTCAAAAGTGTCCAATGAACTAAATATAATCACACTTGATCAACGATGAAAATTTTGTTTCGATCGGACTTCAAGTACCAGAAATCAATGGTCAAAGTTGACGCCTGACGTCCAAGTTGATGTTCGAGTCAACAGTGTTCAATGAGCTAACCACTGATCAAATAAGAATTATGATGTAAATCTTATTCGATCAGATACCTAATATTAGAAGTCAATAATCAAAATTTACGCCTGAGTCAAAATTGACGTCAGAGTCAAAAGTATGTGCTAAATAGAGCCACTGATGTTACATGAATTCCGATGTAAATCTTGTTTCGTTCGAATTCAATTAGCAGAAGTCAATAGTTAAATAGCAGAAAGTCAATGGTCAAAATTGACGTCTGAGTTAAAAGTGTTCAATGAGCCAAATGTAGTCACAGGTAAAACATGAACAAAGATATACATTTTATTTTGTTAACTACTAGAAGTCAAAAGTCAATAATCAAAATTGACCTCCAAGTCAAATGTGTTCAATGAGCGAAATGTAGCCACGGATCAAACACGAATAACGATTTAAATCTTGTTACTATCGGATATCAAAAGCCGGAAGTCAATAGTAAAAAATGACGCCTGCCCTAAAAGTGTTCAATGAGCGAAATGTAGCCACATATCAAACATGAACAACGATGATCATTTTGTTACTATCGAACGTCAAATACCTGAGGTCAATAGTAAAAATTGAAGCTTGAGTCAAAAGTGTTCAATGAGCTAAATGTAGATACTGATCAAACATGGACAACGATGACAATTTTCTTTCGATCGGACGTCAAATACCAAAAGTCAATAATCAAAATTGACGCCTGAGTCAAAATTGTCGTCCGAGTCAAAAGTGTTCAATGAGCTAATTATAGTCATTGGTCAAATTTTATCAACGATGTTTCGATCGGACTTCCAATGTCAATGGTCAAAGTTGACGCCTGAGTCAAAATTGACATCCGAGTCAAAAGCGTCCAATGAGATAAATGTAGCCACCGATCAAACATGGAAAACGATAAGCATAGATATGTAAATCTTATTTCGATCGGACATCAAATACCTGAGTCAATGGTCAAAGTTGTCGCCAGAGTCAAAATTGACGTTCGCGTCAAATGTGTTCAATGAGCGAAATGTTGCCACTGATCCAATATGAATGATGATGTAAATTCTGTCTTTATTGGATGTCAATTTTGACTCGGGCGTCAATTTTAACGTTTGACTCGGACGTCATATTGACGTTCGAATCAAAAGTGTTCAATGAGCTAAATATAGCCACCGATCAAACATGGAAAACGATGAGCATAGATATGTAAATCTTATTTCGATCGGACGTCAAATACCCGAAGTCAATGGTCAAAGTTGTCGACAGAGTCAAAAGTGACGTTCGCGTCAAATGTGTTCAATGAGCGAAATGTAGCCACTGATCCAATATGAATGACGATGTCAATTTTGTCTCTATTGGATGTCAATTTTGACTCCGGCGTCAATTTCGACTTTTGACTCGGACGTCAAATTGACGTTCGAATCAAAAGTGTTCAATGAGCTAAATATAGCCACTGATCAAACACAATCAATGATGAGCACTTTGTTTCAACTGGACGTCAAATATCAGAAGTAAATAGACACAATTGACGCCAGAGTCAAAATTTACGGCCGACTGAAAAGTGTTTATGAGCGAAATGCACTGATAATGAATAATGAATATCGTTGTTAATCTTGTCTCGATCGGATGTCATATACCGTAGTCAAAATTGACGCCTGAGTCAAAATTGACGCTCGAGTCAAAAATTTTCAATGATCAAAATCTAGCCACTTATCAAACATGAACAACGATGAGCATTTTGTTACGATTGGACATCAAATACCAGAAGTCAATAGTCATATACCAAAAGTCAGCAGCCAAAATTGACGTTCGAGTTAAAAATGATCAATGAGCTAGATGTAGCCAATGACCAAAAACTAATTGTGATTTTACTCTTGTTTCAATCGGATGTCAAATACAACAAGTCAATGGACAAAATAGACGCCTAAGTCAAAATTGACGTGTGAGTCAAAAGTGTACAATGAACTAAATGTAGACTTTGAGCAAACATGAATTACGATTCGATCATATGTCAAATACTATACGTCAATAGCCATATACCAGAAGTCAATAGTCACAAATGACGTACGAGTCAAAAATGTTTAATAACAAAAATGTAGAGAAAACAAACAGGATTCAAATATGAATAATGAATCGTTCGGATGCCAAATACCAGAAGTCAATAGTCAAAATTGATGCCTGAGGCAAAAGTATTCAATGAGCTAAATGCTGACACTGATCAAAAATTAACAACGATAATCATTTTATTTCCATAGGACGTCAAAAAGTCAATAGTCAAAATTGACATTCGAGTCATAAGTGTACAATGAACTAAATATAGCCAAAAATAAAGAAGTCAATTGTCAAAATTGACGTTCGAGTCAATGAGATAAATATAGCCACTGATGAAACAGGAATAATGATGAAAAACCTGTTCAATTGGATATCAAATACCTGAAGTCAATAGTCAAAATTAACGTCTGAAGCAAAAGTGTTCAATATTCGAAATGTAGCCACTGATCCAATATGAGTATGAGTAAATTTTGTCTCGATCGGATGTCAGAAGTCATTAGTCAAAATTTATGCCCGAATCAAAAGTTTTCAATGATGGAAATGTAGACTCCACTGTGTGATTTAACCTTTTTGTCGTCACAATAGGGCGTCAATGTTTAAGTCTTTTAGCGAGTAATAATAATAATTCTTAAAATAGGAGATTATTTAAAAAGTCTGTTTTAATATTCTGGAATTTATTTGTTTTACTTTTATTATTTCTTACTTAACAATATATGAAATAAATAAAAATATGTCAACTCTGTTAAACTTCACATTCGTTGCGGATCGTCCAATTGATATACAATTTTGCTGACATAGTTTTTTTTGAAGATTGAAATAAGATTATTTCAAATGTCTATTTTGCTAAAGCATGACCAGTTCACAAATTTTATATTTTTTCTTCAGATATTTTTCTTTGGGCGTAACTGCATCTAACTGCAATATCAGCACATCATAATTGTATGAAAATTACTTCTTTCTATAACTATCTATTGCCATTTATAACAACACCACAGCGAAGTAACCAATAAAAGGCTGCAGTTTCGAAACCAAAAATTTTCATACGACCAATCAAGCGCAGAGAAAGCCAATTTTATGGCTCATAAAAGACAGAATTTTATTCTCTTTTTTTTTTTGCAAAATTTCCCTTCAAACCAAAGATAGTAAAATAGCAATTTTGAAATCATAAAAAAGTGCAAACCAAAAAAATGCTAAACTAAATTGCATTTTCCACCTTTGTCTCTTGTTGTTGTTGCTGTTCCCAATCTTAGTGCACTTTGTGTAAAATTTCTCCAAGAAACCGCAAAGTTTTGAATTCACTTTAGCATGCATACAGATATAGACACAAAATATATATATTTTTTTTGGTTATATTGAAATGACAAAATTACACACGCAATTGCTAACAATGAGTGAGTGAGTGAATGAATGAAGAAAACAAAACGAAAACACATTATAAATTCGCTAAAGTTGAGTTCATTTAACTATATAAACAATTCCAATTCAAATACACTTCCAAATTGGTGATTAGCACAAATGCAAATTGTCGTATCTAACATTTTCATTTAAGCAAAGAAATTTACAAAGTAAGAAAAAACTTAGTAAATCTATACAATTTCTTTTGGAAATATGTTAAATGAGTTAATTAAATTGTTTTTCATAAATTAATTAATGAAGGCTTTATGATATGCTAAATCGATTTTTATCGTATCGAGTTTATTCGATTGAGTTCTTTACTACCAGCAATTCTCATTTATTTGTCCAATGTGTGTTTGTGGCATTAGTATTTTCCCGGGTTGAAAGTCAACCAAATTCGAACAACTAAAAGTCAACTGGAAACTCTGTATAAAATATTAATATATTAATTAATGTCGTATATTCATTATGAAAAGAATTCAAATTTGCATTAATGTGAAGAATCAAATACCAGTGGTCATTAATCAAAATTGACGCCTGAGTCAAAAGTGTTCAATGATAGAAATGTAGCCACTGATCGAATATGAACGACGATATGCATTTTGTTTCTGTCGGATTTCAAATACCAAATGTCAATAGTCAAAATGTGACGCCTGAGTCAAAAGTGACGTCAGAGTCAACAGTGTTCAATGACCTAAATATATCCACTAATCAAACATAAACAACGATGTAAGTCTTGTTCTGACCGAATGTCAAATATCAGAAGTCGTTAGTCAAAATATATACCCGAGTCAAAACTTTTCAATGATGGAAATGTAGCCTCAATTGTGCCATTTAACCTTTTGCTGTCACATTAGGTTTTTTTTAGAGAATATCCAAAATAATTCTCAGATAAAAAGTCAACTGGAAACACTGTAGAAAATATTAATATCTATAACAATGATTTCATTATGAAAAAAATAAAATTACTTGGTGCGATTTCTTAAACGCAAATTCGGCAAGTGAGTTGTGCTTCTCGTTCGTTTGTGAGAATCATCTCCTTATAGAGGCCGGGTTTGATGTTGAAAAGTCGCTGCGAAGCCACTTGAAAAGACTTTTGACATGGTCGAAATCATGATCGTGGTAGTCTGCAGCCAAGTAATAAATGTCACCATGCCATTTGTAAATAAATTTGCATTCTACTAAATATAGAAGCAAAATGATCTTGAGCCAGGACAATATCCCAGTTCAAATCAAAATTATAATTTTCACTTTGATCATCACAATTATCGCATTAGATTATACTATGCAATCATTTTGGGACCATATAAAGTATTTTCCGATGTAGTTTGGCTTCGTAAACCCGAGAATGATAATAAAATACCAATTAATATGTATACTCTAATTTTGGAACCAATGGTCCGATCACACCTGCTCAAATGTTTAATTAATGGTGTTTATCATGGCTACAAATTTTGTGATTTTCACTTTCACATAGAAACGAAAAATTTATTTCTTTAATCTTATTGCAGTAATAATGTAAGTTAATAAAAACCTAAGGCTTAATATATCAGCTCACCAAGGGATAATGTCTTCATACCGTTTTTTGTTAATTAATAAATCATTCCAAATATCCTACTAAATCATTTCTATAAACTTATCGACTGATTGGACTATGTGTATTTTAAAATTCATACTTTAAGGGTTATAAACAATTTATTTTTGAATATTTTTGTTGTTTTGCTCTTAACCCATTAATGCCCAGATGGGTAGTTTTCTTTCCCTGAACTAAATATGAGATTTCTGCGAAACTAGACGGAGTAACAACTATTTGTTGATATTTGTCAAATATTAATAATTTGCTTTGATATAATACCAACAACCCCCCTATACAGAGCCTACTTCCCCCGATCCTTACGCAAAACTTTGAAATACACAAAAATACCTAATTTGAATTAAAGATTATAATTATGTTTTCACATGAAATTGAAAAGTTTTCATTACTATACATATTAAATTTATTATTGGCAAGTTTGTTTCATTATTATTAATAATTTAAACATGCAACGGCACAAGGGGTAGAAAACTACCCCGGCCATGTCTTGAAGACCAATATATATATATTTATCAAATTGTTGTGTCTAAAATATTCATAGTTACATCAAAATTAGGTAGAAGTAAAAAATAAAGAAAAAATCCAACAGGATCGGGTACCGGCCATTAATGTGCTAAGGTACACATGAATACAATATATTTGAATCCCAGCAAAAATATTAACCCTGTTGAATAATGTATAATTTCGGCTGGGCTATTTTACCTTTTTGTACTGTAGATAGATGCAGATAATTTCCTTTTTGCAATGATTAACTGAGATCCAAGTTCATCAATATTTGTAAATTTCAAGTATATTTGTATACTGGAGTAACTGAAACACACTGTGTAAGGGCAACCATAAGATAAACCACTTTTTGAAAAGAAAAAACGAAAACTCATTCTCATACGATAAATGACTTCCGAGATATATGCCAATAAAATATCCTCTAAAATAATTTCAACTTTTTGAACATTTATGGACTTTAATTACATATACACAGCAATGATTATCAATGGATTTTTCTTCAAAATATATAAAAAATATGTTCTCTTTATTTTCTAATTATTAATAAAATAATTTTCAAATAATTTTTATTTTTTACTTTGAGATTTTTTTACAAAAGATACAATGTTGCATCTAATATTTCAAGCACTGTACCGCATTACGAAGTGTGTTTGCAATATTTGTTGTCAAAATAGTGAAACTTCTTGAAAAAGTAACACATCCAATTCAAAAATATTAACAATTTTTTATTCACAAAAAACATATTTAATAAATATATACATTCAGGTTCGCAAAAAATTTTTGGTAAATTAGTTTTTCATTCAAAAAATTATCAGACGACGAGGAAGTCTTTTTTACGTAAAAATCAATTTTTTAAATTAAAAATTATTTTATTTGGGATATTGTCCTGGCTCAAGACCATTTTGCATCTATATTTAATAGAATGCAGAACGCTCTGAAATTCGAATTTCAGAGCGTTTATTTTTCAGAGCAGCGAAGACGATGTTGTTGAAGTCTCACCAGTTGTCTCTAATAATACAGCCATTGGAAGCTTAAATAATTTAATAAAATGGTGCAGTGACAGTGATTCGATGAAACCAAAAAGACAAATAAATATAACTGATTATATGTCAAACAAAGATTAGTTGTAAATGTGGCCATTGTGCAGTCTATCACTCCAATAACTTTCAACTTTATTATTTAATTGTTTTAAATACATATTAGAACTTTTTATTTTTTAATTTAAAAGAATACATGTGATGTAATTGGACTGAATTGTTATGTTTTGTTGCCTTTAGTTTTTTTATATTCACATTTTTAATTTAAAATAGTACATTTAGTGTATTGGACTGAGTTGTTACGTTTTTTATCAAATAAAATAGAATTAAAAGTTTAAAAGTGTTTTATTTTAGAAAATTTACACATTTTTTATTTTTTATTCGAAAAAAACGTCCAGAAATTAGAATTGCCTCAAAAACAAAGCGGTTCCAATTTACAAGCGTCTACTGTACTAATAAAAAATATTTTTTTTTTAAATTTTAAATAATATGTATTTTTAATTAAGGAACTAAGGTTTTTAAATAAAAAATAAGAAAAAATTAGAAAATAATCTTTTTTAAATACAAAATGAAATGAATGTTAAAAATGATTTTCTTAAATAGAAAATGTATTTGCAAATATAGAATTTGTCTACTTGAAAAACAAGCAATTCCTGAAAACAATTAAAAAAAATAAACAATTTTTTCTCGAAGCACATGTTTTTAACGTTTATTTTCGAAACGCAAAAGATATTTGGGAAATTAGTTTTTCATTCAAAAAATTCTGAATTTTTGTTAATTATGTCGTTTTACATTTTACCTGACGATACTTAACTACGTGCCATACTTATACTGTGGGTTGGCTGATAGAAGTCTTATGGTGAAATTATCGTACGACGAGAGGAAGTCATTTTTACGCACCATTGGCGTCGTCGCCGCCACCACTGCCGCTGTTGACATGTGACATTTCATTCATAAAGTATTGTAATTTACCGCCGGGGTATATATTACCTTTGAGATATGTGGCTATGGAGGTGGTTGGGTGTTGTTTCCCCTTCATTGGCAATTTGTTACACATTTAAATATTTCTGAGGCGCGTTGGGTGCCATTCGAGGGGTTTGTAACTTCGATAAGCCCTCGACTAACTTCAACTGATGGTTGAAGAAAATTACAGGAACTTATTACGAAGGTTGGCCCAATTCTTTGCGTGGAGGATGGGAGGGAGGGAGGTATGGTAATTCTGTTGTTGTTTGTAAATATCGTAACAATGTTGTCATGGCAATAAGGGGAGGGGCGGGGGGGTCTGATTAATTCTCCAAAGAATTATGATATGTGTCGTACAGAAAAAAGGGGTGTTTGTTGATGGTTGATAACATGAGGCGATTACCAAACAAATGTGTTTTGGAAATAGTGGTTTGGAGAGTGAATTGTTTATGCCTTCATAAATAAACTAAGAATTATTTGAAGGAGAAGAGGGCTATCTGAAAGCACACCTTAGGGGCCTAATTCACCCATACGACATGTCGTAAAATACTATCGTAATGGGTCTTTGTTTGTAGTGTCAAAGGTATATATTTCGAATAAAAAATATTTGACAATCAAAACCCCACTATGAATGAATTTGGTCACAGTTTTGTCCCACTGTATTATACCTCTTCACCTATATTTCAATATTATCAGGCCAATTTAAACCATCTGAAATCCCACTGTGCCCCACCATATGTTAAGCATGTGCTGGCTGCCTCCAGTTGCCCGACATCCCATCATAGCTGCAGACCTCCTCCATTTCCACATCTTCAAGTGTTTGAATTACTCTTTCTCCGCGATTGTTGACAGGGTTTTTGTTTCTGTTTTTCCCTTTTTTCATTTCATAAATTACTCGCATAATATATATGATTAAATATGCAATACTTTAACTTGCTCCACACTGACTTGACTGACTCTGGCTGACTTACTACCTACTGACTGACTCAGACAACGGAGCAACTCTCGCTGGGATTTGCGTGCGGAGTCGTAGGTGCGGTGACTGTTAACCCCAATGGCAGATTTAAATGAGGAATGGAATGGGGGGAAAAGGAAAGCATTTGAAGTACTGCTTCCCCCATTCATATTTGTTTTTTTTTTTTTTAGCATTTAGTTATGTTCATACTTGAGGTTGAGTAGTTTTCTTGTTTATTTATTGTTTTTGTTTTGGGTAAAAGTTAAACTAACGAATGTTTGGCTTCCTTATGTGTGAATGTGCGTGTTTTTTCAGTCGGTGAATAACTGCATATGCGAGGGATGTTATAAAAGTTGCCGATGGCAGGAGGTGACAAATTGACAAAATTATTATGAGAAAAGGGCAGTGATTAAAATATGTCAAAGAAATCGAAGATAAAAAATAAAAATACCAAACACGCCCTGGGAAGTTCAGTTTCTTATTACGAATGTGAAGCTTGGAATCTAACGACGAAAGAAAACATTTTTTTTTGAAAAATTCGATGTATAAATTCTGAACTTATGAGCTATCATGAGCCGATATCAGCAATCATTATTGTTATAGTAATAAATTAAATTTTTAGATGGTTTTTGAATGATTCGTAAAAATACGTTTTTAAATAAAAACTTGATTAAAAAAAATAAATAAAATATAAAAAAAATATTAATTAAAAATAATAAAAAAAAAAACAATTTTTTTAATAAAAAAGGGAATTAAAAAAGTAGAATTCTTCGGGAAAACTTATTTTTTAATAGTCAATATATTTAGTCATGAAAATAAAATAATAACAGTGTTGTAAACAAAAACAAAGTTTCAAACAAACAAAAAATTATACAAAAAAATTAAATAAAGAATTTGATTGACGAAATTATTTTTTAATAAAAAATAAATTTTGTTTAATAAATAAATTATGTTTTAAAAACTCATCTTTTAAAATAACAAATTAATAAGAACATAAGTCCTAAAATTAAATCGGAAAGTCTTCAAAATTGATTGATTTTACGTGGAATTCCTAAAAAATACAAAAATACAGACTCATTTTTTAAACAAAAAAATATGAAAATATTAATTATTTTTATATAAAAATTATTTTTTATTAAATAAATGATGTTTTAAAAACTCATTTTTTAATAAAAATTGTGTTTAAAAATCTTCTGTTAAAAAAATATTTTTCAAAAATTAAAAAAAAAATAATTTTGTTTAATAAATAAATGAAGTTTTAAAAACTCATCTTTTTAATAACAAATTAAGAAGAACATAAATCTGAAAAATAAAATCATAATATTGGAAAATCTTCAAAAATTTCTCGTTGATTTTATGTGAAATTCCTCAAAAATTACAAAAAAACAGATTAAAAATTAATTAAGCAAAAAATTAAATTAATTATTTAAACTAAAAATAATTTTTTTTAAACAAAAAAATTAAATTATTTTTTTTATAAAAAATATTAATTATTTTATATAAAAATTATTTGTTAATTCTCTTTTGTATTTGTTCAGCTTGAGGCCATAGGAAAAACTGGTGTTGTTTGTTTGTTGTTTGTTATTTTATTTTTTTTATTTTATTATATTTTTATTTATTAAATAAATGATGTTTAAAAACTCGTTGTTTAATTTAAAAAGTTAAATTTTTGTTAAAAATCTTTTGTTAAAAAATATTTTTTCAAAAATTAAAAAAAATAATTTTGTTTAATAAATAAACGAAGTTTTCAAAAATGCATTTTTTTAAAACAAATTAAGAAGAGCATAAATCGTGAAAATAAAATCATAAAATCGGAAAATCTTCGAAAATGTCACGTTGATTTTACGTGGAATTCCTCAAAAATTACAAAAAACAGATTAATAACAGATTTTAAGCAAAAAGTTAAATTATTTTTTTAAACAAAAAATTATTTTTTTTTAACAAAAAATTATTTTTTTTTAAACAAAAAAATTTTTTTTTAAACAGAAAATTATTTTTTTAAACAAAAAAATTAAATTATTTTTTTATAAAAAATATTAATTATTTTTATATAAAAATTATTTTTTATTAAACAAATGATGTTTAAAAACTCGTTGTTTAATTAAAAAAAATTAAATTTTTGTTTAAAAATCTTTTGTTAAAAAAATATTTTTTTCAAAAAATAAAAAAAAATAAAAAAAATTGTAAATAAATTTGCATTCTATTAAATATAGATGCAAAATGGTCTTGCGCCAGGACAATATCCCAGTTCAAATCAAATATTGATTACAGACCAAAAAAATACAAACGAAAAAACTAAAACAAATGAGCGTTGGCACGGCAGAAGTATTGCTGGGTAACTATACCTGCATATACACATACTTACATATGCAACTCAATGAGATGCTTGTAAGATGGCATGTGTGCTTTATTACTTGGTGCGATTTTTTAAACGCAAATTCGGCAAGTGAGTTGAGATTCTCGTTCGTTTGTGAGAATCATCTCCTTATAGAGGCCGGGTTTGATGTTGAAAAGTCGCTGCGAAGCCACCTGAATGAAACCTTTAGACAGGGTGGAAATCATGATAGTGGTAGTCTGCAGCCAAGTAATAAATGTCACCATGCCATTTGTAAATAAATTTGCATTCTATTAAATATAGATGCAAAATGGTCTTGAGCCAGGACAATATCCCAGTTCAAATCAAAAATAATTATGTTTAATAAATAAATGATGTTTTAAAAATTATCTTTTTTAATAACAAATTAAGAAGAACATAATTCATAAAAATAAAATCATAAAATCTTTGAAAATTTCTGGTTGATTTTACGTGGAATTTCTCAAAAATTACAAAAAAATATTCTTTATTAAATAAAAGATGTTTTATAAAAACTTGTTTTTTAATTAAAAAAAATCTAAAATGTTTAAAAATCTTTTGTTAATTTTTTTTAAAGAAAAATATTATTTCAAATATTTAAAATTAAATTATTTTTTTATAAAAAATATTAATTATTTTTGTATAAAAGTTATTTTCTATTAAATAAATTATGTTTTAAAAACCCGTTTTTTAATAAAAAAAATAAACAAAATTTGTGTTTAAAAATCTTCTGTTAAAAAAAAAATATTTTCTTAAATAAACAAATAATTTTTAAATACACAAATATTCATTTTTAATAAAAAAATATTTTTTTCAAATATTTAACAATATTTTGACAATGAAATTAATTATTATATGAAAAACGAGGCTTTTCATATGCACAATTAAGTTTTTAAAAATAAATACAAAATGATTTTTAAAATAATATTTTTAATGGAATAAAATAAAATACACACTTACATTAAATACTAAATTAAAATTAAATATTTTCTTTTTAATATTTTAAATAAAAATTATGTTTTTTTATTAAAATAAAAATTTGTATTTTAAATAAAAATACATTATAATAAAATTAAGTTTTTCTAAATAAAAAAATTTGTTTTTATGTAAGCAACGAATTAAAATTATAAAAATTATTTTTTAATGAAGAATTGAATAAAGTAGACAATGGCTAACGTCAAATATTTGAATATAGCCGTGTCGAATCTTATATACTCCACCACGGATAATATTCCTCAATATCTTTTTATTTTTCGCATTTATGCAGTTCTTTATCTTTGTATCCCTTTATTTATTTGTATCCCTTTTCGGCCTCTAAGAGTATTAAATTCTAAAAATTAATTAAAATAATTTATTAAACGTAAATTGTACGTTTCAATATCACGGAGACTAGGGGATAATATTCCCTCTGGACCGATTTCGCCCATTTTCAACCCCCACCGATCTGTAAATATTAGTCACATACTGTGTGGAAAGTTTGAACCCTCTAGCTAATTTCTTTCGGAAGTTAGCGTGCTTTCAACAGCAGACGTACATGGCTTGATCTTAGAATTTTACCAAGATCCATAATAAATTTAGTTTGTGGGGTCTCCGATGAATATATCCTAAGGTCGAAATAGGTTTAAAATGAATAGTCAGAAAAATATAAAGATAATTGAAAAAAATTAGAAAATATATTTTTTATAAATAATACTTTCTACTTTAATTAAAAATGTCCAGATTTCGCATGATTTTTTCGTCTTGAATTTGCGTTTCTTGGAATAATATGTTAATAAAATTTTAAAATAATTCTCAAGAATTATTTTTTACAAGAAAATCGGTGGATTAGTTTTGTGTTATTGTGTGCAAAATAAATAGAATTTGAAAATCAATTAAATTAAACACTTTTGAAAAAAAAAAATCAAATTCGTGGAGAAAATTATATAACTTCGTATTTGAAATTTGTGAAACAGCAACCTAGGTGTCTCATTTTTGGCTCTCACATCACCGATCAATAACACTTCAGATACATACATGTTAATTTGCATTAATAACGAATCAACCTGTCAGAAACTATATGTATATTTATTTTCACATTTTTTCCAATCCAACTTGTACTTTTCAAAGCCCTTTTCAACCCCCCCTCGCATTCCTTTCGTTATACATCATCGCATGGAGTTAGACTTGCACTCATACTCGTCTGTGCATGATACCGGAAACTGTCAATGATTTTAATCATAATGTTACTCTACTTTATACAAGTATCTTTACAAATCTCTCCACACGTCCAGTCCTGTCCCGTCCCGGCGACAATTTAATTTATGTTCGGTTTTTAGAATGTGACTTGTGTTTATTTCTTTATTTTTATTATTTAAATTCATATTAATTAAATTAAATCAATTTCAGTTTTAATGAAAATTGACAATCGCGTCATCATTATTTTTGCTTTTAGTTACGCTGATGTTGTTATTGTTTAACGCCGCGCCAACGTCCGTCCGACCATTTGCAATGGACGGCGGTTCATTGCCAATTAAAACAATTCCAATTAAATTTGTGTAATGGATTGATTGAATGGGGCATATGAATGAATGAATGAATGAAAATTCGCAAATCAAATCTTTACATCTATTAAATGTTTGTTACGCAGCCGAGTAACGCGTACCGAGTACTTGGAGATTGGCGCTGACTTTTTCACTCAATCATGAAATTAATCAAATGGCGTCATTTTTAATAATAAAAACGAAAAAAACACATCATTTAAGGCCTTACACAGATCTTGTTGTCTGTTCAATGAATGGTGAAGATAATTAATGGAGAGTGTAGTGCATTAGAGTGTATTGGAAATTTGCAACAAACATAATTAAGTGCGAAAGACACACAACAACCAATTTTACTCATTTATATTACAAATATATAAATTTATATCGATCTTAGGTCGATATTAAAAATTCCGACCCATCCGACAACTTACACATTTTGGAAATACCTAACTCCTACTTATATATTCACTTAGAATGACTAAAAATGTTGCGAATTTCACTTTAGCATAGAAACAGTGGTTTAGGAAAGGCCTCCAAAAATGATGATAAAATTTATTTTTTTTTTTTTCAAAAAAAATCTTTTTTTTTTTTTTAATCTTTTTTTTTTGCTGGCATGAAAAAAATAGAGAAAAATCGAAATAAATAATATTTTAATAGATAACATTCTAATAAAGAAAAAAAATCCATATGTAAAATGCTATGAATAAATATAGAAATTATTACTCTCTTTATAGACGCAAAAAATAAAAAAATCATTATTTTCTATGTTTTTGCATACAATTATATAACAGAATATTTTGTATTTATTTTATAATAGCTGGGTTATTAGCGATGAAAACTATGCCTACTCGAAGAAAATCTATGAATAAATGTAGAAGTTATATGACCTTTTTTGTAGAAATAATGAAAAAAGTGTCAATTTTACAAAGTTTTTTTTTTTTTAAATTAAGAAGAGCCGTAAGTTTTACATCTACCTATAGATTTACTTCAAAAACGGCTAGTTTACTATAGCTGGGTTCTTAGCTAATAAAACAAAGCCTTTTTGAAGAAAATATATTGACAAATGTAACAGTTATGACCCCCTTATTGTAGAATTAATGAAAAAAGTGTCAGTTTTACAAAGTTTTTGCTTAAATTAAAAAATGTCATAACTTCTACATTTATCCGTAGATATTCATCGAATAGGATTTGTTTTCCTCATTAAGATACTGACAATTACAAATGAAAACAAAATATTATGGTATTTAATTTTTAAAGCTGTTTTTCGCGCATTTAAGCAAAAACTGAAAAAGTCATGATTTTTTTTAAATTTTTCAAAAAAAAAATATTTTTTAGAAAAAAATATTTTGTTCTATTATTTTGAAGCTAACATTCTATTGAATAAGAAAATGTCTATACGTAAACTATCTACGAATGTATGTTGAAGTTTGTACACATTTTGTAAAGGCAAATGATTTAAAAAATATCATAATTTCCTAAGTTTTTGCATAAATGGGAAACCCGCTTTGCAACTTAAAAAAAACCTTGTGTATTTATTTTATAACAACTGGGTTCTTAACGAAGAAACTAAATCATATTCGAAGAAAATCTATGAATAAAAATATAAGTTATGACCCTTATTGTTGAAATAATGAAAAAAGTGTCATTTTTACAAAGTTTTTGCTTAAATTAAGAAGTGCCATAACTTCAACATTTATCCGTAGATATTCTTCGAATAGGCTTTGTCTTCTTCGTTAAGATGCCAGCAATTATAAAATAAAACAAAATATTAATTTATTTAATTTGTAAAGCTGTTTTTCGCGCATTTAAATAAAATTAAAAAAATCATGATTTTTTTTAATCTTTTCGAAAAACAACTTTTTTTGCTGAAAACCATAAGAAATAGAAAAAATGAAAGAAAAATATTTTGTTTTATTATTTTAGAGCAAATATTCTAATAAATAAAAAATGTCAATATGTAAAATATCTATGGATAAATGTAGACGTTAATGAACTCTTTGTAGACGCAAAAGATTTTTAAAAAATCATGATTTCCTTAGTTTTTGGGTAAATATGTCATAAACCCGCTTTGCAAATAAGATCACACAATCGATTGTATTTATTTTATAATAACTGGGTTCTTAATGAAGAAAAAAATTGAAGAAAATCTTTTAATAAATGTATAAGGTATGACCCTTATTGTAGATTTAATGAAAAAGTTTCATTTTTACCAAGTTTTTGTTTAAATTAAGAAGGACCATAACTTTTACATTTATTCACAGATATTCTTCGAATAGGGTTTTTACATTTATTTACATATTTTTTAAATAGGAAAGAAACCCTATTTGAAGAAAATTTTTTAGTAAATGTATAAGTTATTGTAGAAATAATGAAAAAAGTGTCATTTTTACCAAGTTTTTGCTTAAATTAAGAAGGGCCATAACTTTTACATACATCCATAGATATTCCTCGATAAAGCCTGGTTTTCTTCCTTGAGATGCAAGCATTTAAAAATAAAACAACATATTCTGTTATCTAACTTATAAAGCAGAGTTTCGTGCATTTAAACAAAAATTAAAAAATATGATTTTTTTAACCTTTTTGAAAAACATTTTTTGCTGAAAACCATAAGAAATAGAAAAATGAAAGAAAAATATTTTGTTTCATTATTTTAGGGCTAACATTCTAACCAATAATAAAACGTCTATATGTAAAATATCTATGGACAAATGAAGAACTTAGGAAGCTCTTTGTAGACGCAAAATATTTCCAACATGTCATGATTTCTTAAGTTTTTGCATAAATAGCTCGGGAACCCGCTTTACAAATTAGATAGCATATTCTTCTATATTTATTTTATAATAGCTGAATTCGTAACGAAGAAAATAAGGTACATTTGAAGAAAATGTATGTATAAGTGTAGAAGTTATGACACCCTTATTGTAGAAATAATGAAAAAAGTGTTATTTTTACCAAGTTTTTACTTAAATTACGAAGAGCCATAACTTCTATATTAATCCATGGATTTTCTTTAAATACGGCTTGTTTTCTTCGTTGAGAAATACAAAATAAAATAAATACAAAATATTCTGTTATCTAATTTCTAAAGCGGGGGTACAATAATAATTGAAAAAGTGTAGTTTTTACCAAGTTTTTGCTTCAATTGAGAGGTGACATAACTTCTACATTTATCAATAGATATTCTTCGAATAGGCTTTATCTTCTTCGTTAAAATGCTAGCAATTATAAAATAAGAAAGTATTCTCTTATTTAATTTGTAAATCAGGTTTTCGCGTATTTCAACAAAAATGAAAAAATCATGATTTATAAAATCATCATTATTCATAGATCTATCACATATAGACATTTTTTTCTTCATTAAAATGTTAGCTATTAAAAAGTAAAATTAAATATTTTTTTCATATTTTTTTATATTTTTTCGTGCCAGCAAAAATGTTTTTTTAAATATAAAAAATTTTATCTCATTTTTTAGACCTATAGTACAAATATTAAAGACACCCTCGACGAAAAATTATCACTAAAATTTTTTGTGTTGATTTTATGAACCAATATTCGTCAATGAACCCAAAAAATTAGATCTAGAACATATTTCTTTTATTTTTTGTTGCACAGTGCCTGTTGTATGCTTTATTTAAGCCCCTCAGCAAAAAGAGAGCATCCGAAGAAGTGAAAAAGATGCTTATATTGTGATAAAGAAGCAGTGAAAATTGTGATCTTCATGAATTTAGCATGAAGTTGTCCTAGAATGGATGTTCTTTATTTTGAAAGACTTAAAAGTAATTTTAAAGTATTTGCAAAGGAGCCACTTTTTCACTAGTTTTCATATCTGTTTTAAAAAACCCGCCGCTACCGGGGGTAGAACAACAGACCTTCTGATTACTACTACCGTCTCTAACCGTCTCAGCTATCTTCTGTTGTGAGCGCTGAATAACTAAGCAAACCATTTTTATTCGTTAGAACTGACATTAGGAAACTTAACAAAATATTTATTTTATATGAACTAATATATAATGCAAATAAATATAAAAATTAAATTAGTACTAGATAAATTAACACTACTTAATTTTACTGATATTATTCATAATTAAAAAAATATTTGAAATATATTAATTGAGCAATAAATTTGTATGCTTTTAATGCAAAAATGTTTAAAGTGATAAAATTATACAAAATTAAATTTTTTTATTTGTAAAAGTAATAAAAAAATCCCCGAGCCAAGATTCGAACCGAAGACCTTCTGGATGCAAAGCGAATACATTAAAGGTTACGGGATATTAATATCTCGACTTTTTTGGAAGATGAAAGAAAAAAATATTTTTAAAGTCCTTTAAAAGAACTTCCTCAAAAGCTGAAAAATGCACATTTGGATTTTGTGATGCGATTTGCTTCCTATGGAAGTACTTCAATTTTTTTGGGCAGCTATAATTTTACTGATGTTATGTAGTATTAATAATTAAAAACATCATTTATATCAATAAAATAAATAAATTTGGATTTTTTAAGCAAAAATATTTAAATTGTTAAATTTTTTACTGGGCAGCTATAATTTTACTGACTATATTTAGTATTAATAATAAAAAAAGAAAATAATTCAATTATATTAATATAATAAATAAATTTGTATTTTTAAGCAAAAATATTTAAATTGTTAAATTTATACAAAATTAAAATTTTTTTTGTTATAAAAGTAAAAAAACACAAAAAAGTTTTTTACCCGAGCCACATTTCAAACTCGAGATCTTCTGGGTGCACAGCGGATACATTACCTCTGTGGCCAAATACTAAAAATTCGTTCCCATTCATTTGTGAAGATGCTATTAGTAAAATCTTACGGGATATTAACTTATTAATTTTTTGCAAGTTATTTAAATGAACTTCCTTTCAAAAAAAAATTAAAGTCGTTTAAAAGAACTTCCTCAGAAGCGTGGAAAATGTACATTTGGATTTTGAGATGCGAATGAAATATACTTACTTCGATTTTTTTTTCTGGGAAGTTATGGATTTTAGATTTTCTTTGGTTAATCCTAGATTATCTTCCTTTTGTCCTATAATTAAAATTAAGAAATTATTAATTTTTGATCAAATTTTAACTCAACGTTGTCCAATGAACTAAAAAATTGAACTCTATTTTATAATCTTCATTGTAAAATGCCAACTTGTTGATTGTGCATTGAACACAACAAATTTAGGCCACCTCCTTTTTGCCCAACCGGAATTTCAATTAAGAACCAACCCTTCACACACATTCAGTTCAAAATTCAATTGAAAATCAACTCAAAATGCATTAAACTACGGATGACTGTCTGCAGGCAGGCAGGCAAACAAACAAGTAAACATTTGCATTCGTATGTAACCAAATAGAATTTGTTTTACAGACAGTTCTTGTTGCACAATGGGTTGGGCAGGGTGAGGAGTACTGTGTACACTCACTGTACAGTTTACACATTTCACCATGAAGGGTCATTTGCCTCACTTGACATAATGCGGCGGCGGCAGCGTTCCATAAATGTGTGAACACATTGAGGAAATTTCTCATGAAAATTGCTGTGAAAACAAAAACGACAGGCAGAAATGTTAAACATTTCAATATTGCAAGTGCAAAACAAAATACATATTTCCACATGGTGTCTTGCAGAAGTATTCCAAAATGTGTAAACGACCCAGCCGCCTTGCCACCCACACACGAGTACACATTCCCGCCTTGTGGCATTCAGGCCACCATCATCATGAAGTACAAATTGTTGTAAATATTCATTCGTGGCGAATGTTTGGGGAGGAAACCACCACCCGCACATTGGCATGAACTCATCCATCGCCCTCGCGCCCGGCCAAAGATAGCAGGAAGAGCGACAAACACCTTTTTGGCCCCGAGGGTTATTTGTCGTCGTCGTCGTATGCCGTTTGTTGGATGTTGGCCTTTTTTCATCACCAAACAAATTGCTTTTAAGCGGAAGTTGTAACATTAAGCCTTAAACGAAGGGTTTGGGAATTTGCCTGCATGTCTGGCTGCGACTTTGTTCATGGAGCAGATTGTGGTCTGAAAAGGGGGAGTACCAATATTCTCTGGTGTTGGCAGTGGTGCTGGTACATTACGTGATATTTAATTTGTTTGACTTGTCACTTGTTTGATTTATTCTGTCCCAAATTAATAGTCAAGTCTGGAAACACTCAAGGAAAAATGCAGAGAAGTGAAACAAGATATGATTCAGTTTTTTTTATTAAAAGCCACACCGTACATGATAGCCTGCCATCTGTTGTGGGTATTTCAAAACAACAACAGCCACCTCAACTCTGTTGTGGAAGTTCACCACAGGGAAAGTGAACAGCGAAGACCAGAACCTATACATAGTGTTAGTTAGAATCTAAACTCATTAAATATTGTTGGCTGTTTTAGACTATTTCGGACTGCAAACTAAACAAAAAATAAAAATAAAAATAAAAATAAAAATAAAAATAAAAATAAAAATAAAAATAAAAATAAAAATAAAAATAAAAATAAAAATAAAAATAAAAATAAAAATAAAAATAAAAATAAAAATAAAAATAAAAATAAAAATAAAAATAAAAATAAAAATAAAAATAAAAATAAAAATAAAAATAAAAATAAAAATAAAAATAAAAATAAAAATAAAAATAAAAATAAAAATAAAAATAAAAATAAAAATAAAAATAAAAATAAAAATAAAAATAAAAATAAAAATAAAAATAAAAATAAAAATAAAAATAAAAATAAAAATAAAAATAAAAATAAAAATAAAAATAAAAATAAAAATAAAAATAAAAATAAAAATAAAAATAAAAATAAAAATAAAAATAAAAATAAAAATAAAAATAAAAATAAAAATAAAAATAAAAATAAAAATAAAAATAAAAATAAAAATAAAAATAAAAATAAAAATAAAAATAAAAATAAAAATAAAAATAAAAATAAAAATAAAAATAAAAATAAAAATAAAAATAAAAATAAAAATAAAAATAAAAATAAAAATAAAAATAAAAATAAAAATATAAATAAACATAAAAATAAAAAAATAAAAATAAAAATAAAAATAAAAATAAAAATAAAAATAAAAATAAAAATAAAAATAAAAATAAAAATAAAAATAAAAATAAAAATAAAAATAAAAATAAAAATAAAAATAAAAATAAAAATAAAAATAAAAATAAAAATAAAAATAAAAATAAAAATAAAAATAAAAATAAAAATAAAAATAAAAATAAAAATAAAAATAAAAATAAAAATAAAAATAAAAATAAAAATAAAAATAAAAATAAAAATAAAAATAAAAATAAAAATAAAAATAAAAATAAAAATAAAAATAAAAATAAAAATAAAAATAAAAATAAAAATAAAAATAAAAATAAAAATAAAAATAAAAATAAAAATAAAAATAAAAATAAAAATAAAAATAAAAATAAAAATAAAAATAAAAATAAAAATAAAAATAAAAATAAAAATAAAAATAAAAATAAAAATAAAAATAAAAATAAAAATAAAAATAAAAATAAAAATAAAAATAAAAATAAAAATAAAAATAAAAATAAAAATAAAAATAAAAATAAAAATAAAAATAAAAATAAAAATAAAAATAAAAATAAAAATAAAAATAAAAATAAAAATAAAAATAAAAATAAAAATAAAAATAAAAATAAAAATAAAAATAAAAATAAAAATAAAAATAAAAATAAAAATAAAAATAAAAATAAAAATAAAAATAAAAATCAAAATAAAAATCAAAATCAAAATCAAAATCAAAATCAAAATCAAAATCAAAATCAAAATCAAAATAAAAATAAAAATAAAAATAAAAATAAAAATAAAAATAAAAATAAAAAAAATAAAAATAAAAATAAAAAATTTTAGGTCTATTTCTGACTGCAAACTAAACAAAAAATAATAATAAATAATAATTTCGGAGTACAAACTAACAAAAATAAAAAAAATATTTAAAATCATTTTAGGCCAATTTCGGACTGAAAACTAAACACAAATATTTAAAAATAATAAATATTTAACCATATTTTAGGCCTATTTAGCACTACAAACTGAGCAACAAATAAAAAAATTTAGGCCTATTTCTGACTGCACACTAACCAAAAAATAAACAATATTTAAAAGTATAAAAGAATAATAATAATAAATTATTTAAACATATTTAAGGCCTATTTCGGACTACAAACTAAACAAAAAATATAAATATAATATAAAAAAATAATAAAAATATTTTAAAAAATTTTGGGCCTATTTCGCACTACAAACTAAAATAATACATAAAAATATTTTAGGCCTATTTCGGACTACAAACTAAACAAAAAAAGATATAAATACTTTTTATAAATATAATAATAAAAATATTTTAGGAATACAAACTAAACAGACATAAAAATAAAAAATATTTTAGGCCTATTTCTGAATGCAAACTAAACAAAAAATAAAGAATATTTAAAGATATAAAACAATAATACTAATAAAAATTATTTAAAAATAAATTTTTCATATTTCGCAATGCAAACTAAATAAAAAATATTTTAGGCCTATTTCGGACTAAAAACAAAATAAAAAATAAAAAATACGAAATTTATATACGGCTGGGTAGCACAGGTACCATACAAAATTATCGAAATTTCCGGAATTCAAATGTATTATATTAAAAAATACCCAAAATACCCATTTCATAAATTCAATCTTCATATTAAAAATTTAAATTTTTTTTACAAAAATCTCCTAAAAAGCGCAATTGTTTTGCTGATATTTATTCTCTGAGTGTATTTGAAAAGTAAAAGTTCTATTTTTTCAATGGCATTGACGGCTTGTTAAGAGCCATAGACCGCCGGCCAGTGGAAACGGTTTAATTGGGTTACAAATATTAAATTACATCCCAGCAAAAAAATGAATATTGCCAGACACTTCCATTAGAAATTAATGGCTACAAAGTGTGAAAATAGTTATAGAGCCCAAGACCATGGCAGAATGTTGCAAACATATCGGAAATTGTAATATGAGCAGAAAATGTGAAGGGGAGGGGGGAAAATTACATGAATTGAATTTATAGTTGGTATAAATATAAGAGGGTCGTATGCTAATTATGGAGAACATTTCAATAAACTCAAATTCCAAACAAGAAATATATAGAGGAATATTTGAGGAGTTATCGTATAATTGAATAATTAAAGAATTAAAAATCCAAAGTAAAGAGTGATTTTTTTGAGGTTAGGATTTTCATGCATTAGTATTTGACAGATCACGTGGGATTTCAGACATGGTGTCAAAGAGAAAGATGCTCAGTATGCTTTGACATTTCATCATGAATAGACTTACTAACGAGCAACGCTTGCAAATCATTGAATTTTATTACCAAAATCAGTGTTCGGTTCGAAATGTGTTTCGCGCTTTACGTCCGATTTATGGTCTACCAAGTGAGCAAACAATCAATGCGATTGTGACCAAGTTTCGCACTCAGTTTACTTTATTGGACATTAAACCAACCACACGAATGCGTACAGTGCGTACAGAAGAGAATATTGCGTCTGTTTCTGAGAGTGTTGCTGAAGACCGTGAAATGTCGATTCGTCGCCGTTCGCAGCAATTGGGTTTGTGTTATTCGACCACATGGAAGATTTTACGCAAAGATCTTGGTGTAAAACCGTATAAAATACAGCTCGTGCAAGAACTGAAGCCAAACGATCTGCCACAACGTCGAATTTTCAGTGAATGGGCCCTAGAAAAGTTGGCAGAAAATCCGCTTTTTTATCGACAAATTTTGTTCAGCGATGAGGCTCATTTCTGGTTGAATGGCTACGTAAATAAACAAAATTGCCGCATTTGGAGTGAAGAGCAACCAGAAGCCGTTCAAGAACTGCCCATGCATCCCGAAAAATGCACTGTTTGGTGTGGTTTGTACGCTGGTGGAATCATTGGACCGTATTTTTTCAAAGATGCTGTTGGACGCAACGTTACGGTGAATGGCGATCGCTATCGTTCGATGCTAACAAACTTTTTGTTGCCAAAAATGGAAGAACTGAACTTGGTTGACATGTGGTTTCAACAACATGTAGCGCCATGCCACACAGCTCGCGATTCTATGGCCATTTTGAGGGAAAACTTCGGAGAACAATTCATCTCAAGAAATGGACCGGTAAGTTGGCCACCAAGATCATGCGATTTGACGCCTTTAGACTATTTTTTGTGGGGCTACGTCAAGTCTAAAGTCTACAGAAATAAGCCAGCAACTATTCCAGCTTTGGAAGACAACATTTCCGAAGAAATTCGGGCTATTCCGGCCGAAATGCTCGAAAAAGTTGCCCAAAATTGGACTTTCCGAATGGACCACCTAAGACGCAGCCGCGGTCAACATTTAAATGAAATTATCTTCAAAAAGTAAATGTAATGGACCAATCTAACGTTTCAAATAAAGAACCGATGAGATTTTGCAAATTTTATGCGTTTTTTTTTTAAAAAAAAGTTATCAAGCTCTTAAAAAATCACCCTTTACTTCCGTAGGAAGCACATTTTAATCGCATCTTAAAATCCAAATGTGAATTATTCCCGCTTTTGAGGAAGTTCTTTTGAACAACTTCCAAAAAAGTCGATAATATTTTAATATTCTGTAACATTTTACGAATAGCATTTTCACAAGTGAATGGAAACGAATATTTAGTATGGAACAATAGAAGTAATGTACCCGCTTTGCACCCAAAAGGTCCCGGGTTCGAATCGTGGCTCGGGGAAAAACTTTTTTGTTTTTTATTACTTTTATAAATAAGCTTTGTTTAATTTTGTAAAATTTTAACAATTTAAAAATTTATGCTTAAAAAATACAAATTTATTGTTATTTATGTACTTCAAATATTTATTTCTTTTTAATTATTAATACTATATAATATCAGTAAAATTGAGTAATTTTAATTTATTTACTGCTAATTTAGTATAATATTAATTTGCGTTATATATCAATTCATACTAAATACATATTTTGTTAAGTTTCCTATTTTCAGTTCTAACGAACAAAATGGTTTGCTTTAGTTATTCAGCACCCACAACAGAGGATAACTGAGATGGTTAGAGTGCCGTGTTAGCAACTAGAAGGTCGGCTGTTCTACCCCGGTAGTGGCGGATTTTTTAAAACAAAAAACGTTAAAATAACTTTTAAGTCTTTCAAAATAAAGGGCATCCCTCCTATGACGACTCCATGTAAAATTCATTGGTGAATATCCCAATTTTCACTACTTCCGAATCACAAAAATGACATCTTTTTCACTTCTTGGGGTGCTCTCGTTTTGCTGGGTATGCAACCCAAATTATATCGAAGAGTCATGCAAATCATTTTCTAATGTGCCCAGCAAAAACTCTCAATACCAAGTAATGTGGGGAATAAAGCAAAACCAAAAAGCTTCACTACTTATTTTTCGGATCCTTTTCTCATTATTTTTATAAAGGGATTGTAAAAAAATAAGTACTTCCACGCACACTTACAAAAAGTTGAAATATAGGTACTTCCGCGCACGCTTACGAAAAGTTAATAAATAAGTACTTCTAAACGAGTTGTAAAATAAGTGGCCTCAGGAAGATACAAAATAAGTCATTATTGATAACTAGCCAAATAATGTATTATCAATAATGCGCTTAATAAGTGATGAAAACAAAATTTTTATTAAATTATATATTTTGGATCGACTTGTTAACAATCTGAATACAGAATTTAGGCCTGTTTTCTTTAAACCTTGTTAACTAAGCTGAGACAACAACAGCACTGCTATTCTCTGACTCACCACAAAAAATGTAGAAAATTTATTTTTAAAATCTGAAGTTCTATGAAATTTAACTTACCAATAACTACTTATCTAAACCATTATAAGGAAGTAATTATTTCATACTTCAAAATAATGCAGGGCGTAACGAGCTATCATTACTAGGTAATGCTAAAAATAATGAGGTGTCTTTACCAAGTTTTTGCTGGGTGTCTTGTATTTCTAAACTCGAAAACGATATTAAAAATATTTTATGATTTTTTTTTAATTTTTTACTAAAATTTAAATTTTTGACGAAGGTACTTTAAACATTTGTACTCTCATTTTGGAAATATAAGTACGATAACACCCGTTTATATGTTAAATTAAAGGTACTCCGGATGACTACAAATATTGCAAATTAAACTTTCACTTGGAAACAGTGGCTAAGGAAGAGTCTTGAAAAAATTGGGAACTATATTTTTTATTAAAAAAACTATTTTGCTGGTGGAGAAAAAACATAAAAAATAGGAAAAAAAGTCGGAAAAAATATTTTGCTTTACTATTTTAAAGATAACATTCTAAGGAATAAGAAAATGTTTATATGTTAAATATCTATGAATGAATGTAGAAGTTATGACCCTTATTGTAGAAATAATGAAAAAAGTTTCGTTTTTACCAAGTTTTTTGCCTAAATGAAGAAGTGCCATAACTTCTACATTTATCCAGAGATTTGCTACAAGTAAAAATGAAAAAAATATATTTTTTATTATTTTACAGCTAACATTCTAAAGAATAAGAAAATGTCTACATGTAAAACATCTATGGATAAATGCATCATCATCTTTGTAGACTCAAAAGAATTGAAAAATCATGAGTTCCTACGATTTTTTGTTAAATAGCTCGAAAACCCGCTGTACAAATTAGATAACAAAATCTTCAGTATTTATATTATAATAGCTGGGATATTAACGAAGAAAACAAGCCATATTCGAAGAAAATCTATGAATAAATGTAGAAGTTATGACTCCCTTATTGTAGAAATAATGAAAAAGTGTCGTTTTTACCAAGTTTTTGCTAAAATTACAAAGAGCCATAACTCCTACATTTATCCAGAGATTTGCTTCAAGTAAAAATGGAAAAATATTTTCCTTTTTATTATATTAGAGCTAATATTCTAACGAATATGAAAATGTTTGTATATAAAATATTAGAAGGTTAATGTAGAAGTTATGGCAATAGTGAAAAAGTGTCGTTTTTACCAAGTTTTTGCTAACATTACGAAGGACCATAACTTCTACATTTATGCAGAGATTTTCTTCAAGTAAAAATGTTTTATTATTTTAGAGCTAACATTCTACAGAATAAGAAAATGTCTACATGTAAAATATCTATGGATAAATGTAAAAGTTATGGCATTCTTTGAAGACGCAAAAGAATTGTAAAAATCATGATTTCCTAAGTTTTCCAAATTAGATAACAAAATTGTCTGTAATTATTTTATAATAGCTGGGATCTTAACAAAGAAAATCATGTCATATTCGAAAATCTATGGATAATGGATAGAAAATCTATGCATAAATGTAGAAGTTATGACCCTTATAGTAGAAATAATAAAAAAAGTTTAATTTTTACCAAGTTTTTGCCAAAATGAAGAAAATTTTTTAACATTTACATTTATCCAGAGATTTTCTTTCAAGTAAAAGTGGAAAAATATTTCGTTTTACTACATTAGAGCCAGTATTCTAACGAATAAGAAAATTTTTGAATATAAAATATTAGAAGATTAATGTAGAAGTTATGGCAATAATGAAAAAGTGTCGTTTTTACCAAGTTTTTGCTAACATTACGAAGGACCATAACTTGTACATTTATGCAGAGATTTTCTTCAAGTAAAAATGTTTTATTATTTTAGAGCTAACATCCTACAGAATAAGAAAATGTCTACATGTAAATGTAAAAGTTATGACACTCTTTGAAGACGCAAAAGAATTGTAAAAATCATGATTTCCTAAGTTTTCCAAATTAGATAACAAAATTTTCTGTAATTATTTTATAATAGCTGGAACCTTAAAAAAGAAAACATGTCATGTTCGATGAAAATCTATGAATAAATGTGGAAGTTATGACCACGTTATTGTAGAAATAAGGAAAAAGTGTCGTTTTTACCAAGTTTTTGCTTAAATTACAAAGGGCCATAACTTCTGTATTTATTCGTAGATATTCTTCAAGTAAAAATCGAGAAAATATTTGCCTTTTTATTACATTAGAGCTAATATTTGAAAGAATAAGAAATTTATTAAAAGCTTAATGTAGAAGTTATGGCAATAGTGAAAAAGTATCGTTTTTACCAAGTTTTTGAAAACCGAAAACCACCTGTACAAATTAGATAACAATAACTTCTGTATTTTATTTATAATAGGTGGGATCTTAACGAAGAACGCAAGTCATATTCGAAGAAAATCTATGAATAAATGTAGAAGTTGTGACCCCCTTATTGTAGAAATAATGAAAAAGTGTCGTTTTTACAAAGTTTTTGCTAAAATTAAGAAGGACCATAACTTTGCTTAAATTACGAAGGGCCATATAATTTTTACATTTATCCAGAGATTTGTTTCAAGTAAAAAGTATTGTATGTCTTCTTAACGGAGAAAAAAGGCATAATTGAAGAAAATCTATAAACAAAGGTAAAAGTTATGGCCCTTATTGTGGAAATGAAAATAATGAAAAAAGTGTAATTTTACCAAGTTTTTGCTTAAATTGAGAAGGACCATAACTTTGCCATTTATCCATGGATATTCTTCGTATACGCCTTGTTTTCTTCGGTAAGATGCTAGCAATTAAATAAAAATAAATAAAATAAAATAAAACAAACTATTTTCTTATTAATTTTGTAAAGCGTGTTTTCGCGCTATTTAAACATAAATTTAAACAATCATGATTTTTTCAAATCTTCTACGTCTACAAAGAGTGTCATATCTTCTACCAAAGATCTTCAACATATAGACGTTGTTTTCTTCTTTAGAATGTTAGTTATTCAAAAAATAAAAACAAAATATTTTTTCTTTTTCTATTTTGTGAGGTTTTTTCGTGTCCGAAAAGTAGTATTTTTTAGAAAAAATATTTTTTTTTTTAATTTTTTGTAGGCTCTTCCTACACCACTGTTTGTATGTAAAAGTGAAATTTGAAACATTTTGTAGCCATTGTAATTGGCTTTAATTGAATATATGTGCGAGTGTGATCGGTTTAGTAATTCCAAAATGAGAGTACAAATATTAAAAGTATTTTCGACGAAAATTTTAATTTTAGTAAAAAAATTATCCTTAAAAAAAGGTTTGTGTTGATTTTATGAACACAAAAATTATTTTTTGTCTTCGAGATTTTTTTGTTTTATAGTGTAATTGAATAATTGCTATCATGATTACTCAAATATCGCGAGTCCTTGTAATTCCTCACTCTGTTGTGCTCGTTCAGTGTACTATTTATAGCATAAGGGTTATTAAACTATCATATTGCACCTATTGTAATATAATATCTTCCAATTCAAATGAATTCCATATATAAACAGCCAGCCCATACCGTTTATGTTGCTGTGGCACGAACATTTTGCCCAGACCGTGCAACAAAAACTGAATTGTGCCACCACACAAATTTATGACATCCACATCAACAAACTCTGCATACGGCAGTGGCACATAAAACTTTCTATATAAACAATTTATAAATTTGTATTTGTAGAATAAGGAATTGAAGTCATTTCTAACTCGATGTTTTCTGTCTTTTTGTATGTTTCCAGGTTAAAGAACTCACGCCAGGCCAAAAGAAAAGCAAAAGTATTCTCCACAAAAATTTATAAAACGCAACCCCCAGTCAAGGTTGAATTCCAAATCCAAACCAGCCCAGCAATCAAACCTAACTACAGACAGACAGGCAGCGAAATCACAAACTAATAAAAAGTTCGCTCGCTCGCTAGCTCGCTCACATTATGTCAACAAGGAATCAGCCTCATCCTCAGATGGCGCCGCCACCACCACCCAAACCCAGCAAGCCCTCCAGCCAGTCGTATGCAAATGGAAATGCTAATGGCACTTTGGTGAATGGTAGTGCCATCAATAATGGCAGCCATACGACAGTCACCAACAACGATTCGAATTCCAACAGTCAGAAGCTCAACGGACGCAGTCCTTGTCACACGCCACCGCGCACAGATCGAGAACAGGTCGTAATGACGCCCAAGGGTAAGACAGCCAACAGCACAGTGATACTCATCGAACGCAAGCTCGTCGATGAGGTGAACGAGCGTACCCATGTGGCCGGTGGCGATCATACGGGCATCATTATCAATAAGGATACGGTGAGTGGCCAGAAATCACAGACGACACCCGCCCAGTTGTCGCTCGAGTTTCGTGTGTTCTTGGTGAGTGCCAACAGTGGCAAGCATTCGCAGGAGTCGCGAACACTGAGATTTTGGTTCAGAGATTGGCTGAAGAACGACGAGGATCAGGCCCATATCGCACAGGACTTTTTCAAGGAGCTGGTTAGTCCCAAGGATTTCCCAAGGGGTAAGTGGAGATGAAATGTGATAATTCTATGGGGTGCATACAATTAAAAAAATGTCTAGTCACCCCTCAAGAATCATGATAGGATTGTTTAAAGCATTTTCTAGTTTATATACAACGCCGCACAGTGGAGTAGTTTCACATAAGGTGCGGCAAAAATGTAAAGGAATAGAGCTAGGATCTTGGAATTTCGCACATCGTGAAAATAGACCAAACAAGTTTTGTTTAAAGTCGCCCACAGTAACGCCTACCTCTCATGTATTATGAAGTGAAAAATCGTCATATATTTCTTATTTTAATAGATACGTTAATACAAATCATTACAAGTGGTTTCATTTGAGTCCATAATTGAATGAAAATTGTGAGTGCCAAATTTATTTTTAACGATCTCAGATAAAATTACTTTTATATTTAATTGAATTATGGTGAGGTTTGAAACTAGTTTTAGTTGATTTACTTAGAGTTGATTCCACGTAAAGTGATCCCTTTTTCGACAAAATTTCAAAATCAATTTATGATTTGAAAAAACACCGATAAACATTCGTAATGTTTATACTTCTCATAATACATATTTTTGATTATATTTCAAAAATTAGCAAAAATGTATAAAGGCCTATAGTGGAAGAACATTACCGAATTCAAGAAAATAAGTAAAACCTCAAGATTTTCTTCAAAGCTAAGATCACACCCGTGACGCTCTAAATTGTTGTATATCTCCAATATTAAAAACACTAAAACATTTTTATTTTTCATTGACAATATATGAATATGGGAGATATTTAAACATATTTCAGCAAAAGTGTCACACCCGTTCCAATGGAATCACCCTTAGGTAAGGAAATACGAACAACATAACGAATAAGTTTCAAACGAGCTCTGTAATAATAGGTTATATTTCATAGTTTTCGAAATTAATCCGTTCTCGGTATTTTGTCTTGATGGCTAAAATAGCATAGAATGTAACACGAATATGTAGAAAAAATACTTAAAAGCCAATTTTGTAGTACTTCAGCCAAAATTGTTCAACCTTTATTGGCTCAAAATCTGTTTTAGCACATAAATTACATTTTAGTCCAATTGCAAAATCAGCAGATTTGCAATGAGCATACGATTAATTCAGGAAAATATTTATCAAACTCATCATAAATCTACATTTCTTAAATTAAAAATCATTGGAGTAGATTATTGAAAATGACTTTTCCTTCATAGAAACATTAAGTGATTCACAAGCTCACATTAATTTGTTTACCCTGTAGTTTTAAATATAGGTTTTTTAGCACTTCAAAAAAGTAAGTGATGTAGGTGAAATAGAATATGAAGTGTTCATTAGTCGATCCTTTTTAAAAGTTGTAATTTCCTTCCTTAAAATGTTTTTTTTTTACTTTTTTTATTGATATAGGAAAGATGGTGTTGTGAATTTGGTCAACTTCGAACTAAGATAATATTGCAAATTGACATACTTCAAAGGTTAATATCTTGTTCTCCATTGTAAAAAGTAGCACTTTGATTATAGAATCTTCAAGTTCAGATATTTTAGAGTGATTTTACAAAAAAACGTTCCAACGAAAGTATTTCAGAAATATTTTTAAAAATTTTTTGAAAATATGTCTAAATTTAAGGTATTTTTAAAATATATGTGGAGTTTTAAATGTGAATTCTGTAATATACCGCCAGATGGTGAATTTCTAATTAAATTACAATGTATTAACTTCAATATTACTCAATTACATGTTGCACGTTTTTGCGCCAATTTATTTTACTAAATAAATTGTGAAAATAGTCACTCTTTATGGGTGCTTATACATTCAGTTTTATTGTACAACTGGAATTTAGAATATGACAAAAACTTAATATTTAATAAATATTTTGTAATGAAAAAAAAGTCTTTTTATTTACTTAACACTTAAATGAAACAATTATTTCTAATGAAAAGCATTCACAGAAGCAGAATGAGGCTCCTTAATCTTATAAACATCCCTATATAAATTCGAAGTGGTTTAGGGTATAACAAGTACGGAAAGAGTACAGTCGGTTAATGCCGGCTATATGATACCCTGCATCTTCTACCCTATTTCAAGTAATTTACTACCACGTCTAGATGAATTAAAATTTCTGTAACAGTTTAATGCCACATACATTCGAAACATTGTCCTTAATGAGCAAATGCCACCAAATCTGGTGGGACATTTGTATGGGGGCTTTACCAAACAATGGACCTATGTCACCGAATTTAACTACAGCAGTTTCTAGGTACAATATACGTTATGTGCCAAATGCGAACAAAATTGGGTAAACAATTTTGTTGCTAGAGCGGAAAAGTCAAATCTGGAACGACATTTGTATGATAGCTATACCTAAATCTAAACCGATGTGACCCACTTTCACCATACATGTTTCTAGGTGAAATATAACGTGTTGTGCCAAATTTGAACAATATCGGTTAAAATAAAGGGTGATTTTTTAAGAGCTTGATAACTTTTTTAAAAAAAAAAAACGCATAAAATTTGCAAAATCTCATCGGTTCTTTATTTGAAACGTTAGATTGGTCCATGACATTTACTTTTTGAAGATAATTTCATTTAAATGTTGACCGCGGCTGCGTCTTAGGTGGTCCATTCGGAAAGTCCAATTTTGGGCAACTTTTTCGAGCATTTCGGCCGGAATAGCCCGAATTTCTTCGGAAATGTTGTCTTCCAAAGCTGGAATAGTTGCTGGCTTATTTCTGTAGACTTTAGACTTGACGTAGCCCCACAAAAAATAGTCTAAAGGCGTCAAATCGCATGATCTTGGTGGCCAACTTACCGGTCCATTTCTTGAGATGAATTGTTCTCCGAAGTTTTCCCTCAAAATGGCCATAGAATCGCGAGCTGTGTGGCATGTACCGCCATCTTGTTGAAACCACATGTCAACCAAGTTCAGTTCTTCCATTTTGGGCAAAAAAAAGTTGGATATCATCTCACGGTAGCGCTCACCATTCACAGTTACGTTACGATTCGCATCATCTTTGAAGAAGTACGGTCCAATGATGCCACCAGCCCATAAACCGCACCAAACTGTGACTTTTTCTGGATGCATTGGTAGCTCTTGCAATGCTTCTGGCTGATATTCACTCCAAAATCGACAATTCTGCCTATTTACGTACCCATTGAGCCAAAAATGAGCTTCGTCGCTGAACACAATTTCTTTCTTTCTGAACTTTCTTAACAGAGCACGCATTTTGATAATAAAATTCAATGATTTGCAAGCGTTGCTCGTTAGTAAGTCTATTCATGATGAAATGTCAAAGCATACTGAGCATCTTTCTCTTTGACACCATGTCTGAAATCCCACGTGATCTGTCAAATACTAATGCATGAAAATCCTAACCTCAAAAAAATCACTCTTTATGTGGTATCTAGAGCGAAAAAAGTCAAATCGGGAGTGACATTTGTATGGAAGATATATCTAAATCTGAACTGATTTGCTTCAAATTTAATAGCGTCCATCATTGATGCGAAAAAATTAGCTGTACCAAGTTCCGTTGGGATTGGATAATAATTGCGACTTGTACTTCGATAACAAGATTATATACACGGACGGATTATTAATTTATTTTCCAGGAAAACCATTTTTTCCACTAAATTGTACTCAAATTGTGTTTTCTTGTACTGATTATGATATAAATATTGAAAAATATGAACATTACCTGACCTGAAGGCTTCCCCGAATTAATCTCCATTTTTGGCGATTTCAACCCTGTGTGCGGCGCCCAGTGTTTCAAAATCCATCGGCCAGAATTCAATAACTTTTGTTCTAGTAGACATTTTCGAGTTCTGAAAAAAACCAAAATTAGACAAGGATATTAACATTAAAAATCGGATATATTTTAGAAATCGGCCCATAGTTGACTACTTTTCGTATTTTTCGATTTAAAGAAAACTAAAATTTTATTTTTTTGTTTTTATGTTTTTTAAACATATTTTTACGTATTTGTTCATAATGCGAAGAAAAAAATTTAATTTTTCACGTTTTTTAGATTTTGAAAATTGAAAAAACGTTATTTCTTTTATTGACTTTGTCGAACTGTGTCTCACACATTTTAAGAGATTTTGCACTCAATTTTTTTATTAGAAGTTGTGGTTTCTTAGCTTTATTATGTGCCAAATATAGTTTAGTAGTAATGAATATTGTAAAAAATATTCTTTTTGAACAAATATCTGACTTTGATAAGTATGTATCCAGCTAAACAGATGAATAAATTTATCCTCATGCTAAATTTTATAACAATCGGAGTTTATTTGCCGGAAATATACCCAAACCCCCTAATAACACTTGATTTAGCATTATTATTTTATTTTTGTTTTGCCTATTTCCGGCAAATGAACTTGTTATAATATTTAGCTTGAGGAAATCTCCTTGTCTAATTTTGGTTTTTTACAGAACTCAAGAATGTCTACTAGAACAAAAGTTATTGAATTTTGGACGATGGATTTCGATTCTGATGCACTATGCGGTGTCTATATTGAATTGTATTGTCTTGGGTCTAGACAATCTAAGTCTGCCTGTTAACACAGTGAAAGAAGACAATATAATTTAATATAGACGTCTTAAGCTGGTCTGTTAATATAGTAAGATGGTGTTTGTAAGTCGACACAGACGCATGCAAACATCTGACAAATTACGTTAGTCGCCATCTTTTGGGAACAATTTGGGATGGCGTCAATAAATGGTCGCATTTGGTCGAATTTATATCAGTCCAAATCTTTTGGGAAAAAATGCGTAGAAAAATAATGAAATCAGGAAGCCGCTTTTTAAGATTAAAATATATCTTCTGAAGAATAGAAAAAAATAGTTTTAGGACAAAGATCAGCTATAAGATATAAGATATTTTGGCCGTAATCTATAATTTTTTTTTGGATATTTATATTTTTTTCAAATATATCTTTTTTCTCTTCTCCTCTTGCAGATTATGTTGGTTTCATCAAGAAGATCATGAAACTCTTGCAAAAGGGCTACGATGAAATCCAATCGCTGGAAATAGAATTGCGCATACTAGAAGAAACCGCAGAACCACCATCCAGGCCACGTAAGTATACAATCAGCAGCGACCCAGTCGATAGTCAAACGCAAGGTTACAACTGTGGGGTGACTAGCACACGAAACAAAACGATTCCACCGTGGTTTCTTTGTTGGCCAACACCACAGTTGTTGGCCTACATTTATTTGCATTAAACAAAACCCAACATTTCATAATTAATTTTCTTCTTTAAAACTAAATTGAATATAAAAATCAAATAAAAATTAAAAATCTTCTCTGCCGCAACATTGTGTAACTTGTGCCAACAACTCCATCTCTACAACGGGGTGACAATTACAATGAAATGGCCCAAACATTCTACCTACAAATTATCACTTCTTTTCTATGGGATGATACGATGCGATGATGCTACAGCTCGTGACGGTTACATTATTTATTGTTACGGTGATTGCAATCGCAAATTCGAGGAGGCTCTGTTGGCCCAACAGCAAACAGGTGATGGCGATGAAATAATGAAGGCAATATGGCTTGAAATCTACCATGAGCAACTAACAACATCAACGCGGAAATGATAACAACAACATCAACCATCCAAACAACCATCAAAACAAAACAGACAGAAAGACAGACACACAGACAGTTACACCCCCCCATCCAACCAAAACCAACAATCAAACCTCAAACTCAAACACTCCGTTCAACTCTAAAAAAAGCAAATAAAATACGGCTAACCTAACCAACGTTTGAGCTTTTTGGCGCTGATGACGATGGTGATGCTGATGAATTCTCACCTAATCCTCATTCGCATCCACATCCGTTGCCAAAACAAACAGCTTCAAATTGTAACATTTTACAGTAGCCGAAATATGTATAAGTCCACATTTAATTTTGAAGGGTGTCAAAAATCGCACTTTTTAATTTTTCCTATTATTTTATTTTCTGCATTAGACATTTACTTAGAATAACCGAAACAAAGTTTTTATAAAAAAATATTTTATTTAAGGAAAAAATTAAAAAAAAAAACCTTTAGGCTGTCATATGGGTTATTCCATATAAAACCTAACATCATTTTGTACAGATAACCTGATTCCCTATGACAATTTTAACTCTTGGTTTACGTTTATTTTTTTCATCCCCTCCACCAGAATCCCTTGACCGAACCTTGCCACCGGGAATTTTTGGGAAATTTAAAATCGGTTCCCACCTTCGCGGAACTTCCAAAAGACCGGATTTTTATTGAAACTTATTTCTTTTAATTGCACTGTTCAACAAATTAAGACCTGTTGATTGGAACAGAACCTAGCGACGCTATAATTCTGACCTTTCAGAATGTTTTGCAGAATAAACTTTACAGTGCAAAGTTTTCATTTTCTATGTCGTAGGGAGCATTATTCGAAGTGAAAATAGTGTTGTAAGTTCAAGTCTGAGAGAACTCCTATTGTCAGAACTATATTGTAGAATTTTATGATTTTTGTGGAAAATCTTAACCCTCTAGCTCCTCTCTTTATGGGTCAATTTGACCCTTTTTCGAGAAAATCAAAAAAGTCATTTCAAAAAGGACATTTTAGGATTAAAATGTTCTATGAAAACATTTGCCGGAATCCGAATGGTTCAATAAATTTTACTCATAACTTTAAGTTTGTTAAAAATCGGGGCAATCCATACGAAAATAGTTTTGTTATTTTCAGGAAACCGAGTTTTCGTTTGCAATATCATGATTCCAAAGAACGAATTTCAAAAATTCATATCTGCAGTATACACACCTAATTTCATGATTCTAGCTAGTTACAGCCAGTTGCTAGGTACCAATTTTATCCCTTTTCCCCATTTCGACCCAAAAAGTACAAATTTAGAAAAATCATCTAATTTAGCGGGCAGCTAGGCAGTCAGACGAATGTAAACGCCGAAGTTCATGATAGTTGCTGCAGCCGTTTTGTTGGTACTATTTTTATCCCTTTTCCCCAAAAAATATAAATTTCGAAAACTTCCATCTACACATTCAAAGGAATGTAAACGGCGAATTTTCTAATTCTATCTGTAGCCATTTGATGGGTACCAATGTAATCCCTTTTTTACCCTTCTGATCCTAAGAGTACAAATTTAGAGAAATCATTTTATTTTGTGCGTCTACACATTCAAAGGAATGTACACTAGGGCGTACCTCAAAACAAAAAGTTCGCCGTACACCTTCGAATATGAAGTATTATTGAAAGGTAGTTTAAAAAATTTTTTTTTATTATTTTATGCCGAACGTAGGGGTCGCGCTTTTACATTTTTCTATATAACTTCTGCATTTATAAACGGATTTTAAAGTGTGATACATCGATGTTTTTGTCTCGACGAGGCCGATTTTTTTGTCTTTGAAGCCATTGAGCTCAAGCACCCCCTTCTGGTACTTACCCATCATATCTCAGTTGCTACTACCCTAATGTACCACTCTAATATCAGAAAATTAAAGCTCGCATAAAATCATGAAACTCTTCCTAAGGAAGTATTTCGATTTTCAAAAAAATCGGCCTCGTCAGAAGTATGTAAACACCGAATTTCATGATTGTAGCTGCTGACGTTTTGTTTGTACTATTTTTATCCCCTTTTTCCCTAAAAGTATAAATTTGGAAAACTTCCCTTACACATTCAAAGGAATGTAAACGGCGAATTTTCTAATTCTATCTGTAGCCATTTGAGGGGTACCAATTTTATCCCTTTTTTACCCTTCTAATCCTAAGAGTACAAATTTAGAGAAATCATTTTATTTTGTGCGTCTACACATTCAAAGGAATGTACACATCGAACTTCATGATTGTAGCTGCTGTCGTTTGGTTGGTACCACTTTCATGCCCTTTTTGATGGTGTAGGCAAAGTGTGGATTTAATAAAATCATATTGCTTTGAGCGTCTCTATATACAATGAAATATAAAAAGCAAATTTTATACTTCTAGCTGTAACTATTTGATCGGTACCAATTTTATCCCTTTTCCCCAATTTTACTCCAAAAGTACTAATTTACAAAAGTCATATTTTTGTGCGTTTACACATTCAATGGAATGTAAACAACGTATTTTATGATTATAGCTGCTTCCGTTTGGTTTTCAAAAACTTACATTATGTTGAGCGAAATGTATTCCGTGATTTTTGTAATTTTAGTTGTAACCATTTGATCGGTACCAATTTTATCCCTTTTTCCCTACTTCGGCCCTAAAAGTACGAATTTAATAAAATTATCTTATTTTGTGCGTTTACACATTCAACGCAATGTACACAGGGAATTTTCTAACTCTAGCGGTAGAAATTTGATCGGTACCAATTTTATCACCTTTTCTATTTTTACCCTATTACTCTAAAAGTAAGAATTTTGGAAAATTAAATGTTGAAAACTGACTTTATATTGAGCGCTGCACATTCAGTGAAATCTATACGGCGAATTTTCTAATTCTATCTGTAGCCATTTGATGGGTACCAAATTTATCCCTTATCCCCATTTTGACCTTAAAAACCGAATTTAGAAAAATAATCTTATTTTGTGCGTCTGAGTTGTCGGATGAATGTAAACGCGAATTTCATGATTGTATCTGCTGCCGTTTGGTTGGTACCATTTTTATCCCTTTTCCCCAAAAATTAAAAAAGTTCGATCCTAGCTAATTCTAGCAGTAACAATTTGATCGGTACCCATTTTTACTCTAAAAGTACGAATATCGAAAGATTTATTATTTTTTTGGCATCTACACAGTCAGTGCGAATAAAACTCCAGCTAAAGCCGTTTGTCTCGTACCATTTTTATCCCTTTTCGTTACGCTCCACCTACAAGTACTAATTTCCAAAAATCCTTTATTTTACTTGGCTACGCAATCAGAGTAATAGAGATACAGAATTTCATGATTTTAACTTCAGCCGTCTGCTCGTTCTATTTTTATCCCTATTTTTCTGTTTTCCCCCTAAAAGTACGAAAATTCTATTTTACGTGTATCGAGTCTCTATGTGTTTCGCGTATACTCCAAATTTCATTATACTAGTTAAAGCCGATTGCATGGTACCATTTTTATCCCGTTTTCTTCATTTTAAACCTTAAAAGTAACAATTTCCAAAAATTCGTGGCTACGCAGTCAGATGAGTGTATTCAGCGAATGTCGTGATTTTTACGTCAGCCATTTGTTCGTACCATTTGTATCCCTCTTTTCCCATTTTATCCCTTAAAAGTATGAATTTCCAAAAATTCTTTTATTTTACGTGTCTACGCAGTCCGTGATTTTAACTTCAGCCGTACCAGTTCGTACCATTTTTATCCCTATTTTCCCCTTTAACCTGTACGAATTTCTCAAAAGTACTTTATTTTACTTGGCTACGTAGTCAGAGGAATGTACACCCTCTTATTAAGTTATTTTAAGTTCAGTCCTACGGTCGCACTATTTTTATCCCTATTTTCCCGTTTTAACCCCTAAAAGTACGAATTTTTCAAAATTTCTTTGTTTTACTTGGCTACGAAGTCAGAGGAATGTATACCCCCATTTTTAACCTTAAAAGTAGGAATTTCTAAAAATACTATTATTTTACTTGGCTACGCAGTCAGAGGAATCCATTATTTTAACAACACTCCTATGATCGTACTATTTTTATCCCTTTTTCCCGTTTTAGCCCCTAAAGGTACGAATTTCCAAAAAATCCTTTATTTTACAAGTTTACACAGTCATAGGAATGTATACACCGAATGTCGTGATATTAACTTCAGTCCTTTGGTCGTACCATTTTTATCCCTCTTTTCCCGTTTTAACCCCTAAAGGTAAGTCAGAGGAGTGGACACAGCGAGATTTTAACTTCGTACTATTTTTATCCCTCCTTTTACATTTTACCAAATTTATTTCACTACGCAGTTAGAGTTATATTTCTAGCAGTTTCTCTTAGTTTCGTACCATTTTGTATCCTTTTTGCCCTATTTCAGCTCATAAACTTGCTCAAAATACTTGAAATACATATATTTTTGGCTCTTGAATCGAAAGCACTATTTTAGTGTCGAAGTTTAGAATATATTCGAATGAAGTAACGAATTTTTAATTAAATGTTGTTTACAAGGTATCAACAAAAGAAAATTAAATGCGATTTTTGGGGGTCCATGAGCTTTTATTCAAGTATTATTTTTACGAGGAGAAATTTGGTAAAAAAAACTGGGTCCACATTTAAACATTTTTTAAAATTATAAAACAAAAGATAGAAAGAAAAAATAATGAGCCAGTAAATTGTATAATTCAATTAAAAAAATAAATGAATAATTTTTTAAATATCAATTGAATTATTTGATCATCGTTTCAGACTCAAAATAAATGTAATATTAAAATGAAATTAAATAAAAATATTAATATTTAAAATTAATTTTTATTCAGGTAATTGAATGGTTCGGCAATTGTTTCCCCAATTTTTTTCTCATCCAAATTATATTTCACTAAACATTAAATTATACAAATTTAATTGATGCTCCAAGAAAATTTCATAAAAATACCCATCATTAAGTTTCAACTGGAATCTCAAATTAATATATATATAAAAATTATAAAAACAAATTTTAATTAATTTTTTAAGCAAATGTCTGAATAAAATAAAAGTAGAAATTAAAAGCAAATTATGTAAATTGTTGCAAAGATCTTGTGGAATTATACATACATACATATATCGTCTGCTGTATTTTGTAGCCGTGCTTTTGTTGTTAATCTTTGTTGTTGTTGTTGTATATGAATGTACTGAATTACTTACATCGTTCTGTTTGTATTGTTTTTTGTGCTTGTTTCGGGTTTTTTCAACACATACCCTCCTCTCCATATGGTGGGAATTTTGCAAATTTCCAGCAAACAAAATTAACTGGCATTGTTTGTTAATTTTTCTCGTTGTTTTTAATATGATTATTATTTATTTTATTTTTTTTTCAAATGATTCATGCATTGGAATTTGCTATGGTTTTTAATATCCGTTGTGTTTTTCTCTGCCGCTTTTTCTTTTTTTTTTGTTTCAATTAATTTATTATTATGATTTCATGCAGTTTTGTTTACTTCTCGTTGTGGGGTGCATGACATGATTTATTTTATCGCGAAAATATGATGTGGGTTATTGAAATGTACTTAAAGACCCTCGTTCTATTGTAAAACACTGTAAAAATATATAGTATTGATATGAAAATGAAACTGAAAACAAAAAAACAATATCTAATTATAAAAATAAATAATTTTTAAAGACTGTTGTGTGTAAATTAATTTTTGGAGGGATTTTATGATTTGAAAATCTGGACTCTAACCATAGCGCTGATAACACGGTGATAGTAGGCATACTGTACACTCAGTTTTTCATTTGCTGTTCTTTTTGTAATTTTTCTGCTAGATATAGAAGTGAAAGTGGTCACTTTTGGCAATCAACTTTTTTTGTGGATTTAGGAATGGAACAAAAATGTCAAAAAGGTCCTTTAGTGGAAAAAATATATTTCTAGTACATCGTACTTTTAAAAAAAAATTCGAAATGCTTATTTACACATTTCGAAAAATCGTTCCGACATTGACTTTCTGTTAACATTCAGAACGTTTCAAATAAAATAAATAATGCAAACATATATCCAAAGTTAATGCTGTAGCACAAATAGAGTGTTTAGACCGTGAGACAATTTCACATTTTTTTATTGGACCAGAATTTTTAAACTATTAAACTATTTTTAACAGACATTGTTCACTTTCATTTGATATCCATATCGCCATTTATAATAAAATAAAGAACATCTATATTCTTCGAAAATTAAAAGTCCTGTAAAATTACAAACTGAATATGCAGTTTTGCTACTGGTCATCTACACCATTTTCAAGTGTAATTCAAAAGACACCATTTGCAATTAAAAAATTCCATTTGAAATTCAAGAAATATCATTTGAAATTCAAAAATCATCGTTTGGGATTCAAAACTCGTCATTTGTAATTCAAAACTCGTCATTTGTAATTCAAAACTCGTCATTTGTAATTCAAAACTCGTCATTTGTAATTCAAAATACACCATTTGAAATTCAAAAGTTTTCATTTGAAATTCAAAAATTATTCCATTTGAAATTCAAAAGATTCCATTTGCAATTCAAAAATGTAAACAAATTTTTTTAAGAAAAATATATTAAATGATACCCCATTTTTTCTGCAAATTTGAATATTCTGCAGTTTTGAAAACAGATTTAATATAATGATAAGCAACTAATAATTATAATGATGTAAAATGTCGGTAATTTCATATATAGTTTATAACCTTCACCAGCTCAGAGAGCATCTGCATATAATTTATAAGGTCTTGCATTTTACTTAGGGTCGGATTATTTGTGCGGCAGGTAGGTACAACAGATAATAACAATTTTAAAAGTATTAAATTGTTAATGATCAGTTTTATTTTAACCAAAGCTTATGCCTATTTGTGTGAGAGGTCTTGCAATATCAATCATATTGCAGGTTTATATAACATCTATGAAACAAATTTCTCAATGGGTAATGTTCTTATTTTTATATCCTCACTCCACAGACTTTCTATCTATCAATCTAAATGGGGGTAAATCTCTTTTCTAAACAGCAGAATATTAAAATTTACAGAAATAATTAAATGCTACCCAACCTAATGCATATTTTGCTTAAATAATTTTGTTTACCCTTTTTGAATTGCAAATGGAATAAGTTTTGAATTTCAAATGAAAACTTTTGAATTTCAAATGGTGTGTTTTGAATTACTTATGACGAGTTTTGAATTACAAATGACGAGTTTTGAATTGCAAATGACGAGTTATGAATTTCATTTATGATGTCTTTTGAATTTCAAATGATGTTTTTTGAATTACAAATGACGACATTTGAATTTCAACCGTTGTCTTTTGAATTACAAATAACGAGTTTTGAATTCCAATTGACATTTTTTGAATTGCAAGTGGAATTTTTGAATTTCAAGTGATACTTTTTGAATTGCAAGTGGAATTTTTGAATTTCAACTGGTGTCTTTTGTATTTCAAGTGATTTCTTTTGAATTACAATTGAAAAAGGTGTAGAGTTTCATTGTCTTGTTCAGATCCAAAAAGTACAGTGTTGTAGAAATTAAGATTTGGCCGAAATGAGGCTCCCATTTATTTAGTCCTGGAACATCGATTCGCCATAGTTCTTTGCGAATTTTGCACGAAGATCTCCCATTATTCGCTTACAAGGTCCAATTGACTGGGCAATTAAAGGCACAGAACCATCCTCTTCGTTATTGCCTTTCAGTTTGAGCCTTGCCTCAGTTAGAAATAGACAAATAATTTGGCTCAAAAATAATCTTTTCTAATGAAGCGCATTTTCATCTCTGCGGCTATGTTAACAAGCAACACGGTTGCATCTGGGGATCAGAAACCCCGCACGTGATAGTCGAGATCGTCAATACATCGTTAGCTAGTGGCAATATGGTGCGGATTTTGGACCGATGGCATCATTCTTTGCTGCTGTTGTTGAATTTCATTTTCGGAGACCCTAGGAAAATTTCTGTTCCGTTTCACATGGAATTACTCAAAACAAAAAGGCAATGCTATTCCAATAAGATGAGCTGCTAATTCAAAAGCATGGATGGCATGCTTCTGTATGGCCGAACCTTATGAAGGAGCCTGCCTCAAAGTTCAGAAAAGTTGGAAAAGAGATAATTCTTTGACAATGCATTATGTCACAAATTAGTTGATGATATAGTATTATAAAATACAAAAAATGTATTTCTAAAGGGTGATTTTTTAAGAGCTTGATAACTTTTTTTTAAAAAAAACGCATAAAATTTGCAAAATCTCATCGGTTCTTTATTTGAAACGTTAGATTGGTCCATGACATTTACTTTTTGAAGATAATTTCATTTAAATGTTGACCGCGGCTGCGTCTTAGGTGGTCCATCCGCTTAGTCCAATTTTGGCATTTCCACGTTTTTGAGTAACAGAGACCCAATTGGTGCGAACGGCGACGAATCGAAAATTGGTGGTCATCATTAACACTGGCCGATACAGCTGCGATATTTTCTTCAGTTCGCACTCTACGTAAGCGTGTTGGTGGTTTAATGTCCAACAATGTAAATTTGGTGCGAAATTTAGTCACAATAGCCCGAATAGCCGCTTCAGTGGGTCGATTAAACTGACCATAAAATGGAAGCGCGCAATGAACTTTCTTAACAGAGCACGCATTTTGATAATAAAATTCAATAATTTGCATGCGTTGTTCGTTTGTAAGACGATTCATGATGAAATGTCAAAGCATACTGAGCATCTTTCTCTTTGACACCATGTCTGAAATCCCACGTGATCTGTCAAATACTAATGCATGAAAATCCTAACCTCAAAAAAATCACTCTTTACTATCAACCATTTACCGAAATCTAAATCTAAATGATTTTCCAAAACCGTCGATATACTGGGAGGGGGGCGTTAAACATAATGAAAACAGAAGTTATTCGGAACTGTTTCAAGAAGTCTGTCAGGCAGTAAACATATTCACTGGGGAGACTGTTGTTTTTTCAGACGCTCTAAGTGATGAAGTTGAATTTCATATTGACATTGACGAAAATGTGACCTGTGACATACAGTTGGATTATCGAACAGGGGCCCAATCACGGCATTCGAAAACGAGAATGTTACGATCGAAAAGTGCTTTTATTTATTGTAAAAAGGGTATAAATTTGAACAAAAATTCTACAAAATCTAATTAGATTATCTCCAATAGTCTTAATCTCGACATCCTATTTGGTTATGTTGGAAATTTCCACTTCTTTCATAGAAATTAAAAATTGATTTCAATCGTAACTTCTCGATATCGGATCCCGTGACTTGCCCCCAGGTTGCCGACTCTAAGAATGTTAAGAACAACGATGATCTTATTGAAATTGATAAGTCCATAGTGACTTTATTTAAACGTACGCTAAAAGAAGCCATAATTTTATGGCTATTGTTATTCTTACAGACTATTTTGATTATTATTTATTGAGGCCCGTAATAAAAAATTGACATTTATTTAAAAATAAATAAAATTGTAAAGGGTGATTTTTTAAAAGCTACGGGAAAGTTTTTCAAAAAAAAACATAAAATTCAGAAAAATGCATGAAATCTTTATTTGAATCGATAGTAGGGTCCATATAATTTAATGTTTGAAGATTATTTCATGCAAATGTTGACCTTGACTGCGCCTCAACTGGTCCATCCGCTTAGTCCAATTTTGGCATACTCTTTCCAAAATTTCGGCCGTTATCTCACGAATAAATGCTTCAATGTTGTCTTCCACTGCGCCAATTGAAGAGGGCTAGTCTGTATAGAAATGAGCTTTAACATAGCCCCACAAAAAAATAGTCTAAAGGCGTTAAATCGCACGATCTATGCGGCCAATTGACCGGTCCCGAACGTGAAATAAAATGTTCACCGAACTCGCCTCTCAAAAAGTGCATTGTTGCGCGTGCTGTGTGGCATGTGGCACCGTCTTGTTGAAACCACATGTTATGCAAGTCAAGCTCTTGCATTTTGGACAAAAAAAGTTGGATATCATCTCACGGTACCGCTCACCATTCACAGTTACGTTACGATTCGCATCATCTTTGAAGAAGTACGGTCCAATGATGCCACCAGCCCATAAACCGCACCCAACTGTGACTTTTTCTGGATGCATTGGTAGCTCTTACAATGCTTCTGTCTGATATTCACTACAGAATCGACAATTCTGTCACAATAGCCCGAATAGCCGCTTCAGTGGGTCGATTAAACTGACCATAAAATGGAAGAAGCGCGCGATGAACTTTCTTAACAGAGCCCGCATTTTGATAATAAAATTCAAAAATTTGTAAGCGTTGTTCGTTTGTAAGACGATTCATGGTTAAATTATAGACCAAACTGAAGATGTTTGATAGTGAAACAAAACAGCTGTTCAAACCAGTGTTGCCATATCCATATATGTGGGATTCACTGCAAAAGGGATCAAAAAATATTTTTTTCTCCGAAATACTGCGTGGAACTGCGTATTTGGGGTCATGCGACACTTCTGGCACAGTTTGACATTTTGGTGATGGCATTGAAAGGTATTTTCTTGTGGATTTATAAAAATGAATTTAATACAAAAAATATATTTTCTAGATAGTAAAAAATAAAATATTTATTTTTATATAAACTAATGTCTCCTGTCGACTGTATATATAGGGTCCGCCAAATAACTTTTTTTTTGAAAATGTTATAAAAAAACTACTGAATATTTTCTCAAATTTCTTTTTTTTCTATTATGGCTGCCTGCCGACACCCCACAAATAATAGTCCAACGGTTGAATAGTTGAAAAAAACGTTAGATGGCGGACCCTATATGGGTCACTGATAACTTCTACATTTATTCATAGATTTTGTTCAACTATGTCTAGTTCTCTTCTTTAAGAGCCCAGCTATTATAAAATAATGCTTGCTAATAAAAAATAAAACAAAACATTTTTTCCGTATTTACGGGGTTTTTCTTGTCAGCAAAAATGATTTTTTTTTTTGAAAAAAAAAAATAATTTTTTGGAAACTGTCCCACAATCAATTTTTCTATGCGAAAGTGAAATTCACTACATTTGTAGTCGTCATAATTAACTTTATTTTGACATAAAAGGGATGTGATTGGGCCCACATTTCCAAAGGGTACACTGAAAGAATTTTCCTTCATAATATTTATGAAGGGTTTTCATAAAGTTAGTGAATTTTTCTTAGTATGTATGAAAAATTCATAAATAAAATGAAATGTTTAATAGAGTTTTGTTATAAAACAAATTGTTAAATTATTGAAACTTAGTTTCATACGATCAAAGAAACATTTCAATGTATTAAATAAACAATTCTTAAATATTATGAAATATGCCGTAACCAATAGAATATTTGTTTTCTCATTTGTCCTCTGTTAACTCTGACATAAGTATTTAATATTTAGGAAACTTTTTCATAAAATTAATGAAGTTTCTTCATAAAAACCAATGAACATTTTCATAAATCATATTATACATAATGAAATTGTATGACAAAAGTTCATCGAATGCATAACTGCATTTCATTGTTTCTAAGAAATATTTGAGAAATTCTATGAAATTTTCATTGATTTATACTTTATGAAACATGTTTCGTACATTTTATGAAGTGTTTCTTTGGCGACATTTTAATGGAAATCTTCACTGAGTTTAAGACAAACTGATTAATATATTGAAAAGATAATTCTTTCAGTGTACCTTCGGAATTTTTCTTTTTCTTTTAATTTATATATAAATTTTTGTGTGCTTATTTTATGATTCAGTATTTCTCAATGCAAACGAAAAATATATTTTAGATCACGGAGACAAAATTTTTTATTTTTTGTTGCATAGTGTAGTTATGATCTGGCCACGTAGAGTTACAGTTATTCTGATCCTTGATCCAACGCATATTGAGGAAGCCTTTAATCCCTTTAAAAGGAATTGGGGTATCACTAAAAAGTGAAAATGCTATATGAAAACCAAGGGAAGTTACTGCGAAATGGTAGAAATTGGAAAGCGGGTTAAAAATAGGTAAAGTTTGTAAAAGTGAAAAAATTCCGAAGAGAAGGAAGCAACGGATCTATTATATTTGACTCTTTTTATTTTTATTAAAAAACTTCTAAATCCACCAATGGGGGTTCTATGTGTTTTGTGTCTAAATATTTAAAAAAAATTACTTTAAAAAATTTTGGAATATCCCATCTTAACCAATTCCACCCTATCCAGTTCATCGTTGGCATGTTATGTTGTGTTGTGTTGGCTGTTTGTGTTCGTTGTCGTCTGGATGGTGGGGGCCTTATCCTTCATACGCTGTTGTGTCATATGCATGAACCATACCACGCCCGCCTCGCCTCACGCCCCCAAACCACCACCACAGGATGGATGGATGGATGGCTTTTACGTTTTACGTGTTTCATAACCATTTATAACGGCTCTCAAGGAAATCATTACCTCCATAAAAGTGCATTGTCTAAGATAATTACCGGCAAAGAAACATAACAGAGCCATGCATTTAGCGCTGAGAGGTCTTGAGCAAAAAACCGAAACAGATCCGCCAAAAAGTAACCCATCCCGCCGCCACTCGGGCATTTTGTGCGAATGCTTGCCATGTTCAACTAACTCTTTAACAGCAAAAGCATAACGAGAATAAACAACTGAAATAAACGCTTACACATGCGCTCAATTAAAAACTGAAAATAAACAAAAAACAAACTGATGTTGTGGTTTAAAGCATACCTACATACCTACATATGTACATATACATATATATTTATTACTTTAATACTTTAACCTTGAAGTTGCCCTTTATTAATAATAATAACAAAAAAATAACAATAATAAAAATCCATTTTGTTTTGTTTTGTTATGCCCAGCCCCATATGCTAATTTAAATCACTTAATCACAGTTTGCGTTGTATCTTTTTTAATTTTAATTCTTTTTGGTCTTCTCTTCTTCCGCCTACGTGAACAGTGTCCATGGATGAAAACCAATTTGAATCTCCACCCTTGACACAGGAAAAAGTACTCGAACTGATCGAGCAGGCCTATCCGAATCCCATCACCCCCGAAGATTTAGCCAAGTAAGTTGTTGTGTGTGTGCGCTGGTTGGAATTTAAATTAATTTTAATTATTATTTTTTTGCTTAATTAGGGACTATGGCTGGGACGAACATGATGTCATTGCCGTCTTTATGTCCCTCAAAGAGAGGGGTCTCATTAAATCTATGGAATATAATTCCTATACCAGAATCCATCATGAAGATAAAGAAATTAAGGTAAGTAAACGACATAAAAATTAAAAATTTTATCTTAAGATTGTATGATTACTTCGACTGAGACATTGTCGGCGGCGTTCAAGTTAATTGAACGTATTGAGGAAGGTTCAGATTGAGTTGAACTGTTGATTGATTGCAGCTCATCTCCAACAGAATAAGATTTTGAAAAATAAAAATAAATTTAAAAAATAATAAAAGACTTAGGTCGGACAATCTATGTCAATACATGTCAATGGACGATTTGATGGAGACCATGTCCAAACATGGGCCAGTTCACCATGCCAAAATCTAATATTTTCAATATATCGTGAATTATTAACTTAAAAATTACAAATTGAGCTGACATAAGTGATTGCTTCGACTGAGACATTAACGGCGCACAGCGGTTCAGAATCAAAATCCATCGGCCAAAGCTCAAGAATTTTTGTTCTAGTAGGCATTTTTGAGTTCTGTAAAAAACCAAAATTAGACAAGGACCCAAGGATTATTTTGAGATATTAACATTAAAAATCGGAAAATCAGAAATCGGCCCAAAGTTGAATACTTTTCGTATATTTCGATTTAAAAAAAAAATTTAATTTTTTTTTGTTTTTATGTTTTTAACATAATTTTACCTATTTGTTCATAATGCAAAGAACAATTTTTGATTTTTTTTTGTATTACAGATTTTGAAAATTGAGAAAAGTAAATTCTTTTTTTTGACTTCACCGAACTGTCTCAAATATTTTAAGAGATTTTGCACTCATTTTTTATTGGAAATTGTGGTTTCTTATTGTTATAAAATTTAGCATGAGCATAACGGAAATTTACTCATCTTTTTATCTGCGTACCTACTTTTCAGAAGTTAGTGGGAGAAAAATGAGGAAATTTCGTTTTGGAACTAAAAAATCTGACTTTTTGCACTAACTGTATCCTATCTTCCAAGGCTGCAATTTCCTGCATGCAAAAGTTACCCTACAAAAACGGGGAACCTTCCAACCTTTCCAAATATGTATACATTTCGTTAAAGATTTTTGAAGGAAAAAAGTTGTGATAGTCCAAATTCAGACATTTGTTCAAAAATGATATTTTTACAATATTCATTACAACCAAACTATATTTTGTACAAACATAGTTTTGACGTCATAATAAAGCTAAGAAATCACAATTTCCAATAAAAAATCGAGTGCAAAATCTCTTAAAATGTGTGAGAAACAGTTCGACAAATTCAAAAGAAGAAATTACTTTTTCTCAATTTTCAAAATCTGAAAAACGTGAAAATCTGTAATACCAAAAAAATTAAATTTTTTTCTATGCATTATGAACAAATACGTGAAAATATGTTAAAAACATAAAAATTTTAATTTTCTTTACAATCGAAAAATACGAAAAGTAGTCAACTTAGGGCCGATTTCTAAAATATATCTGATTTCCCGATTTTTAATGTTAATATAATCCTTGGGTCCTTGTCTAATTTTGGTTTTTTACAGAACTCAAAAATTTCTACTAAAACAAAAGTTATTGAATTTTGGTTGATGGATTTTTATTCTGAACCACTGTGCGGCGGCAATCAAGTTATATAAACGTATTGAGGATGGTTCAATTTGAGTTGAAGTCCAATTGATTGCACTTAATCTTCAACATTTTAACATTTTGTAAATTAACACAAGTATGGAATGGGGGGCGGAGCCGACTATATGATACCCTTCACTTTCAACGCCATTGCATTTCAATTAGGTGAGGATTTTGGAAAGTGTCCTATATCATGGACCGATGATAACCTCTTTCACAAAGTATATTTCCAGGCGAAATATAACTTGTTCTGATCAAATTTTTTTTAAATATCGTAAAATCGGCGACATTTGTATATTCTATATATAATTCTGAGCCGATTTGACCCATTTTCACTATAGATGTTTTTAAAATATAAAGTGTTGTGCCAAATTTGATCAAAATCGGTAAATTTATGTAGTTTTTGGAGCAGAAAGAGTCAAAGGGGTGTAATATTTGTATGGGAGCTATATATAAATCTGAACCGATTTGAATAATTTTCACCAGAAATGTTTCTAATTCAAATGCAAGGTGTTGTGCCAAATTTGAAGAAAATCTGTTAAAATATATGGCTTTGAAGCGGAAAACGTTAATTCGGAAGCGAAATATATATATATAGGATCTATATATAAATCTGAACCGATCTGACCCACTTTCACCAGAGATGTTTCTAGTTGTAATATGTGGTTGTAAAATTTGTATGGGAGCTATATATAAATCTGAACCGATCCAACCCACTTTCAGCACAGATGATTTTAGTTGTAATATAAGTGGAAATAGTCAAATCGGGGAGGGAAAGTCATTTGTATGGGAGCTGTATATAAATCTGAACCGACTTGACAGATTTTCCGGAGCGAAATATATATAGGATCTATATATAAATCTGAACCGATCTGACCCACTTTCACCAGAGATGTTTCAAGTTGTAATATGTGGTTGTAAAATTTGTATGGGAGCTATATATAAATCTGAACCGATCTAACCCACTTTCAGCACAGATGATTTTAGTTGTTATATAAGTGGAAATAGTCAAATCGGGGAGGGGAAGTCATTAGTATGGGAGCTGTATATAAATCTGAACCGACTTGACTGATTTCCGCCAGAGATGTTTCTAGTTCAAATTTAAGAAAATCTGTCAAAATGTATGGTTTCGATAGCGCAAGAGGTCAAATCGGGAGCAAAATTTGTATGGTGGCTATATCAAAATCTGAACCGATTTGCTTCAAATTAAATAGCGTTTTGTAAGGATCGGGCAATAATTGCGACCTGTACTTCGATTACAATAATAAATTGGACAGACAGACACCTCAGAAAGTGATTCTAAGCTGTGTGTTACAAACAAATGCACAAAGACATAATACCTTAGTGAAGGGTATAATTAAATGTATCAAGCAAAAGGGGCGTTCGGCCAGGACGAATCTTATATACCCTCCACCATGGACTACATTCCACACTATTATCAGTAGATTAGAGACTGTCGACTGTTTGGTTAAATTTTTTTCCTAAAAATATTAATTTCGAAAATACTTTATCCTTCGTGTTAACACTGCAATATACACACCAGTTCTCGGTAAAAATTTTACCCCTTGTACGCCTTTTGCCCTAAAAGTACGAATCTTTTATGTTTATATCTACATAATTGGAATGTCTACATTTGGTAGGTACCATTTTATCCCCAAATGGATCCTAAAAGTGCGAAATTCATTATTTTTCGAATCTACTCATCCGATTTTCATCATCATAGCAGCAGCCATTTGGTCGGTACCAATTTTATCCCTTTTCCCACATTTTCCACCTTAACAGTACGAAAAACACTTTATATTATTTTTCTATAAAAAAATCTCGTCGAAATTTTTCTATTAAAAAAATCTCGTCGAAATTTTTCTATCAAAAAAATCTCGTCGAAATTGTTCTATCAAAAAAATCTCGTCGAAATTTTTCAATCAAAAAAATCTCGTCGAAATTTTTCTATCAAAAAAATCTCGTCGAAATTTTTCTATCAAAAAAATCTCGTCGAAATTTTTCTATCAAAAAAATCTCGTCAAAATTTTTCTATCAAAAAAATCTCGTCGAAATTTTTCTATCAAAAAAATCTCGTCGAAATTTTTCTATCAAAAAAATCTCGTCGAAATTTTTCTATCAAAAAAATCTCGTCGAAATTTTTCTATCAAAAAAATCACGTCGAAATTTTTCTATCAAAAAAATCTCGTCGAAATTTTTCTATCAAAAAAATCTCGTCGAAATTTTTCTATCAAAAAAATCTCGTCGAAATTTTTCTATCAAAAAAATCTCGTCGAAATTTTTCTATCAAAAAAATCTCGTCGAAATTTTTCTATCAAAAAAATCTTGTCGAAAATTTTCTATCAAAAAAATCTCGTCGAAATGATTCTATCAAAAAAATCTCGTCGAAATGTTTCTATCAAAAAAATCTCGTCGAAATGTTTCTATCAAAAAAATCTCGTCGAAATGTTTCTATCAAAAAAATCTCGTCGAAATGTTTCTATCAAAAAAATCTCGTCGAAATTTTTCTATCAAAAAAATCTCGTCGACATTTTCCTAATATAAAGCCTATACAGTGCCTAGAAACCATTATTTATCAAGTCTTTTTAATGTTTCAGGTGGTCAAGCAGATGCCAACTATCGCATCCAACAAACAGCCGACAATTGCTATAATCACAGCCCAATATTGTGAAAAACTGGCCGTGGATGCCATGTTGGAGAATAAGGAAACCTTCGTACGCTACACCACAGTGGGTAAGTTATGAAAGTCCAAGAAAGCCTTAACACTAGGACCAAGGATCAGACAAAAAAATTAATTTCCGAAAAAAAAATCAAGCAATATATCACATGGTCCACTGATTGGTTTTATTGATGGGAATATGGTCCTATTTGCAAAGAGTTTTCAGTATTTTGGTTATTCGAAAAAAAACTTAACAAACAAAATGAAAACAAAAACAAACAAACAATAATTTTCAAAATCTAACTAAATGAAAATGCTTATTTTCTTTTATTCTATACTCTAAACACCACCACTACCACCATCCCCCGGCCTTTTATCTCATTAAACAAAAAATAATAAACACTCTTAATACAGATCCTTATCTAACGAATTCTCTGAAAAAGACCAAAAAGAAAAGACGTGTTGGTAAGAACTACATTCGCTAGAAGCAAATCCTTAATGTCCTGTAAAAAAACAGAACTTCGTAAAGCTTTTTATGTTGTATCCGTAACCGTATTCGTTTGCGTTTTGTTTTTGGTATTGGGTTTTATAAAAAAAAACATGTACATTATGTCGTGCCGTACTCCACATTTTTGATTTCATAGATTCTCCCCCATTTGGTCCACATTTTGTTGTGTTGTCTCAAAAGAAAACTTGTTCGCACCATTATTCACTTCAATCCTCCCCCTGTTTAATATCATCGATTGGCACCTTTTAACACCTTCACTGTTAATCACCCAGTATCCGCTAGTATATATTTGTTCATTCTCTCCGTATTAATATTTGTGATCTTTATCTGCAGGCGAATCTAATGTCTACACTCTGGGCAATATCGGTGCTCATCGCATTGTCAGCACTAAGCTGCCTTCGGTGGGCAGTACTCGTGAGGCTATGACGGCCACCGGCAATACAACTACTCGTCTGTTGGGCACATTCCAGAAGGTGGACTATGTCTTTGTTGTGGGCGTGGCTGGCGGTGTGCCCCATTACACCGATTACAAGAAACACGTACGTCTGGGCGATGTTGTCATATCATATGTGGAGAAACAGAGAGCTTTGGCCACTGGGTAAGTAAATTGATTTTTAATTAATTAAAAAATACTTCGATTTTTTTCTATAAAAATACTCGTTGATTTCTTTTTTTCTATGAAATATTAAAAAATTAAAAAAGTCGATTTTTTCTATGAGAAAAATTTTCATCGATTTTTTTCTATGAAAAAAATTCCTGACGAATTTTTTGTATGAAAAAAAATTCGAAAAATTCTCGTCGATTTTTTTTTTTCAATGAAAAAATTCAAATCGATTTTTTTTCTATGAAAAAATTCAAATCGATTTTTCCTATGAAAGAGTTCTCATCGATTTTTTATGAAAAAATTCTTATCGATTTTTTATGAAAAAAATTCTTATTGATTTTTAATGAAAAAAAATTCTTATCGATTTTTTATGAAAAAAAAATCTTATCGATTTTTTATGAAAAAAATTCTTATCGATTTTTTATGAAAAAAAAATTCTTATCGATTTTTATTAAAAAAAAATCTTATCATTTTTTTATGAAAAAAAATTCTTATCGATTTTTTATGAAAAAAAAAATTCTTATTGACTTTTTCTATACAAAATTCTCATCGATTTTTTTTTCTATAAAAAATTCTCATCGATTTTTTTTTTCGATGAAAAAATTCTCATCGATTTTTTTTCTATGGAAAAAATCTCATCGATTTTTTTCTATGGAAAAAATCTCATCGATTTTTTTCTATGGAAAAATTCTCATAGATTTTTTTCTGTGGAAAAATTCTCATAGATTTTTTTCTGTGGAAAAATTCTCATCGATTTTTTTCTATGGAAAAATTCCCATCGATTTTTTTCTATGGAAAAATTCCCATCGATTTTTTTCTATGGAAAAATGCCCATCGATTTTTTTCTATGAAAAAATTCTCGTCGATTTGTTTCTATGAAAAAATTCTCGTCGATTTTTTTCTATGAAAAAATTCTCATCGATTTTGTTTGTATGAAAAAATTCTCATCGATTTTGTTTCTATGAAAAAATTCTCATCGATTTTGTTTCTATGAAAAAATTCTCATCGATTTTGTTTGTATGAAAAAATTCTCATCGATTTTGTTTGTATGAAAAAATTCTCATCGATTTTGTTTCTATGAAAAAATTCTCATCGATTTTGTTTCTATGAAAAAATTCTCATCGATTTTGTTTCTATGAAAATATTCTCATCGATTTTGTTTCTATGAAAAAATTCTCATCGATTTTGTTTCTATGAAAAAATTCTCATCGATTTTGTTTCTATGAAAAAATTCTCATCGATTTTGTTTCTATGAAAAAATTCTCATCGATTTTGTTTCTATGAAAAAATTCTCATCGATTTTTTTCTATGAAAAAATTCTCATCGATTTTTTTCTATGAAAAAATTCTCATCGATTTTTTTCTAAGAAAAAATTCTCATCGATTTTTTTCTAGGAAAAAATTCTCATCGATTTTTTTCTAGGAAAAAATTCTCATCGATTTTTTTCTAGGAAAAAATTTTCATCGATTTTTTTTCTAGGAAAAAATTCTCATCGATTTTTTTTTAGGAAAAAATTCTCATCGATTTTTTTCTATGAAAAAATTCTCATCGATTTTTTTCTATGAAAAAATTCTCATCGATTTTTTTCTATGAAAAAATTCTCATCGATTTTTTTTTTTGAAAAAATTCTCATCGATTTTTTTCTATGAAAAAATCTCGTCGAAATTCTCTATTTGTCGAAATTTTTCTATTTAAAATCTCGTCGAAATTTTTCTATTAAAAAAATCACGCCGAAATTTTTCTATTAAAAAAATCACGTCGAAATTTTTCTAATAAAAAAATGTCGTCGAAATTTTTCTATTAAAAAAATCTCATCGAAATTTTTTTAATGGAAAAATCTCGTCGAAATTTTTCTATTAAAAAAATCTCGTCGAAATTTTTCTATTAAAAAAATCTCGTCGAAATTTTTCTATTAAAAAATCTCGTCGAAATTTTTCTATTAAAAAATCTCGTCGAAATTTTTCTATTAAAAAATCTCGTCGAAATTTTTCTATTAAAAAATCTCGTCGAAATTTTTCTATTAAAAAATCTCGTCGAAATTTTTCTATTAAAAAATCTCGTCGAAATTTTTCTATTAAAAAATCTCGTCGAAATTTTTCTATTAAAAAATCTCGTCGAAATTTTTCTATTAAAAAAATCTCGTCGAAATTTTCTATTAAAAAAATCTCGTCGAAATTTTTCTATTAAAAAAATTTCGTATTTTTTTAAAAAAAAATCTCGTCGAAATTTTTCTATTAAAAAAATTTCGTATTTTTTTAAAAAAAAATCTCGTCGAATATTTTTCTATAAAGAAATCTCATCGAAAATTTTCTAATAAAAAATCCTATCCGAAAAAATCTCGTTGAAATTTTTAGAAACACTTCTTTCAAAAATACTTTTTAAAAATATTCTCGTCAAAATTTTCTTTATTTTCATTAAAATTTTTCTATTACCCCTATTATTACCCCTTCAATTCCAGCTCCGAAAAACCCTATGTCTATGTCTACAAGAGCGGTGACGATGTTCAAACTTATTTCCCCAAGAATGACTCCCTGCAACAGATCGCCGAACACTTGCAAGCCAACATGGAAGCTAAACGCCCGTGGGAGACGTACCTCAAGGAGGGTCTGAATATGTTGCAGCAGAAAACCGAAAGTGACTTCAATCGGCCCGCTGCCAATTCCGATAAATTGTTTATGAACATCGGCAACAACGAAGTCATCGAGGTATCACATCCCATTGGAGCCGATTGTGTGGATGGCTTGCCCAAGTCCCGCTTACATTTGGGTCCGATTGGTTCGGGCAGAGATCTGGTGCGTAACGATGATCTGCGTTTACAGTTCTCCAAGAAATATGGGCTATTGGCCACGGATTTGGAGATGAGCTCTGTGTTGGACAGTATTATTGGCAATTGCCGGGAAAGTTTTATATTAGTGAAAGGTACGTGAACGAGTTGCTATTAAAGAGTTGAGTCTTATCTAATCTTGTATCTTCGCTATTTCCAGGTATATCCGATTATAAAGATGGTACTACCACCCGCAAATGGCAAAATTACGCCTCGCTGGCTGCCGCCTCCGTTGTCAAGTCGATTATTTGTGGCATGGATGCCCCCACAAATGTTTAGGATTTTAAAACTCTATATAGCAATTTAAATAAAATAAACAAATATATATATATATTTAAAGCATTTTATCTTCTCTGAAATATGAATACTAAAAACCGAATGGATCACAGACGTTTTGTATCATCACCAGTTCAATAATAATTGTATTTACACGCCCTGCCGTGTTTAGATAGATACGTTCTTTGTTTTCGTTTTTTCGTTTCTTTTTGTTAGAAATGCAACCATAACCTAAGATTTCTGATCCTATCTATAAACAAATGATTTTAATGGAATAACTTTTTCTGTTGTTAAGTTTTATTATTATTTTTTGTTATTTTGTTTAGTTCATTTTTGAAAAGTAATAACAAAATATAAATGCATCCAGCAATCAATCAATCAAACACGATGATTTTCTCTAACAATAATGTAATGTAAATAGTTTAATAAAATTTTATACTATACGCATACCATATATCTTTACCGTATAAATTAAATTATTTTATATCGATTATACTATATATATATATATCTATACGAAATAAAATTTAAATTAGAAACCGACAAAAGGTATACACTGTATTTCATTGCAATGTTATGTGTTTAAAAGGAAATTTAAATTTGTAGATTTAAAATCCACAAAAAGATGGTTTGAACGCCATACTTATTATTATTATTTGATGTTTGTCTACAAACATATGAAATAATGCAGACAATTCGACCTACAATCAAATATTTATAATCTGGTAACCTATCTTTTCACAATGAAAAATATTTGCAATGGTGCCAAAAAGTATGCAATATTTTCCGCTAAAAGTTCAAGTTAAGTTTATTGAGTCCTTTTTATACTCGCCACCTCCAGGATGCACACTGGTCCCAAATCAATTTTTTATGGCATAAAGTCGAAAAATAAACATACAGTCTTGTAATTTTGCACATTTGCTAGACATATCATACGCAAAAAATAAAAATAATTTTGGGCCGATCGGACCACGCCCACTACCACCTCCCGTATAAACTCAATATATAACCAACATAATTATCACCCTGTATTGGCACAGGGTGGACAAAAACAAAATTTTATGAAAGCCTAAAAGAATGAGAGTTGTTTATTTTGACGAAATGTGTTTTTCTAAACATTATTACGAAAGCAAAATATAGCATACAAATAGTATACTTTAAACTCCAATTTAAATAATTATTTCAAGAAATAAATTAAAATGTATACATGTGTACAAAAAGGTGAATAATGTTGTATACCATTTTAAAGGTACTTTCAATACCTTTTAAATAAAATATTGATGGATCTCGCACACAAAACTAATTCAGAGATATAATCATATATGTGTATATGGCTAATCAAAAACTATGCTAAAATAAAATGACAATTGTGGGAGTTTGCCGAAAAATTCTGACGAGATATTAATTCCACCATACATAAAGAGTGATTTTTTTGAGGTTAGGATTTTCATGCATTAGTATTTGACAGATCACGTGGGATTTCAGACATGGTGTCAAAGAGAAAGATGCTCAGTATGCTTTGACATTTCATCATGAATAGACTTACTAACGAGCAACGCTTGCAAATCATTGAATTTTATTATCAAAATGCGTGCTCTGTTAAGAAAGTTCATCGCACGCTTCCATTTTATGGTCAGTTTAATCGACCCACTGAAGCGGCTATTCGGGCTATTGTGACTAAATTTCGCACCAAATTTACATTGTTGGACATTAAACCACCAAGGCGCTTACGTAGAGTACGAACTGAAGAAAATATCGCAGCTGTATCGGCCAATGTTAATGATGACCATCAATTATCGATTCGTCGCCGTTCGCAGCAATTGGGCCTCTGTTACTCAAAAACGTGGAAATGCCAAAATTGGACTAAGCGGATGGACCACTTGAGGCGCAGCAGCGGTCAACATTTAAATGAAATTATCTTCAAAAAGTAAATGTCATGGACCAATCTAACGTTTCAAATAAAGAACCGATGAAATTTTGCAAATTTTATGCGTTTTTTTTTTAAAAAAGTTATCAAGCTCTTAAAAAATCACCCTTTATAACTTGACATGAGTCAAGTTGAGTCATACATATAACTTTTGGTCCACGACATTTATAGATTATGTTCTCTACAAATCACAAAATTACAATACCTATGAATACTTACAATACCACAATAATCATATACGCCCATGTGCTGACAATCGCATTTCGCACGACATTTGCGATTACGATTTCAAATCGCCAATTAGGTGTGATGAAGTTCACAATCGCCAAAAGTTTGGCGACTTCAACTCACAAATGCATGGGAGAGTGAACGCAAAGTGAACTTATGCTTTTTGAGTAAATGAATTTAAAAACTTATTAAACAACGACGCGCAAATAAACTTTCACATGTTTTCTTTATATATTCTCATAAAATAAGACTGTTTTCAAACAATTTTTCTCAAAAATATAAAATTAACATATGTTCCTCGTTTCATACTCATTTCTGTTTTTTGTTTACTTTAAAACTGGCGAGATAAAAGTGAACAGCTGATCACATGGTCTTCGAAAAAATGGTGCCGCACAAAAAAGAAATAATAACCGGATAATTTATAAGGTTACTTTCCCTTGATTTATATAAGTAATGTAATTATGGGTTCTTATTATTATAAAATCACTGAGCTGTATTTTTGAACATTCAAGTGCACTTTTGTGATCAAATTAAGTATTTTCAAGTAATTAATTTGAATAATTTTGCAATGATCTAATCGGTTACCCGATTCTGTATAGAAAAGTGTCCAATATTGTCAGCACTATACAAAAGAAAGAAGAAGAATGTTATTTATGGTTTCGCGCTTATAAAAATGTGAGTTTGCTCTGGAATGTCCACTGGATTGGAATTATCCCTAAGGAAATGTTTTTTGATACGTTCTTTTCTTGATTGGAGCTTTTTTAAGGCCAATACGCTTAACACGAATGCTGCCGGCATCTTTTGTTTATATAAATAAAAATTAAATTTCCTTGTTTACCTTTTTTGACAGATCAAACATATGTTTACATGTTTCGAACATATTCACAAATCGCAAACAAAACGCGTGAACGTCATCACATGTCTTAAATAAATTGGCGAGTTGAAAGTCGCAAGTGATTTTGAAAACGCGTGATTCTCATCACATGGGCGATAATTTTAAATATAATTTTTCAACTACAATTTTCATAATATAGTCACTTTATTATTTCTTTTTTTTTTTTAAATCAAGACTTAATTTTAATTAATTTGTAAAACTGCTTTATATCAAAATTAATCCCACTTTTTTTGAACCGCAAAGTTTAAGTACCATTCAGGCTTGTGGTGTTGCCACCTAATTTTCTCCAGTATATTTTCTTGATTGCTTGGAGTGTTGCCATAAAGAAAATATATACACATTTACCACTTTCCAATTTTATTTTTTTTTTTAATTTCTGCCAAAAAAATGATTTGGGACCATAGTGGGATGGGGGTGTACTAACTTTGTCATTCCGTTTGTAACACCTTGAAATATCGACCTGAGACCCTATAAAGTATATATATTCTTGATCGTCATAAAATTCCAAGACGATCTAGCCATGTCCGACCGTCCGTCTCTTGAAAGCAGGCTAGCATATAAACGAAAGGAGCTAGGACGTCTAAATTTTCCATAAATGTGTCTTATAGTCGTAGATCGGTTGGAATTGAAACTGGGCAAAATCGGCCCAAAGGGAAAATTGTTTCCCTCACAAGGACTATAAATACCCATAATTACCCCCTAATATTTTAGAGTATTTAAGTATACTTTCTCAATATGTTTTTCTTTAAGCCGGGATAACAAGCTGCGATAACAAAAACGTTAATAAAAATTTAATTTTTCGTTCAAAATAAAAAAATATTTTTTCACATTGTCGCCAACTACAATATAAATGTATCAAAAGAAATTTTCAAAAAAATATTTTGTGTCGACTTTATTCGACTTAGCCTCGATATCCATCATTTAGACTTACACTGGATAATTATCCAGGCTAAGTCAAAAATTTTTAACACAAAATTACTTTTTTAAAATTTGTTTTCACACACACATTGACAATTTTAAAAATATTTTTTTATTATCGCAGCTTAGTTAACCAGTCTTAAAGAAAAACAGCCATAATATGTCTGCTTGTACTTACTTGATATTGAGTATGCGCATTCCCCCCATAACAAAAACGTGTACCATAAAGTGTTTTTTATTCGTAGGGGGTGAAATGGGACAAAAAGGGATAAAAATGCTACATATTAAACAACAAAAGCTAGAAACACGAAATTCGGTGTGTACATTCCTCTAATTGACTATATAAAAATAGTTTTTCGAAATTCGTACTTTTAAGGGGTAAAATGGGAATAAAGGGATAAAAATGGTAACCACCAAACGGCTGCACCTAGAATAATGAAATTCGGTGTATACATTCCTCTGATTGTGTAACACATATAATAAAAGGATGTTTTGAAAATCGCAATTTTTGGGGTTAAAATGGAAAAAGGGGATAAAAATAGTACCAACCAAATGACCGCAGCTATAGTCATGAAATTCGGAGAATACATTCCCCGTACTTTCAAGGGAGGGATAAAAATAGTACCAACTAAACAACTACAGATAGAATGATGAAATTCGGTGTGTACATTAGAGCGTACCAGGTTACAAGTAAAAAAAAATTCGCCGTACACCTCCGAATATGAAGTATTATTGAAAGGTAGTTTCAAAAAAAAAATTTTATTTTTTTATGCCGAACGTAGGGGTCGCGCTTTTACATTTTTCTATATAACTTCTGCATTTATAAACGGATTTTAAGGTGTGATACATCGATGTTTTTGTCTCGACGAGGCCGATTTTTTTGTCTTTGAAGCCAGAAGAGTTTCATGATTTTATCCGAGCTTTAATTTTCTGATATTAGAGTGGTACATTAGGGTAGTAGCAACTGAGATATGATGGGTAAGTACCAGAAGGGGGTGCTTGAGCTCAATGACTTCAAAGACAAAAAAATCGGCCTCGTCGAGACAAAAACATCGATGTATCCGTTTATAAATGCAGAAGTTATATAGAAAAATGTAAAAGCGCGACCCCTACGTTCGGCATAATAAAATAAATTTTTTTTTTGAAACTACCTTTCAATAATACTTCATATTCGAAGGTGTACGGCGAACTTTTTTTTTTTGAGGTACGCCCTAGTGTACATCCCTCTAATTGCGTAGACAAGTAAAATAAAGAGATTTTAGAAAGTCGTACTCTTAAGGAATTAAAATAGGAAAAGAGGGATAAAAATGGTACCAACCAAATGGCCGCAGCTAGAATCATGGACTTCTTTGTATACATTCCTCTGACTGCATAGACACGCAAAATAAAAAGATTTTTCCAAATTCGTACTTGTTACTTTTACGGCAAACATTGGATGAATCATGAAGTTAGGCTAGTTTGCACTATGCACGTGAGATAATGAGCACTCGCTATCTACCAATATTTATGGTATTTAAGCTTTTTGATAGTATAAATATAAGAATATATTTTTTTTTGATTAACTTGAAGTATTATTTCGATATGTAAACGTATTGTCTTATAAGCATTTGGTTTGAAATAATAAAAATATTATATTTATTTATATTATTTATACATTTTTTTTTCTGTCAATATTTGTATTTGGTTTGGCTATATTAAAAAAAAAATCACCCCTATCGCGAATAAAATTTCCCTCAAAATGTGTTCACTTTTCGCCAAATTCCAATCGGCAATTTTGTTCCCTGAATAATTCCCTTGTTCGAAAAAATTCCCCCTATCGTGAATGATTTTTTTGTGGAATTTTTTTCCCTTTTCACTTCGATTTGTTCACTTTACTTTTGCTAGCGAACACAACGGATTCATCATGTAAGTTGTTATTTTTGTCTTCAAATCTTAAATTAAACTAAAAAAATATTTATTTTACAGGAACAGATCAGTTTCAAAAAAACAAATCGAGATATTATTAAATAAAATGCAAGCCAATAGAGAAATTGCCTGTGGTTATAACACCATAGCGGAAGAGTCCGTGGCTGAATTTTGGAATACGCTGGCAAACGAAGTGAATAGTGCAGGACCTCCAGTAAAAACCGCAAATGAATGGAAAATGTTGATATTTGTTTATTCATAAAAAATTCAAACTCAATAAACATACACTTTTAGGTATGGCTGGAAGAAATATGCAAACACAACGGGGAACAGGAGACGGTCCTAACCAAACACAAAAGCTTACATCAGTTGAAGTACAAGTGCTTATTTGTCTTTGGTGATACGATATTCACATGTGTACCATCAATACATCCAAGGCCACCGGGTATTCCAAATTTAGAGTAGAAATCCTGTGCAATAATTCTCCCTTCCTCTTGCGTTGGATAAGTTATCCACTTGCGACAAATTTTTGATTCTAATGTAATCAAAACTTCGGAGAGTACTTCGCTGAAGGTTGAATGTGCCATTCCGACTTCATGATCTCTACCAACTCCTTTCTGATATCCACCCTCTGCAAGCACTGAGTTTAACAATTGGAGGAATCGCAAATGATTTTTTTGTAGGCGGCAGAGAGGTGTCCAGTACATTCAAGAGGTATGTAAAAGCCGCCTTGTTTACTCTGTAATGTTGAATAAATCTAAAAAACGATTTATACAAAAAATATATGCTGCTAAGAATACTTACAGTATATCAGGCAACTCCAAAGGATTTGATGCATCTCCAAAACTTCGCCGAAGAGCTCGCTGTTCTATACACCCTTCTTGTTCTTCTAATAAAAGAAAATTTCCTTTCTAAACATTTAATTTATATTTTAAACCTGAACTTTGAAAAATAAAATACTTTTTAATTCTTCTTCTGGTTTTTTACGTTCACTGTGCACTTATTAATTTTGAACAGCTGTTAATTTTCGATTCATTCGAAGTGAACAAACTGTTCCCTTTTATTCACGATAGAATTTTCCACTTCGCGTGAAGTGAACAAATATTCCACGTATTATTCGCGATAAGGGTGAACATATTTTCTGTAATAAAGGGTGATTTTTTAGCTATTATCTTTTTGGCAACACTGGTTTAAACAGCTGACCCACGTTTCGTGTTTTGATTCACTGTCAAACATCTTCAGTTTGGTCTATAATTTAACCATGAATCGTCTTACAAACGAACAACGCTTGCAAATTATTGAATTTTTTTTTATCAAAATGCGTGCTCTGTTAAGAAAGTTCATTGCGCGCTTCCATTTTATGGTCAATTTAATCAACCAACTGAAGCGGCCATTCGGGCTATTGTGACTAAATTTCGCACCAAATTTACATTGTTGGACATTAAACCACCAACACGCTTACGTAGAGTGCGAACTGAAGAAAATATCGCAGCTATATCGGCCAGTGTTAATGATAACCATCAATTATCGATTCGTCGCACAGAAGGTTGAAATCGCCAAAAATGGAGATTAATTCGGGGATGCCTTCGGGTCAGGTAATGTTTATATTTTTTCAATATTTATACCATAATCAGCAAAAAAGAAAATACAATTTGAGTACAATTTAGTAGAAAAGGTGGGTTTCCTGGAAAATAAATTAATAATGCGTCCGTGTTATATATTCTTGTTATCGAAGTACAAGTCGCAATTATTATCCAATCCCAACAGAACTTGGAACAGCTAATTTTTTCGCATCAATAACGGACACTATTAAATTTGAAGCAAATCAGTTCAGATTTAGATATATCTTCCATACAAATGACACTCCCGATTTGATTTTTTTCGCTCTAGATACCACATATTTTAACCGATATTGTTCAAATTTGGTACAGCACTTTATATTTCAACTAGAAACATTTATGGTGAAAGTGGTTCACATCGGCTTAGATTTAGGTATAGCTCCCATACAAATGTCTTTCCAGATTTTACTTTTCCGCTCTAGTAACAAAATTGTTTACCCAATTTTGTTCGCATTTGGCACATAACATTATATTGCTCCTAGAAACAGCTGTAGTTAAATTTGGTGACGTCGATTCATTGTTTGATAAAGCCCCCATACAAATGTCCAATCAGATTTGGTGACATTTGCTCATAAAGGACAATGTTTCGAATGTGTCCGACATTAATCTGTCACAGATATTTTAATACATTTTGAATTGGTAGTAAATTACTTTAAATGGGATAGAAGATGCAGGGTATCAAATAGCCGGCACCATCCGACTGTAGTCTTTCCGTACTTGTTATACCCTACACCACTTAATTTTTATATAGGGATGCTTATAAGATTAAGATTTATTGTGCGACTTGGAGCCTCATTCTGCTTCTGTGAATGATTTTCATTAGAAATAATTGTTTCATTTAAGTGTTAAGTAAATAAAAAGACTTATTTTCATTACAAAATATTAAATATTAAGTTTTCGTCATAATCTAAGTTCCTTAATGTATAAGCACCCATAAAGAGTGACTATTTTCACAATTTATTTAATAAAATAAACAGAATCCACATCAGAAACCCCACATATATTTTGCAAATACCTAAAATTTAGACATATTTTCAACAATTTTTTAAAAATATTTCTAATATACCTGAACTTGAAGATTCTATGAACAAAGTGCTACTTTTTAAAATGGGGTAAAAATCGAAACGTAAACAACATATGTCATTGATATTTTTTTGGTATTGATGTAGAATTTTATATTCTTTAATCGTTTAAAAAAATTAAAAAAAAATATTTTTATACACTCCACGAGAGTATTATGTCTTTGTGCATTTGTTTGTAACACCCAAAAGGAAACGAGATAGACCCATTGTTACTTATACCGATCGGCTTAGAATCACTTTTTGAGTCGATTTAGCAATGTCCGTCTGTCTGTCTGTCCGTCCGTCCGTCCATCTATTCTTGTAATGACGATACAGGTCGCAATTGTAGACAGAACCAAATGAAACTTTGCACAATGAAGTTTTTCGGGACAAGTACGAACGCTATTTAATTTGAAGAAAATCGGTTCAGATTTAGATATAGCCCCCATACGAATTTCACTCCCGATTTGACTCTTTTCACTCTAGATACCACATATTACAACAGATTTTCTTTAAAATTGGCAAAACATCTTATATTGCAACTAGAAACACCTGTGGTAAAAATGTGTTAGATCGGTTCAGATTTATTTATAGCTCCCATACAAATTTCGCTCCCGATTTGACTTTTTCCGCTCTAGAGACCACATATTTCACTTGATTTGCTTAAAATTACCTTGTATTACCTTATAATTCCACTAGAAACATCTGTGTTGGAAATGGATTAAATCGGTTCAGATTTAGATATAGCCCCCATACAAATTTCGCTCCCGATTTGACTTTTTCCGCTTTAAATGCCACATATTGTATTCGATTTTCTTTAAATTTGGCACCACATCTTATAATCTAACTAGAAACACCTATGCAAATATTGGATAAGATCGGTTCAGATTTAGATATAGCCCCCATACAAATGTCACTCCCGATTTGACATTTTCCGCTCTAGAAACCACATATTGTACCCAATTTTCTTTAAATTTGACACAGCACCTTAAATCCAACTAGAAACACCTATGCAAAAATTGGGTAAGATCGATGCAGAGTTAGATATAGTCCCCATACAAATGTCTCTCCCGATTTGACATTTTGCCGCTTTAGAAACCACATATTGTACTCGATGTTCTTTAAATTTGGCACAACATCTTAAATATAGCACAAATACAAATGTTCCTCCCAAAAGTTTAACCGATTTTGGCCAAACTATACATTTTATATTTCACCTATTTCGTTCCAGGTTTCAATATATCCTCATACAAATGTCCTTTCCGATTTAACATTTTTTGTCAAACACATACATTTACAGCATACAAAAATCCTTCCCGTTTTTACTTTTTCACCGAACTGAATTGTATTCGGATAGAAAGTGGAATGTATCATAGAGTCGGCCCCGCCCGAATTTAACCTTTCCTTACTTGTTGATTTTTGAATTAATCTCCATTTTTTGGCGATTTCAACCCTCTGTGCGTCGCCGTTCGCAGCAATTGGGCCTCTGTTACTCAAAAACGTGGAAATGCCAAAATTGGACTAAGCGGATGGACCATTTGAGGCACAGTCAAGGTCAACATTTGCATGAAATAATCTTCAAACATTAAATTATATGGACCGCACTATCGATTCAAATAAATATTTCATGCATTTTTCTGAATTTTATGTGTTTTTTTTTGAAAAACTTTCCTATAGCTTTTAAAAAAATCATCCTGTATATAAAATTCATCGATATTTCCCTGCGATCATCCACAATATGGCAAACAGTATGAAGAATTGAAAGTAAATGAAAGGTTATGTCAAAATCCGGTTTTTCCAAATACCGAAACTCATTTTGTACGAGTGCCACTCGGGTGGCTACATTTTGTCAGTTTCTTAATCAAATAATTCTCACAGTGCATTTATTAAGCAAGGGAGCGACCACCAGACAGACTCTCTTAATTCAAAGTATCTTTGATTGGCTTTGTATTAAAAAAAAGAGGTAGGTTAGCTCAAAGAGACCGGCAATTTCGGTCACAATTTTAAATGTATTGTGCGAGTACAGTGCACACATACTTATGTATACATACATACATAGTTAATTCAATTCATATCAAATTTTAGATAAACAAATAAACAAAACAAATCAGTGTCGCTACTAAAAAATTTAAAAGATGAATACAAGACATACACATGGTGATATAAACAATATCCATTGAAATCAGGAAGACAAAAAAAAAAAACAAATTAAAAAATCTTGAATCAAGAACCTTTTGCGGCCAGCCTCTCTTTCAAGTTGTTCTCATTTCGTTTCGCTCCCATTAAGGTGCATCTTTGAATTTAATACTCAACTCACAATTTAATACAGAGCCATCGACAACACAAAAAACATCAACACATCTGGAGAACCAACCAAGTGGCGGCAAAAGCAAGGCCTTATAAATATAAGGCCCAAGAGAAGTGAGATGTTTGCTATCATTTGCAGGCATCTGGATAGAAATTCTTATCACGGTATTATCCTTCCAAGAAATAATAAAAAGAAATGTTATTAAAAAAAAAATAACTTTTGCCTATTTTTCAAACGGAAAACTCATTTAATTTTCTTGCTGCATTCAAAATTTAACATCTCTAGGTGTTTTCAAAGTCGAGTTGAACTCTACTGGGCGTCATATTAAGCTAACATGGAATCAAAGGCTCTGGAATTCAAATCCTTTACAAATTAATATGTTTTTTAATTTTTTGTAAATTTGAAAACACAAAAAAAAAAAAAAATAAAAAAACAGTAATTTTTTTAGGCCCGCTTTCAACCAAGCCTCAAAATGTACAGAGTAAATATATGTTTAAATACATTTTTTTTTCGAGAAAATCGAAGAGTACAAACAATTAAAAAAATAAAGTTTTAATTTATTTTTGGTTTTCCAAATTTTCCAAAAATTAAAAAAAAATATTATTATTATTATAGGCCCTACAAACAATTAAAAAATGAAGTTTTAATTTAAAAAATCAAAATTTGTATACATTGAGAATATTTTTTTCGACATTTTTTCTGAAAAGTACTTCAAAGAACAAAAATAATAAAAAAAGAATATCCAATTCGGACCATTATTATCGAAGTTATGAGCAAAAGTCTGAATAAAGAACTACTATTTAACGATTTTTAAAAAAAGCTATATCTTTGTAACGAGTAATCAGAAAAAACTCAAAGTATACCAGAGGGTGTTTTTAGTGGGTACTAAAAATGATGGAAATCAAAAATATTTTTTTTAACTGTCCGATTTGGAATGCCCCCTTTATTTCGTAATATCTGAATAATGAACAAATGTATAAGTTATTATACACTCTACGGGTATATGAATCATTTCATTTCAATCGGTACTATTTTTGACCTCGATAGCCGCGATTGTTTTAAAAGTTTGTGTAAGTATTATACTCTATTTGTTGTATTCTATATATTCAATACTAGCAGAACCCGCTGCTTCGCACGCGAAAAAGCAAGTTATTCGTTAATTTTATCCGTCTCTGTTTTTGGATAGTATTTATTTAATTTTCTTTTGGTGGATATAGATAAATCTAAAATAGTAATTTGGAAACCTCCTATTATCTAGCACTGGCACACAGTCAAAGGAATGTGCTTGTCGATATGCACTATTTTAGCTGAACTACTTCGTATGTATAATTTTTATCATTTTCTACCAAGTTTTGAACAAAACATTACAACCATTTATATCCTCGATCTTATGTTTCTAGATTCAGCCAGCCAGTTTATAACTTTTTGCGCCTCTTTCCCAAAAAGTACACATTTTGAAAAATACTATAGGTACTATAGGTGTTTTTGCTTCCCCTAAAAATATGTACTTTATTTGGTAACACATTCATTCCCCTTTAAAGGATTGTGCAGCATTTGTATCCCTTTTCGTCCCGCGCACCCCTAGAAGTACAAATTTCGAAAAATCAAGCTACTGCGCTACTATGGTCAGAGGAATTTACACACTAAATTTCACGATTCTAGCTGTAATATTAAAATTGGTACCAGTTTTATCCCTTTTTGTCCCGCTCGCCACTTAAAAGTACAAATTTGGAGAAATCGATTTATGTTGCAAGTCTACGTTGTCAGAGAAATTTAAACACAAAATTTCACGATTATAGCTGAAATATTTTACTTGATACTATTTTTATCCCGCTCATTGTTTATAAGTAAAATATTGGAAAAAATCGAATTAGATTTCCGCTTATACGTTGTCAGAGGAACTTACACACCTCATTTCAGCTCCAATACTTTAGTCGGTACTACTTTTATCCCTTGTTGCTCAGCCCCTATAAGAAAATTTCGAAAAAATCCATTTATATTGCTCTTTACACACAATTTACACTCCAAATTTCCCGACTATAGCTGCAATCCTTAAATTGGAACCCTTTTTGTACCGCTTACCCGCTAAAAAGTACAAATTTCGAACAATCCAATTATACTGCGCTTTTACATGGTGAGAGGACTTTACATACCAAATTTCACGATTCTAGCTGTAATAATTTAGTTGGTACAATTTGTATCCCTTTTTGTCCCGCTCGCCCCTTAAAAGTACAGATTTCGAAAAATCCAATTTTACTTCGTTTATATATGGTCAGAGGAATGTACATACCAAATTACACGTTTCTAGAACGAACACACCTTTCAAAATTAGTTTTAATACACACATTGATATTATTGTTGGCGACAATTTTGAAACATAATTTTTTATTTTGAGTGAAATTTTAACTTTTTATTTAGGTTTTTGTCCAGTCTTAAAGAAAAACAGTCCAGAGGCTGAAGTTTCATGTTATCGGTAATCTCAATATTATAATTATAAATTGTGTTTGGCCTAAAAATAGAACATTTGGAGACATCAAAACTGTCATCAATGTGATGGACATTTTCAAACAAATTTTTGTTGTATTTTTAATCGAGAGATAGTGAGACATGCCAAGGGCCTTTGTTGTAGAAACGAAATTGGAGATCTTTACCTCCCAGTCTAACGCAATGAAAATGAAATATTTTTGGAAGGCCTCCTCCTATTACTGTAAACAGGCCTGCTAGAAGGCCTTGCCGCCGCTGGCCAGAACCCCTCGCAGTGAGCGGATGGTGTGTAAAATCCATAGAGTGTGTAAAAGGTAGAAGAGCGTGAGTGTAAAATGCAGAGACGGTCAGATGGACGGACACACACACACATCGACACAAAGCGCAGAGTGGAGCCAATAAAAGATGACATTTTTTAAGAGGAATTTAGTCGTCTACCAGCGGCCAATTCAGAAGGTTGTTTCGTTTCGTTTCACGGTTTAACTGGGAAATATTTCAAAAGCCACGTGGGTTTGAAATTAAACTAAAGAAAACCAGACAACGCCAAAGTGTTTTTTTCTTCTTCTGCGTGTCGAGAGTTTAAATACCAACAATAAAATAAATATAATTCAAAAGAAATGTGAGTTTTAAGATACTTTAGAAATGATTTAAATGAAAATGTGGATAAAAGGATATTGCGGCAACATGTGATTCCTTTTGGAACATGTATCCATATTAAAATCTATATCTACATATATTTATAGAATAGTGCAACCTTAGTGCTGCTAATGAATAGTAATCGAATTGATTGAAATTTCGGGAGTTTCGTAGATACTGAGAATCTTTGTAAAGTTCTTTTATACGTTCGCATGTAAAAATAATACAAAATTGAATGAAGCCTGTAGGGTTTCATCGTATCAAGTTGTTCGAACCGGTTCTCCAACGTGTTGCCTGCTGCATGGCATACACACAGACATACTGCAGCAGCAGTGTGCATTAAAGCAGCAATTTGAATAGTGACAACAAATTTATTTCTTTTCCCAACATTCTGGAGCTGTCCCCTATCAACAAGTCAGAATAATGCCCACAAACAATGAAGAAACGTCTGTTAACTTGACTTGTAAGTCATGCGTTTTCCAATTAGGGTGGATCGATGTTGACAGTCTGTCACGGACATACTAGCCAAGTGGATCCCGAAAGTGATTATAAGTCAATTTTTGTAAAAGACGCTCAAAACAAAGAAAAACGTCAACCCTACAATTAGGTTAAATTAATTAAAATTTAACTTCGTACAGCGCTAAAGCAATATTTCCACATATCAAATTCAAACTTATCCTTGAAAGTAGTACATGCTTTGAACTCAAACTGTTGCAGTAAGTTTTTCCTCAGACCTAGTACATTTTTACTAAATCTAAGTAAAATTTTGCTGATATTTTCCTAAAACTAAGTACATCAAGTAAATATTTACTTAAACTGAGGAAATTTTTACTTGATAGACGGAAAAAATTGAAAAAGTTCAAATTTCCTAAATGAATTTATTTTCCATACACAAAAATCTTAATATTTTCTTACTTAAAACCTTCAGAGTATGCAAAACTCATATAAAAACATGTAAGGAAAGGCTAAAGTCGGGCGGGGCCTACTATATGATGCACTCAACTTTCTATCCGAATACAACTCAATTCGGTAAAAAAGTGAAAACGGGTTTTTTGTATGTTTCCTTATCATTGGCTAATATGGTCTGATCCTGATTGGTAAAATCGATAAGAATATTTGTATAGGGGCTATATCCAAACATGGAATTAAGTGCCCACTTACACAATAGATTATTCCAGTTATACTAGCAGTAACCGCTGCTTCGCACGCGAAAAAGCCAGTTATTTGTTAATTTTATCCTCTGTTTTTGGATAGTATTTATTTAATTTACTTTTGGTGGATATAGATAAATCTAAAATAGTAATTTGGAAACCTCCAATTAGCTAGCACTCACACACAGTCAAAGGAATGTGCTTGTCGATATGCACTATTTTAGCTGAACTACTTCGTATGTATAATTTTTATTATTTTCTACCAAGATTTGAACAAAATATTACAACCATTTATATCCTCGATCTCATGTTTCTAGATTCAGCCATCCAGTTTATAACTTTTTGCACTTCTTTCCCAAAAAGTACACTTTTTCAAAAGTCACTATAGGTAACATGTGTTTTTGCTTCCCCCAAAAATATGTACTTTATTTGGTACCACGTTTATCTCTTGCCATCCCGCATCCTCCTTATAAGTAAAAATTTTGAAATATCCATTTATGTTCCGCGTTTACGTAATTAAAGGATTGTACGGCATTTGTATCCCTTTTCGTCTCGAGCACCCGTTAAAAGTACAAATTTCGAAAAATCAAACTACTGCACTTCTATATGGTCAGAGGAATTTACACACTAAATTTCACGATTCTAGCTGTAATACTAAAGTTGGTACCATTTTTATCCCTTTTTGACCCGCTCGCCCCTTAAAAGTGCAAATTTCGAGAAATACATTTATGTTGCGCGCCTACATGGTCGGAGAAATGTACACCCCGAATTTCACGATTCTAACTACAACATTTTAGTTGATATAATTTGTATCCCTTTTTGTTCCGCACACCCATAATAAGCACAAATTTCGAAAATTTTATTTAGATTTGCACTTCTACGTTGTCAGAGGAATTTACATACCAAATTTCACGACTATAGCTGCAATACTTAAATTGGTACAACTTTTATCCCTTTTTTGCCGCGCACCCCCCAAAGGTACAAATTTCGAAAAATCCAATTTTATTGCGCTGTTATATGGTCAGAGGAATTTACATACCAAATTTCACGATTCTAGCTGTAATACTTTACTTGGAACCATTTTTTCCCCTTTTTGTCCCGCTCGTCCCTTAAAATTACAAATTTCGACAAATCTAATTTTACTTCGTTTCTATATGGTCAGAGGAATTTACATATCAAATTTAATGATTCAAGCTGTAATACTTTAGTTGGTACCATTTTTCCCCCTTTTTGTCCCGCTCGTCCCTTAAAAGTACAAATTTCGAAAAATCTAATTTTACTTCGTTTCTATATGGTCAGAGGAATTTACATACCAAATTTCATGATTCTAGCTGTAATACTTTAGTTGGTACCATTTTACCCCTTTTTGTCCCGCTCTCCCATTAAAAGTTTAAATTTCGAAAAATCCAATTTTACTTCGTTTCTAAAGAGTGATTTTTTTGAGGTTAGGATTTTCATGCATTAGTATTTGACAGATCACGTGGGATTTCAGACATGGTGTCAAATAGAAAGATGCTCAGTATGCTTTGACATTTCATCATGAATCGTCTTACAAACGAACAACGCTTGCAAATTATTGAATTTTATTATCAAAATGCGTGCTCTGTTAAGAAAGTTCATTGCGCGCTTCCATTTTATGGTCAGTTTAATCGACCCACTGAAGCGGCTATTCGGGCTATTGTGACTAAATTTCGCACCAAAATTTACATTGTTGGACATTAAACCACCAACACGCTTACGTAGAGTGCGAACTGAAGAAAATATCGCAGCTGTATCGGCCAGTGTTAATGATGACCACCAATTTTCGATTCGTCGCCGTTCGCACCAATTGGGTCTCTGTTACTCAAAAACGTGGAAATGCCAAAATTGGACTAAGCGGATGGACCACCTAAGACGCAGCCGCTGTCAACATTTAAATGAAATTATCTTCAAAAAGTAAATGTCATGGACCAATCTAACGTTTCAAATAAAGAACCGATGAGATTTTGCAAATTTTATGCGTTTTTTTAAAAAAAAATTATCAAGCTCTTAAAAAATCACCCTTTATATGGTCAGAGGAATTTCTAGCTGTAATACTTTAGTTGGTACCTTTTGTATCCCTTTTTGTCCCGCTTGACCCCTAAAAGTACAAATTTCGAAAAATCCAATTTTACTTCGTTTCTATATGGTCAGAGGAATTTACATACCAAATTTCACGATTCTAGCTGTAATACTTTAGTTGGTACCATTTGTATCCCTTTTTGTCCCGCTCGTCCCTTAAAAGTACAAATTTCGAAAAATCCCTATTTGTAGCTCGTCTGCATGGTCATTGCAAAGAACTCACCGAATTTCATGTTTATAGCTACTGCCGTTTAGTCAGGACGAATGTTCGATGTTTATCTCTTTTTGGGCCATTTTACCCCCTAAAAGTACAAATTTTGTAAAACCCTTTCTTATATTATATATATTTCATATCTGGGAGCTAAACACTCCTAAAAACACCTCTAAAAATCATGTTTTCCCGTGTAATTTTTATACACTCCACGATAGTATTATGTCTTTGTGTTTTATTCAAAATCAACATCGGCCCTTAGAATTTAACCACCCTTTATATATATATATATATATATGGTTAAATTTTCTACTTTTTACAGGACTTTTAATTTCCTAAGAAAGAAAGTAGACTTTTGTAAGACATATATAGGCAATATGGGTATCAAATAAAAGAGTGACAAAAATACTTTAGATTGCTATCTGTATTATTCTGTTTAGTAAAGGGCGTTTTTTATTGAGGTATAGCACTTCGAATTGAAATAAAACACAAGAAAATCGTTTTAATGTCCATCAATTTGGCTTTATTGGAAGGATAATTTTATGCCATTAATGTTTAAATATGATTTCGGGCATGTGGCCGCCGCGGCTGGCTCGAATATAGCCAATTCTACAGGTCCAATTTTCAACCAACGCCACGAATGTTGGCTTCCAAGTCCCCTAACGTTTCTGGTTTGTTGGCGTAGACGAGCGACTTCACATATCCCCAAAGAAAATAATCCAATGGTGTCAAATCACACGATCTTGGTGGCCAATTGACAGGTCCATTCCGCGAAATTATGCGCTCATCGAATGTTTCCTTCAATAATTCGATTGTGACGACAATAAAATGGACGGAGCTTGCGGTGAACTTCGCGAACTGAACCATTACTTTCGAAATAAATTTGCACGATTTGCAAGCGTTGTTCTTTTGTCAACCTGTTCATGATGAAATGGCAAACCAAACTAAATATTAATCACTTGACAGCTGACAAAATGGCCGCCAGTTAAAAAAGTGATGCCAACTTAAAGTTCTATACCCCAATAAAAACACCCTATATTAACAATCATTTCAAGTTTTCCCTTTTATGAAATAAAACATGATTAAAATAATGTTTGTTTTTATGAAAAGCATTTTATTACTTAAATAATTTAACCATATGATTTGTAAATAAAATTGGATTTGTTAAATATACATTTAAAAAGGTCACGAACCAGATGGCCTTTTGATAAATGAAAGAGTATTCTCTAATTCAAGAACAGAACTTTAGTTCGTCAAAAAGAGAAGAAATCTGCTGCAACAGACAGACATGATGATGATTCTCATCCTTTTTTGATAAGTACTCTAGTTAAAAGGTTATTCTCCACATTCAACAAGTACAAATGTGACTATTTCAAGTGAGTTAAATTCAACAACAATTACTCTTTTCGGCAAAAGCTTTCAAATAATACCCTTTGTTAGGCTTTCATAACTTCATAGTTTTGTTGGCGCTCTTTTATCGCACAGAGCTGTATGTCTGGCCTGTCTCCGTTTTGTCATTCAATGTTTTACGCATTCAATTTGCAACGTCGAATTTATTCAAACACCAAGAACAAAAAATAATCAAACGTGTCAGAAAGAGACTATTAATGCCAACAGGGGTCCCGCTGCATTCATATGTTTGCAAACTTTGTAGTTGGAAGTTCACATCCTTTTAAAAACTAGCAATAGTGTTTGTGAACACTAACTGACTTAGAGAATAAAAGTTCTACAAAGATGGGTCAGTAAATGAATGAATACTATGTTTTATGTTTTCGGCTAACATAGGTACTTAATTGATAAAATATTTTTATCATTACAACCTCACTCTACAGAGTAGGATGGATTATATCGTTTCGGACAGAGAAAAAGAGTAACACATTGAATCACTTAAGTCCCTATGTATTTTTGTCCATTCAAATCCATTTCAAAACATTTTAAACTGTCCGTCCGTCTGTCTGGCTGGTGTAACTGTTAAGGGAGTTAAGGAATTTATTCAAATTCTGGACATGACAATATTTTCCCCAAGCTTAGTTTAAATTCGAAGATGTGCGAAATTACCACGCCCCTTCTGGTAACTCCCACACAAATGGTCTATATTTATATTTAAAATGAAAACCAATGAAACTTCCACACGGATATTCGGAATTAGTTTTTTTTTAAATATATGATAACGTTTTTATAAGCACTTTATGCGTGCAGTATGCCAGTATCTCCCACACAAAGCACCCTAACCTTCCTAAACTTAAAGCTGCTATAACTTACATACGGATGATCGGATAGGTAGGTGACAGATAAAATTAAATCCTTCATAACTTCTATACTTATTGTTTTACAAATTTGTCAAAGCTGGGACCATGTGTCACGAACTTTCTACTACTTTCCACAGAAATTATCCTGCCCTAAGAACATTTAATTCCTATTAAATTCAGTATATCTGTTCTCTGAGAGTGGGGGTATACATTAGGATGGGTCACGAAAATAAATTACAGCGGTCACCTCCTAGAAATGAAGATTGGATTGTTTAATGATAATGTACAAAATATTTCGTCGCTGGGTTAAGCCATCTAAAAATCATGTTTTTCTCGTGTAATTTTTTTTAAGTTGCATTTTTGCCCATTTTTTTGAGTTAATAGACCGTTGAAAGCACTTTTATTTTTTGTCTTAGAACACTCATTGGTAGAATTATTGGGCGTTTATATTGATTTTTTACGGATTTTCACAGATAAAAAACTCATATTTGTTGGAAAAATTGTGTAAGAGTTGTAATGAAAAATAAATAGGAGGAATCAATACCTTTCGAATGATGCCTAAGTGATGAATAACGGACGAAAAATGACGTCACTGATTCCATTTTTGTGAAATAATTTAATGCAGGAGATGGTTTTCGTAGCTAAAATGTTCAAACGCTTTTTACAAAGATGAGCGCTGCGACGTCAATTTCATTCCGATGTTCATCATTTAGGCATCATTCAAAAGGTATTGACTGCATCTATTTATTTTTTTTATAAAATACTACCACCAAATACGAAAAAGTTTTCAGTAGTCAGTGTGAAAATCCACAAAAAAATACTATAAACGTCCAATAATTCGACCAATAAGTTACTCTGAGGCAAGAATCAAAATTTTTGCTTTCAAAGGTCTATTATTTCAGAAAAAAGTTGGTAAAATGTAATACAAAAAAATTACACCGGAAAAACATGGGGTTATTTTCAGGTGCGTTTAGCTTACAGATGGTTTGATCTAGGAACGAAATATTTAGCAAATCATAATTAAACAATCCAAATTTTATTTTCGTGGGGTGACTGGGACTTGTTTTTCCATTTGTATGGACGGCAACCCAGCCTAGTATACATATGTCGGTTTAGCCGACTTAAGCTTACTTACTTGTTCTAATTGTCGTCAACTGCAATGTAAGTGTATATATTAAAAAAATTTCAAGAAAATGATTACGTTGACATTTTTGAACGTTGCCTCGATAGTCAAAAATTCTAAAAGGAGGGTGAAATAGTATACAAGTTGGTTCCAAAGTCAAAAATGGATTGTTTCAGAAACCAAAATCATTTTAGCATAATCTCCCGGGAAAATGAAGATTTGCAAAAAATCCAATCTGTATTTTTCGTTTACCGCGCTCTACCAAAATATTCTTTTTTTGGTCGAAAAAAATCGACCTTCCAAAAAACATTTATAGGATGGCATGCAATTTTGCTATTAACCGTGAAAAGCCCTTGTCCTTTTTGAAGGACTTTTTTTGATTTTCTTGATAAAAGGGTCGACTTGACCAATAAAATGGGGAGCTAGAGGGTTAAGATCTTCCACAAAAATGATCCTCACAAAATTCCACAATATAGTTTTGACAATAAGAATTTTCTCAGACATTAACTTATTTTTTCATTAAGTATAATGCTCCCTTCGATCAAAAATGAAAACTTTGAAACACTGTAAAAAAAACTCAGATCAGCTGGACTATAACTGCCTGACCCACGATGTCGAAAGAAAATCTATGCGAACGAAAGCCAGTCACTCACTTTCGCATCAAAAAGCGACCCACTATCTTCTGACTTTTCGTTCGCATAGCCTTACGTGTTGTGAGTGAATGAAAATGTTGCCAGATCAAAAAATCAACCAATAATCGCAAATATGCCAAAAAAGCGTTAAATATCCAAATTCTAACATATAATAAATAAAGTTGACACAATTTTTTTTCAGCTGAAATAACTGAAAACAAAATTCAAAAAAATAATGTAAACAATCAATATTTGGGGTTGTTTTTGTGTGTTGTCGAAAAATATAAATTTTTCCAACGCGCACATTTTTTGGAGGAATGCTAATTTTGAGATCCCCGTAGACAGCTACTGGTCATCTCTAATGTTGTTGAGATGACCAGAATATACTTATTTTACATGTAAATGCATATGTAAGTTCTGTTACCGATTTTTAGGAAATTTCCATTGACGAGTTTCCGACGTTTTCGAAAAGACTTCGACCGGGAAAAACGAAACGCTTGGGTTTTAGGAGGTAGGAGCCATAAATTAAAGCCATTCCTGAAGAATACAAATACAAGGAACGCAATTGAAAGACCCTACAACAAAAACAAGGAGCAACGGAAAGTATAAATGCGAGCTTCGTTCTGCACAATATGTGCAACAACTCAATTGGTGTCTATGAGATTTTCCTGGTGTGGCGAGATTATCCCGAACACCGAGGAAGAAGTATGAAGTAGACCAATAACAATATAAAATAAATTTGTTTTGTGTTTTATTTATTTATGCTTGAGACAGACAAAACAGAAGTGAGTGATTTTGACATTTTCATTCGCTTAGATGACAGAAGAAAAAGTTAGTGGGCCCCGATTTTACACTGAAATGCTTACGTTTTCTTTCGCATAGATTTTCGTTCGCTTTGTCGTTCTGGTGCCTGTTAGTGGGTCCCAAATCAGCTGTTTGTCGCGTGAGAGGCATGCGAACGTTAACGTTCGACATCGTGGGCCAGGCAGTAAGTTTATTCTGCAAAAATGCTCTATTCAATATGTCCTTTCTCTGTTCCAAAAACCTTTATATTGTTGTTGACGGCAATGTGAAAAATTTTTTTCATTAAGTGAAAATTTAACCCTTTATTTTTATTGTAGCTTAGTTATCCAGTTTTAATGAAAAACATCCTTAATATATATATGAGCTCAATATTTGAAAATACCATTTTTGTTATTTAAAAAATCATTCCAAATATTCTGTCTATAAACTCATCAACTGCTTTGAATACAGAGTACAGTGACTTTTTTCTCTCTCTCTGGATCATTCGGTTAAGTAAAATATAGCTGACGATTTAATTTAATGCAAACTCGACTATTGTTTATAAAATTCAAGAGGTGGACGACGAGCCTTGTTGCTATTAGTCGCCCGGCACACAAGAACAAAAAACAGACATACATGTATTTGCACATGGATCCATGTAACTGGGAAGGTTGTTGTCTTATCATTAAGCAAACGATGCGATGGAATCGATTGCAAGTCGAGTTGTGCTATAAAACAAGCCTCCATTAATCAGTTACCCCACCTGAAGTATTCAATATTTAAACGTTTCCATCTTTAGTGAATTGTGCGAAATACATTTCAATTTTATTGTGGAAAACAACAGTTATTGTGACCTGTCTGCCTACAAGTATCTATCTGTACATTCGCAAGCAAATATCAACATCGACTAAAACGTGAGTTCTTTTTTCCACAGCACTTTGATTAAATCGCACTTAAAGCCTCTTCGAAATTAATCTTTATTATGTATGGCTGTGGGGATGTATGTGTATGTATGGATGTGTGTACTCGTGTGCCGTTTGTTATTGTTTCTCTCTTCGCTCTCAGTTCGTTTGGGGTTTATGTGTGTTGGTTCAGTTCTATTGTTGTCAACGCCGGCTGCCGGCATTTTAATTGCAAATGGGGAGATTCCGAGAGGATGTGAGTTTTGTTGCTTGGCTCTCCATATCAACAACAATTGATTGAAATATTAAGTGTGGCTCTCTTTGCAATTTGGGAAGAGTTACGTGTGATTAAGTTCTTGAATTTAAGCGCTTTCATTTGGTTTTTGTGAATTGTTGATATTCTTCTATAACAGCGTGCGACAGTATTTATTGGACTTGAAAAAGGCCATATACACATGAAACTACATAGATATCATATGGTGATTTTTTTCTCCATTTTAAGGACATTTTCACTGAACCAACACTGCAGTGCATTGCGTTGGCAGAAGGAAGGAAATGTATCAAATGAAAGATAAACAATTTTTATACCCTCCACCTCCAGGATGGGGGTATACTAACTTTGTCATTCCGTTTGTAACACCTTGAAATATCGACCTGAGACCCTATAAAGTATATATATTCTTGATCGTCATGAAATTCTAAGACGATCTAGCCATGTCCGTCTGTTGAAAGCACGCTAGCATCTAAACGAAATGAGCTAGAACGTTCAAATTTGCCATAAATACGTCTTATAGTCGTAGATCGGTTGGGATTGAAATGGGGCGAAATCGGCCCAAAGGGAAAAAAATTTCCCTCACAAGGACTAAAAATACCCATAATAATCCCTAATATTTTAGCGTATTTAAGCGTGTTTTTTGAATATGTCTGTTTATATTTGTTTGATATTTGGTATGCGCATTCCCGTTATAGCAAAAACGTGCACCATAAAGTGATTCATATTTGTAGGGGGTGAAATGGGGCAAAAAAAGGGATAAAAATGGTCATATTAAACGGCAACAGCTAGAAACACGAAATTAGGTGTGTACATTAGAGCGTACCAGGTTACAAGTAAAAAAAAAAGTTCGCCGTACACCTTCGAATATGAAGTATTATTGAAAGGTAGTTTCAAAAAAAAATTTTTTATTTTTTTATGCCGAACGTAGGGGTCGCGCTTTTACATTTTTCTATATAACTTCTGCATTTATAAACGGATTTTAAAGTGTGATACATCGATGTTTTTGTCTCGACGAGGCCGATTTTTTTGTCTTTGAAGTCATTGAGCTCAAACATGATTCATGATTTTATGCGAGCTTTAATTTTCTGATATTAGAGTGGTACACTAGGGTAGTAGCAACTGAGATATGATGGGTAAGTACCAGAAGGGGGTGCTTGAGCTCAATGACGAGACAAAAACATCGATGTATCACACTTTAAAATCCGTTTATAAATGAAGTTATATAGAAAAATGTAAAAGCGCGACCCTTACGTTCGGCATAAAAAAATAAAAAAAAATTGTTTTGAAACTACCTTTCAATAATACTTCATATTCGAAGGTGTACGTACGGTGTACTTCATATTCTACTCTAATTGAGTAGATACATAATATAAAAGTATTTTTTCCAAATTCCTACTTTTAAGGGGCATAATAGGAATAGAGGGATAAAAATGGTACCAACCAAACGGCTGTACCTAAAATAATGAAATTCGGTGTATACATTCCTCTGATTGCATAGACAAGTAAAATACACGGATTTTTTCAAAATTCGTACTTTTTGGGGTTAAAATGGAAAAATGGGATAAAAATAGTACCAATCAAATGACCGCAGCTAGAGTCATGAAATTCGGAGTATACATTCCTCTGAGTGTGTAGACACGGAAAATAAACTGAGTTTTCGAAATTCGTTCTTTTTGGGGTTAAAATGGAAAAAGGGGATAAAAAAAGTACCAATCAAATGACCGCAGCTAGAGTCATGAAATTCGGAGTATACATTCCTCTGACTGCGTAGACACAGAAAATAGACGAATTTTTCGAAATTAGTACTTTCAAGGGATACAATGGTACAGAGGGATAAAAATAGTACCAACTAAACGACTACAGCTAGAATGATAAAATTCTAATTGCGTAGAAACTTCAAGGGGTTAAAAATGGTACCAACCAAATTGAATCATGGAATTCGGTGTATACATTCCTCTGACTGCATAGACACCCAAAATAAAAAGTTTTTTCCAAATTCGTACTTTTTCTTTTACGGCAAATATTCGTTGAATCATGAAGTTAGGTTATTTTGCACTATGTATGTGCGTCTAATAATGGATTTTCAAAATTTGTACTTTTGGAATTCAAATAGAATGGAAATACAACCAACTGTAGCACCCACTATCTACCAATATTTATGGCTTTGAAAATATAAATATAAGAATATTTTTTTTTGAACTGACGTATTGGTAGCATTACCTTATAAGCGTGGTTTAAAATAATTAAAATATTATATTTATTTATAAAATTAATTTTTCAATATTTGTATTTGTTTAAATATATTTTCCTGTAATATTACTGCACTTCTACGAAAACCGACAACCTCTTTGGAATGCAATCCATGGTGGAGGGTATATAAAGTTCGGCCCGGCCGAACTTAACGCCGTTTTTACTTGTTTGTTGTAATATGTCATGGCAAAAAAAATTAAATAATGTGTAAATTCGAAATTTTTCCTTTCATATCCTTGCGAATTTCCAATATTTTTCTCAAGAAATATATGAGTCATTCCATGTCAAGCGGTACGATTTTTGACCTCGGTAGCTGCGTTTGTTTTGTAAGTTTTTGTATGTATTCTTCTCATAAAAATGTTGTATATGTACGTATTTTTAGAAAACAATTTAGAATTTTTTTTTCACGAGTTACGAAGAATTTAGCTGTGAAAAAAATACAATTTTACAAAAAGGTGTGTTCATTCAATTGCCAATTTAAATATCAATACAAGGTGTATGTATTGAAGACAATTTCAATTCAATTCATATCAATTTTCGATATGACTACATTCATTAATTTTGGTGAAACTTTAAAGTAGTGTTCTTAGTGACTGTGAGTTTGAAAGTGGTTAAATGATGGCTTCTATTTTTTACGATTTTTTTGCAAAATCAATCAAAATATCAGTGAAAAAATTATTGAGAGTCATAAAATTCTACGACAATCTAGCCACGTCCGTCCGCCTGTTGAAAGCAGGCAGGAAAGGAGCCAGGACGTCAAAATTTTCCCAGAACACGTCTAATAGTTGTTGATCGTTTGGGACTGCAATCAGGCCAGAAGGAAAATCTTTCCCTAACAAGGGCAGGAAATACCCCTAATATCTCGAGTATTTAAGCATTTTTTAATATGTCTGTTTATATATGGTATGCACATTAGGGCGTACCTCAAAAAAAAGTTCGCCGTACACCTTCGAATATGAAGTATTATTGAAAGGTAGTTTCAAAAATTTTTTATTTTTTTATGCCGAACGTAGGGGTCGCGCTTTTACATTTTTCTATATAACTTCTGCATTTATAAACGGATTTTAAAGTGTGATACATCGATGTTTTTGTCTCGACGAGGCCGATTTTTTTGTCTTTGAAGTCATTGAGCTCAAGCACCCCCTTCTGGTACTTACCCATCATATCTCAGCTGCTACTACCCTAATGTACCACTCTAATATCAGAAAATTAAAGCTCGCATAAAATCATGAAACTCTTCTGACTTCAAAGACAAAAAAATCGGCCTCGTCGAGACAAAAACATCGATGTACCACACTTTAAAATCCGTTTATAAATGCAGAAGTTATATAGAAAAATGTAAAAGCGCGACCCCTACGTCCGGCATAAAAAAAAATAAAAAAAAAATTTTTGAAACTACCTTTCAATAATACTTCATATTCGAAGGTGTACGGCGAACTTTTTTTTTTACTTGTAACCTGGTACGCTCTAATGCACATTCCCATTATAGCATAAATGCGCGATTCTTATTGGTAGGGGGTGAAATGGCACAAAAATGGATAAAAGTAGTACCTGTCGTACGAAAACAGCTAGAAACACGAAATTCAGTGTATACTTTCCTCTAATTTAGTATACATGTAAAATATTTTCTTTTTTCTAAATTCGTACTTTTAAGGGGGTAAAATGTGAATAGAGGGATAAAAATTGTACCAACCAAACGGCAGCAACTGGAATAATGAAATTCGGTGTATAATATCCTCTAACTGCGTAGACACGTTTTTTTTTTTTAAATAAGGGACAAAATGGGGAAAAAGGGATACAAATGGTACCAGTGAAACGACAATAGCTAGGAAACTGAAATTAGGTGTGCTCATCCCCCTAATAGCATATACACGTATAATAAAGTGATTTTCCAAATTCGCAATTTTAAAGGGAGAAATGTGGAAAAGGGATAAAATTGGTTATAAATAGAATAACGAAATTGTATATTCTAATGACTTATAGAAGTGCAAAATCAAGGAAATTTTCGAAATATGTACTTTATTTGACAACGATTGGATAATTTTTAGCCGTGCCCCAAGCACCTTTTTGTTTTTATTATGAGAAATAAGGCAAAAATATATATATTTTTTATTTTATTTACATTTATTTGAAAATTAAGAATAAACTTAAATATTTTTATTAATTACATACTCATAGTAACATTAATATTATTTTAATTTAATAGTGAAGTCTTTTTAAAAGTGGGATAATTCATGTTATATTCTTTAACCACCTGAAAAAGGAATTGTTTCTCCTCTTCGTTGTGGGTTAATTTATTATTATAATCTGTAATGAATTTGGCGCCTCTTTCAGCTGCATCATTCACTACAGATAGGTTTTTACAAATTTGTGATCCGTGAGCGTAGTCAAATCTTTCATTCCAATCCGATGGATCGACTTGCAAAAATTCTTTTGAAATTTCTAAACGATCAAAGAATGCGTGTGTATTGGAATTTACAAAATCGCTTAAATCTTTTTGCGCAAATGTGCCGATATTTGTTGGATTAGTTATTATTCGCTTGCATTTTTCTGTATTTGCTTCAACATTAATTGCCTGAACCATTTTTTTTAATTGCAACACTTACATTAGGATCGAAGAATGAAAGTCCGACTGCTTCTTCCGACAAATACCACAAATGATTGCTGATTTTTTGTAGCAAAGCTAGAGCTATACCCCATTCAGGATAAGCCATAATATTTTTAATTAAATTTAAGTTTTGATTTGGTGCTTCAATTGCTTTAGTGCATCCAAACCAGGCTTTTACATAAATACGAACTACGAACAGACAGACACTACGTATACCGTTTAACTCTTGGTTGGTCATATTGAATTCATTACGAAACAAATACATTTTAAGTGCATAAATACATTTTGACATCCATCGAGCATGAGAAGTTGCACCAGGTATACGAAAGGTGTTAAAATTCGGCACCGTACCACCAAGAAAAGTGACAACTAATTGCAATAATTCTTTGTAGTCGCGTCTGCTATGAGCTTGTTTTAAGTTATCTAGACAGTAATTTAAAATTGTTCCACGTTCTTCAGCAGTCAATACTGTAATAATGTGTTCATCTTCTAAACAACTCTTGTAATTTAATTTGTCAATATTAATCCAGTATTTGCTAAAGCGATTAAAAATTAGCACTTCTGGACCGGCTGTAGTAGCCACTCTAATTTCAAACACTTTACGGATCAACAACTCGTAAATATGGTGTCTGCAGGGAAAATATAATAAATCGCGACCTAGTTTTCCTTCAAGCAGAGCAGCAGCACCGCTTTGAACTCCTGTATTATGAGCAGTTGTGTCGAAGCAGATTATTTGAACTAGATCAAGCATTTCATATTCATTTATTGAATTAAACACGGCATCTGATATTTCTTTTCCACTCGAAGATTTTAACTTTGGAATGCCAAGTAGTTTATCGATACCTTGAGATGAGACTATGATTGGCAAGCGGTCAACTTTTTCCCTGCCACTAATTTCAATCATACCTGTTTTACAACAATAATTCTGATTTGCTTAAAAGATAGAATATTTAATTGTATACCTCTTTGAATCTGTTGTTCATATAACTCTTTTCGTTCATCTTCTTTTATTCGACGCTGGTTTTCTTGTTCTTTCTGGACTGCCTTTCGCTTTTCTTTCTGCATTACAATTTTATCCGTTCCTAGCATACAACCTGGTCTTCCTTTTTCTCGTTGCTTTTTTAAGAACTCTTTGTCTTCTTGTATTTTAATTAATTCAAACGCGTTTGCATGTGCGATATCGAATAAATCATCTAATTTATCTTGAAATTCAGTTTCTTTCCTGTTTTGACATTCTGTTTTTCGACCATGATGCTTTGTAATATCTCTCCACTTGTTGTATAATTTTTCCAGCTTCTCAATGCAGTGTTTTTCATGGTGTGTTGGAATTCGTGCTTTTTGCCAAAACGTGCTGACCTCAGCAACAACTAATCTAGAACTTTCTCTTAAATTTAAGCCAACTATTCTTAAATTATAAAATAAAACTTGTAGCACTTGTTTTCTTCCTGGTAATTTAGCTCCAGTAATTTGGTGGTCCATTACGCCAATTAACATAATGTCATCATCCGATCGAAGTCTTTTGGTTGTCATCGCTTTAGATTTTTAATTTTAAAATGTATTTGTTCGTTTTGGATTTTCTATGAATTTAAAAAATAAAAAATATTAATATTTTAGGCAAAAAATATTTATTTTCTTCATACATTTATTTTTACCGGCTAAACTGTTGATTATATAGAAAAACGCTATATATACACATTTTAAAGGAATTCTAATTCTTAATTATTTTTCAATTTATTTAAACAAAATCGGACTAGTGGTTCTCGAGTTATGTCAAAAAAAGAGCACCAAAGGTGATAATTTCCCCTATATGATAGTAACTAACTTTAATGACAAACAATTGTTGGCGGGGGCACGCCTAAAAATTGTCCAATCAAGCTCAAATTTTTTTGTATATTTTTAGGTTCAAATAGAGTAGTTTTAGCGCTTGCCGTCATACGAATTCAAAAAAAAAGAAATAAGGACCGGTCTAATGTACTTTCATGAGAAAACGGGGAGCAAGGGGATACAATTGGTAACAATCAAACCGCTGCAGCTGTTATAATGAAAATCAGTGTATATTTAACGTGACCATCTCTATTTGGGCAAAAAGCGGGATTTGGCGGAATCGTGAATATCATGCAACCATTCCTATAAATTCAACTAATTTCTATATGTACCTTAAAAGTAGGTTAAGTTTTTCTTACGTTCCGGATTTTGTTTTTCATAGAACAACGCATTTCAGTCAGTCATTTATGAGAAATGTTGGGATTTCCTTTAAAAATAATGCCGAAGTCTAGAAAAAGGGAAAATTTTGAAATTGTGGACCTTTGTAGGTAGAGTGATCAAAAACCAGATTTCAAAAACCGTGATTTTAAAAAAACCGGTTGTCCGGTTTTCTTTTACCTTAAAACAGTAAGAAAAAAAGGAAATTTTTGATTTTTATGCCTAAAATCATATGTAAGTAACAATTCCTTCAATTTATTATTTAACCTCAGCAAAGCATACGAAATATGTCAATTTTATAAATAAATATAATATTTTTATTATTTCAAACCATGCTTATAAGGCACGGCTACCAATACATTTACATATCGAAATAATACTTCATGTCATGTTGAAGACACAACCTTTGGTCTTAAACCAAAATAAATGACAACACATACAACATAACAGACCAACTATACATACAAACAACAACAATACACACGAGGTACAGTAAGACGGGACCATACCGTACAACAACAACATTTGCATTGTTGGGAGCGATGCGAGCACATGCATAACATTGAATTGGCAAAGTGAGATTTTTAGTGTGTCGACTTAGTTCGGTGGAATATTTTCTTTATCAGCGCTTCTCATTTGTCATATGTGACCGCTGGTACTAATATGAACCCTGATTTAACTCAAAGACATACATTCGTTGCGAAAGTTCTGACGAGATGGGGTAGCGCTCATCGAAACTGCGCAGTCAACTTTTAGCTGCAACAATAAAGGTCTCACTTTGCCTTTTTGCTAATTTTGGGTTCTGCTGAAGACTTCAGCACAACCTTTGGTCTTAGACCAAAATAAATGACAACAAAACAAGTAAGGAAAGGCTAAAGTCGGGCGGGGCCGACTATATAATACCCTACACCACTCCCTGCGTATATACCTCGCTTTGATTACTAAACCCAGATATTTCATGAGAGCAATTTAATGTAGTTCATATAAATTATACAGTATACTTTAAATTCATCTTTAGTCAAATTTAATGAGTATAGTAAATGATAAAGTAATTGATCCAATTTGCCAGCAGATATTCCGAGTAAAGTAAATATAACATGATCTGGAAAAATTGATCAACATCGAATGATAAATACAGATTATACAGCGGTAATAGGATGAATCGGACGGACATTTGAAGGCCTATAACAACACTTGAAGCCTGTGCCAAAACATGCGCCTATATATTTCTCATTCACGGTAGGTATTCCTAGTTGAAACATATAATGATCTGCAAAATTTGATGAAGATCCGATGTAAGATGTAGTTTCTAGAGCTGTAATAGAGCAGAATGGGGCCCCATTTGGGTTATACCAAAGTATGGACATATATGCATCTCCCAAACAAGTAAGGAAAGGCTAAAGACGGAGCCACTGTATGATACACCCCACTTTCTATCTCATTACAATTCAATTCGGTAAATCGGGAGGATTTTTGAATCATGTAAATGTATGTGTTTGGCAAAAAATGTTAAATCGGAAAGGACATTTGTATGGGGGTATATTGATACCTGTAACGATGTGACCCGCTTTCACCATGTATGTTTATTAACGAAATATATGTAAAGTTTGGCCAAAATCGGTTTAACATTCGGGAGCAACATTTGTATGAGGGCTATATCTAAATCTGAACCGATCTTACCCACTTTTAGCATAGGTGTTTCTAGTTCGATTATAAAATGTTGTGCCAATTTTGAAGAAAATCGGGTCAGTATGTGGATTTTAGAGCGGAAAAAGTCAAATCGGGACCGACATTTGTATGGGGGCTATATCTAAATCTGAACCGATCTCGCCCACTTTCAGCATAGGTGTTTTTAGTTGGTTTATAAAATGTTGTGCCAATTTTAAAGAAAATCGGGTACAATATGTTGATTTTAGGGCGGAAAAAGCCAAATCAGGAGCGACATTTGTATGGGGGCTATATCTAAATCTGAACCGATCTTACCCACTTTCAGCATATATGTTTCTAGTTCGATTATAAAATGTTGTGCCAATTTTGAAGAAAATCGGGTGCAATATGTCGTTTCTAGAGCGCAAAAAAGTCAAATCTGGAGCGACATTTGTATTGGGACTATATCTAAATCTGAACCGATCTTACCCACTTTCGCCATAAGTGTTTCTAGTTCGATTATAAAATGTTGTGCCAATTTTAAAGAAAATCGGGTACAATATGTGGATTTTAGAGCGGAAAAAGTCAAATCGGGAGCGACATTTGTATGGGGGCTATATCTAAATCTGAACCGATTTCCTCCAAATTCAATACCATACAATTCAAAAAAGTAACTTCTGCCAAATTTCATAATAATCGGGCAACAATTGCGACCTGTAGAGTGCGAACAAGCTTAGATGGACAGCAGACGGACGGACAGACAGACATAGTTAAATCGATTCAGCTGGTGATTCTAAGACGATCCGTATACTTAAAGGTGGGTCTAGCTCGATTATTTCTTGGTGTTACAAACATTTGGCGGAAAACTAACTTATAATACCCTAGTCCACGAAGTGGTGTAGGGTATAAAAATATTCTTATATTTATATTATCAAAAATGAGTAATTACCATAAATATTGATAGATAGTTGGTGCTACAGTTGGTTGTAATTCCATTCAATTTTAAATCCAAAAGTACAAATTTTGAAAACCTATTATCTCACGTACATAGTGCAAAAAAACCTAACTTTATGATTCAACCATTTTTTGTCGTAAGAGTAAAAAGTACGAACTTGGAAAATCCTTGTTATTTTGCTTGCGGACATTTGGTGGGTTTCACGTTTATCCTATTTTACCCCCTTAAGAGTACGACTTTCTAAAATCTCTTTATTTTACGTGTCTACGCAATTAGAGGAATGTACACACCATTCTAGATGTAGTCGTTTAGTTGGTACTATTTGTATCCCTCTGTACCCATTGTAACCCTTGAAAGTACGAATTTTGAAAAAAAAAAATTTAATTTTCGTGTCTACGCAGTCAGGGGAATGCATACTCGGAATTTCATGTCTCTAGCTGCGGTCTTTAGGTTGGTACTATTTTTATCCCCTTTTTCCATTTGAACCCCTAAAAGTACGAATTTCGAAAAAATCCTTTATTGTACGTGTCTACGCAATCAGAGGAATGTATACACCGAATTTCATTATTTTACGTGCAGCCGTTAGGGTTGGTACCATTTTTATCCCTATATTCCCATTTTACCCCTTAAAAGTGCGAATTTGGAAAAAATACTTTTATATTATGTATCTACTCAATTAGGGGAATGCACACACCGAATTTCGTGTTTCTAGCTGTTGTCGTTTGATATGTACCATTTTTTTTTGCTTGCTTTATTGAATTCGATGTCCTTAATACAATATTTAGATGCGCTTAAGAGCTAACATTAGTCATTCTTACATTATTACTAACATACTTAAAGTATTTTTCTAGTACTATATATTCTAACGTTTATATGTTGTAGTTATACATACATGTCACTTATAAAGGGTGATTTTTTAAGAGCTTGATAACTTTTTTTTTTTTTAAAAACGCATAAAATTTGCAAAATCTCATCGGTTCTTTATTTGAAACGTTAGATTGGTCCATGACATTTACTTTTTGAAGATAATTTCATTTAAATGTTGACCGCGGCTGCGTCTTAGGTGGTCCATTCGGAAAGTCCAATTTTGGGCAACTTTTTCGAGCATTTCGGCCGGAATAGCCCGAATTTCTTCGGAAATGTTGTCTTCCAAAGCTGGAATAGTTGCTGGCTTATTTCTGTAGACTTTAGACTTGACGTAGCCCCACAAAAAATAGTCTAAAGGCGTCAAATCGCATGATCTTGGTGGCCAACTTACCGGTCCATTTCTTGAGATGAATTGTTCTCCGAAGTTTTCCCTCAAAATGGCCATAGAATCGCGAGCTGTGTGCCATGTAGCGCCATCTTGTTGAAACCACATGTCAACCAAGTTCAGTTCTTCCATTTTGGGCAAAAAAAAGTTGGATATCATCTCACGGTAGCGCTCACCATTCACAGTTACGTTACGATTCGCATCATCTTTGAAGAAGTACGGTCCAATGATGCCACCAGCCCATAAACCGCACCAAACTGTGACTTTTTCTGGATGCATTGGTAGCTCTTGCAATGCTTCTGGCTGATATTCACTCCAAAATCGACAATTCTGCCTATTTACGTACCCATTGAGCCAAAAATGAGCTTCGTCGCTGAACACAATTTCTTTCTTTCTGAACTTTCTTAACAGAGCACGCATTTTGATAATAAAATTCAATGATTTGCAAGCGTTGCTCGTTAGTAAGTCTATTCATGATGAAATGTCAAAGCATACTGAGCATCTTTCTCTTTGACACCATGTCTGAAATCCCACGTGATCTGTCAAATACTAATGCATGAAAATCCTAACCTCAAAAAAATCACTCTATACTAAATCTATAATATATCAAAAAATTTCCCCCAAAATACGAATTACTAAAAAGGGAATTACTCATCATTTTTTTTTTATATATAAAACTTAAATTAACACTTATAACTACTATTTACAATATAGGGTGAGCCATTGTCTGTTCCAGTTATTGGCATGTGTTGTATACGAGATCGTCCAAGTCAAAACTACCTAACCTTCGATGGTAGAATAGGAGCTTACCATCTCTATACAAAATACCCTCTCTCTCCAGAGTCAAAAGACCGACAGGAGGTCGGTTGTTATCCTCTAGTAGTCTTAGTAGATTGGTATCTAGCTGAAGACTATCCCTAACCAGTCCGTTATCCAAGGAGATAGACCTATCTAGGAACCGAAGTGCCCCATTCATTAAGAAGACGTCAATCCGATCGAAACCGGCCGCGTTATAAATGGTTCTACAAGAAGGTCTTCTTATAGTTCCGTCCTCAGCGATTGTGGGTGGCAAACACAGGCAAGATACCAGTATCCGCCGTTCCCACCTCCTAAGTCTCTCCATCTGGGCGGATGAGATTCCAAACCAGACGGGGAAAGCATAGGACAAGATAGGCCTTATGATCTGTTTATAGATCAGCAGCCTAACATCGGTACTAAGACCCCTCCTGTGTCGTAAAGTCGCATGGTAGAGGTAAAAAATTCGTTTAGCCTTGGCCAATATGTGATCCATATGCCTATAGAACTCAAAATTGGTTTGGAAAATGACCCCAAGGTACTTAATTGTGTCCGAGGTCCTAATCGGGCTATTCCCTATCCGGATGTCAGGAACATAACTCCTGACATTTGGGTAAAGAAATCGCCTTTCCCCCTTAAAAATAATGCTGTCACATTTTGCCATGTTCACCGTCAGTTTCCATCTGTCGAAATAAGTCGATAATTCTGAAAGATAGTCATTCAGTCTTGCGTTAGCGGTAGAAGCTACAGGCCCCGATGAGGTAATAAGTATGTCGTTAGCATAAATTAACAGCAAGTCACCCTGGGGTGGTTGCGGAATGTCACATAAAAGTATATTGTAGAGGACTGGTCCCAGAAGTGAGCCCTGTGGCACCCCTGCCACAACGTCTCTACTGTCCGAAAGTTGGTCCCCTACTTTAATCTTAAAGGTGCGGCCTCTGAGGAAGCTCGCAACAATCCTACAGGTGTTGCCACCGAATCCTAGTGTCAACATCTTGTACAAGATACCGCCGTGCCATGGAGTGTCAAAAGCCTTGGCAAAGTCAAGGCTGACAGCCATGGTAGCGTATTTCTTGTTCAATGACCTGGTAACGTAGTTCGTCAGCACCGAAAGTGCATGAGACGTCGAGTGTCCCTTCCGAAACCCGAACTGGCTGTCCGAGAGTATCCTCCGGTCCTCGATTGTCTCCCTAATCCTCGAGAGCACAAAGTGCTCGAAAAGTTTACCAAAAGCCGATAGAAGGGATATCGGTCGGTAGCATGTACCATTTTTATCCCTTTTTTGTCCCATGTCGTCCCCTACGAATAAGAATCACTTTATAGTAGACGGTTTTGTTATAGGGGTAATGCGCATACCCAATGTCAAGTAAGTACAAGCAGATATGCTTGAAAAATATGCTTAAATACTCTAAAATATTACGGGCTTTTATGGGTATTTTTAGTCCTTGTGAGGGAAAAATTTTTCCCTTTGGGCCGATTTCGCCCAGTTTCAATTCCAACCGATCTACGACTATAAGATGCATTTATGGAAAATGTGGACGTCCTAGCTCCTTTCGTTTAGATGCTGGCGTGCTTTCAACAGACGAACGGACGGACATGTCTAGATCGAAATGCCTAATTTTGTGTTCATGGATTGCAAATCTTCTGAAAAAGAGGCGTAGAAACTACAAATATTAAAGTAGAATACCAAGGACAGCTAAAAATATTTATACGAAATACCCTGTATGCCGTTTATTGTAGTGTAGAGTAGTATAACAAGTAATTTCAGTATACCGGATATGGGAAACAACACTTTCAACCAAAAGATTAAACAAAAAGTTGTTGGCAACTCAGAAGATAGAGTGTCTGGCAATAGTAAGGTTTGTGTCGAGGCTAAACTAACTACAGGGTAGCATATTTTAAAACACTACAAACTAACTGTTATACATTTCTAACAGTTTCTTTTATCTCTCTCTCTTTTCAGATTAGTTTCTAACAATTACAAGTCAACATGGCTTCGCCAAACTGTTATTTGGTCCTCGAAGATTCGACAATATTGCCAGGCCAGGCATTCGGCGCCAAGGCGGCCGTCGATGGGGAGGTGGTTTTCCAAACGGGCATGGTCGGCTATCCCGAATCAATGACGGATCGTTCATATCGTGCTCAGATCTTGGTGCTCACCTATCCGCTGATAGGCAACTATGGCATTCCCAACTTCGAGGACAAAGATGCCCACGGTCTACCCCAGCATTTCGAGTGGCTGGAGGGCATTTCCATAGCAGCCCTGGTGGTGGGAGAGAATTGCGAGAAACCCTCCCATTGGAGAGCTCATGAGACATTATCGCGTTGGATGGAATCGCATGGAGTGCCCGGCATTAGTGGCATCGATACCAGGGCGTTGACAAAGAAAATTCGTGAAAATGGTTCAATATTGGGACGCATAGTCTATGAATTCCCCGAAAAGGTGGCAGAGCTAACTTTCAGCGATCCCAATACCCGAAATTTGGTGGCGGAGTGTTCGGTGAAGGAGCCTCGGGTCTTTAATGAGGGCGGTTCACCACGTATTTGTGCCATTGATTGTGGCCTGAAATTGAATCAGATCAAATGTTTTATAGCGCGTGGTGCTCGTGTGGAATTGGTGCCTTGGAATCATGTCTTGGATGAGTCGACATTTGATGGTCTATTCATTTCCAATGGCCCCGGTGATCCAGTCGTTTGCAAGGACACCGTGGTGCAAATTCAAAAGGTGGTGAAGTCGGGCAAGAAACCAGTCTTCGGCATTTGTCTGGGCCATCAGCTGCTCTCGTCGGCCATAGGCTGCAAGACGTACAAAATGAAGTACGGCAACAGAGGTCACAATTTGCCCTGCGTTCACAATGGCACGGGCCGCTGTTTTATGACGTCGCAGAATCATGGTTTCGCTGTGGACACGGACACTTTGCCTCTGGAATGGGAGCCACTGTTTACGAATGCCAACGATAATACCAACGAGGGTGAGTAGATCGTATGTAGTATGAGACTTCTAGATCGGTGGAGGAAATTAAAAGGGGGACTATAGTACCTTTGATTTTTTTGGAAGAACGTTCCAGACCTCACTTCTATATAGAGGTCTTTCCGCCATAATTTTACGAATCATATTCTTGTTTTTTAATAAATAATACCCAATTCCTTCTCTCCACAGGTATTATACACAAGCAGAAGCCCTACTTCTCCGTACAATTCCATCCCGAACATACAGCGGGCCCTGAAGATCTGGAGCTACTGTTTGACATATTCTTGGATGTGGTCAAGAACCAAGGCAACGAGACGATTAGTTTACGCCAGCAGCTGATAAATCGTTTAAAGTACACACCCAAACCGGAATCGTTGCTGGAGAAGAGGCCACGCAAAGTTTTAATTCTGGGCTCAGGCGGCTTGTCCATTGGCCAGGCGGGAGAATTCGACTATTCGGGGTCACAAGCCATAAAGGCAATGAAAGAGGAGAAAATACAAACTGTTCTCATCAACCCCAACATAGCTACTGTTCAGACCTCCAAAGGTTTGGCCGACAAGTGTTACTTCCTGCCCCTGACTCCGGAATATGTGGAACAAGTTATTAAAGCGGAGAGGCCCAACGGTGTGCTACTGACTTTTGGTGGCCAGACAGCTTTGAATTGTGGCGTTGAACTGGAGCGATCGGGAGTCTTTTCGAAATACAATGTGAAAATATTGGGTACCCCCATCACGTCCATCATAGAGACGGAGGATCGTAAAATATTTGCTGATCGCGTCAATGAAATAGGCGAACAAGTGGCTCCCTCAGAGGCCGTCTATTCGGTGGAGGAAGCTTTGAATGCCGCCAAGCGTATTGGCTACCCCGTAATGGCCCGGGCAGCCTTCTCTCTGGGTGGCTTGGGTTCGGGTTTTGCGGACAACGAAGAAGAATTGGAGACTTTGGCCCGCCATGCTCTGGCCCATTCCAGTCAATTGATCATCGACAAATCTCTCAAGGGCTGGAAGGAGGTGGAGTATGAGGTTGTGCGCGATGCCTTCGACAATTGCATAACGGTGTGCAACATGGAGAACCTGGACCCGTTGGGCATACACACGGGCGAAAGCATAGTGGTAGCCCCCTCGCAGACGCTAAACAATAGGGAATACAATATGCTGCGATCGACCGCCCTGAAAGTGATACGCCACTTTGGCGTGGTGGGAGAGTGTAACATTCAGTATGCCTTGAATCCCCATTCCGAGGAGTACTACATCATTGAGGTGAATGCCCGTCTCTCGCGTAGTTCCGCCTTGGCCAGTAAGGCCACGGGCTACCCTTTGGCTTATGTAGCGGCCAAGTTGTCTTTGGGCGTGGCCTTGCCCTCCATCAAGAACTCCGTTACGGGGGTGACCACAGCTTGCTTTGAACCCTCGCTGGATTATTGTGTAGTGAAGATACCACGCTGGGATTTGGCTAAATTCATCCGTGTCAGCAAAAACATAGGCAGTTCTATGAAAAGTGTCGGCGAAGTCATGGCCATCGGGCGCAATTTTGAAGAAGCCTTCCAAAAGGCTTTGCGTATGGTGGACAACACGGTGACGGGCTTTGACCCCTACTTGCAAAAGGTCAACAATGAAGAGCTGACGGAGCCCACCGATAAGCGGCCCTTTGTCTTGGCTGCCGCTCTCAAGGCCAACTACACAGTCGATGAATTGCATTCGTTGACGAAAATCGATCCTTGGTTCTTGAATAAAATGAAGAATATCATAGAGTTCTACAAGCAGCTGGAAGAGTCGGGCAGTTCCTTGACCACCAGCCAGATATGGCAGGCCAAGCGTATGGGTTTCTCGGATAAGCAGCTGGCCGAGGCGATAAAGGTCACCGAGCTGGCCATCCGGCAGCAGCGCAAGGAGTCCGGCATTATTCCCTATGTCAAGCAGATCGATACGGTGGCCGGAGAATGGCCGGCGGCCACAAATTACTTGTATCTCACCTATAATGCCTCGGAAAATGATATTGACTTTCCGGGCGGCTACACCATCGTGGTGGGTTCGGGGGTGTACCGCATTGGTTCCTCGGTGGAATTTGATTGGTGTGCCGTAGGCTGTCTGAGGGAGCTGCGCAATCTGGGCAAGTCCACCATTATGATTAACTATAATCCGGAGACGGTGTCCACCGATTATGATATGTGCGATCGTTTGTACTTTGAGGAGATCTCCTTTGAGGTGGTCATGGACATCTATGAAATGGAACATTCCGAGGGCATTATCCTTTCGATGGGCGGGCAGCTGCCCAACAATATTGCCATGGATTTGCATCGCCAACAGGCCAAGGTTTTGGGCACCTCCCCCGAATCCATAGATTCGGCCGAGAATCGTTTCAAGTTCTCGCGTATGTTGGATCGCAAGGGGATTCTGCAGCCACGCTGGAAAGAGTTGACCAACCATGAGAGTGCCGTGACGTTCTGTGCCGAAGTCGGCTATCCCTGTTTGGTAAGGCCGTCGTATGTTCTATCGGGAGCTGCCATGAATGTGGCCTATTCCGATCAGGACCTAACGACTTATCTGAGTGCCGCCTCCCTGGTAAGCAAGGAGCATCCGGTGGTTATTTCAAAGTTTCTAACGGAGGCCAAGGAGATCGATGTGGATGCTGTGGCGGCGGATGGCGAGATCTTGTGTATGGCTGTTTCGGAACATGTCGAGAATGCTGGGGTCCATTCCGGCGATGCCACATTGGTGACGCCGCCGCAAGATTTAAATGCCGAGACTTTGGAGAATATCAAACGTATCACTCGGGACTTGGCTGGTTTGCTGGATGTCACCGGCCCCTTTAATATGCAGATCATCGCCAAGAATAACGAGTTGAAGGTTATCGAGTGCAATGTCCGAGTTTCCCGCTCCTTCCCATTTGTATCGAAAACTTTGAATCATGATTTTGTGGCTACGGCTACCAGGGCTATCATGGGTTTGCCGGTTGAACCGGTGGATGTGCTGCATGGCGTGGGCAAGGTGGGCGTGAAAGTGCCGCAATTCAGCTTCTCGCGTTTGGCTGGGGCCGATGTCCAGCTGGGCGTGGAGATGGCCTCGACGGGCGAGGTGGCTTGCTTTGGTGATAACCGCTATGAGGCCTACCTGAAGGGCATGATGTCGACGGGCTTCCAGATACCGAAGAAGGCGATTCTCTTGTCGATTGGCAGCTTTAAGGTGAGTGAAGTGATGTGAGAGTAAAGAAATCTTGAGAGTTCGGAGGTTTCAGAAGTTTTCCCGGTTATTTTGGGAGATGTTCTCGACAATATTCTTGGAATTATTGGCAATATCTAGAAATTTCTTTAGTTTCATCCAGGAGATGCTTTAGATTCTTCTGACAAAATATGAAAATCCTACAAGTTCTGAGGTTTTACAAAAGTTTGGACTATTTTTGAAAATGTTCTCAATAACAATCTTCGAGTTCTTGTCAATATCTAGAAGATACTTCAATTTCATCCATAAGATACATTAGATTCTCCTGGGAAATCGGAAATCTATAAAGTGAAAATGAATTCCCGAAACTAAAAATGTTGTTTTGTTTAGGATCAACTCTAGTTTTGACAAGATTTCGCAACGGAAAATAATATTTGATCAACATATTCTCGACAAATAGAATTGAGTCGGGAAACCCCTAAAAAATATAGAAACCAAGATCCTAGTTACTCCAAACCGGATTCAGTCGGGGGGATTTTCCGAAATATCATTTCATTGGTTTCTCCAAAATAACTCCTCGAAATCCCTCGGAGTTCAACGATTTTTGGTCGAATTTTTGCTTACCCTGCTCTTTCTTACTCTTTCAGCATAAAATGGAACTCTTGCCCTCCATAAGAGATCTGGCGAAAATGGGCTACAAACTCTATGCTTCCATGGGCACTGGAGATTTCTACGTGGAACACGGAGTCAATGTAAGTACACCCCCCCCCCCTGCTTTCCAAAACAATAAAACCATAATTTAATTTATAAATTACATTTATAAGATCACAATTTATTTCTAAACTAACTTTCCGAGGATTGATTGAAGACGCCCTTGAGCTGGAGGGTTTTGCGTTTTAACATATCACGTATTTGAGCCTTCTTCTCATCGGCCGATATATGAGTCATGAACTTGTCGGTACTTTGAGATATATTCTGAAATAATTCCGAATTACCCAAGGGCGATGATTTAATGAAATTTGTAGAGCTTTTCAAGAAGGACGGAAGTAGAGTTGACTCTTTAGGGATCGTAGGCGCTGCTGGGACTTCGGCAGGTTCATGTTCTCCATCCTCCTCTGAGTCGGAGTCTTCTATGGGGTCTTCGGGGCTTTCCGACTTTGTTCTCAATATACTAACCGGACTGTAACCTTCCGGCCTCTGTATGGGATTCGTATCTCCCTGTTGAACTTTAATGACAACATTATGGAATTTAATGGATTTTCGAGGTTCTGGAGAGCGTACTGACGGCGAGGGCACCTCAGCTTCTGCTCCCTCCACAATACTTTCGTTATTGGCACGGATTTTCAAACATTTCTTAAGTTCTGGCGGCGGCTGCTTTTCTTCCTGTGGCACCATTTCCTCATACAAATTACAGGGTTGTATTTCCTGCACTACAGCTACTTCCTTCTGCTTTCTCTCTACATATTCATGAGGATAGGAGGAGGGTTCCAAGCTAATTCTTACGGGCAACGTAGGCGGAGGACTCAGCGAAAAGTCTTCTTTGTCATAGAGAATTTGTAGTTCCTCGTCGAGACTTTGAATTTTGCCCAGATATTCTTTGGCTCCCACATCACAGCCATAATTATGATAACATTTGCATAGCCGGCGAGCCTGTGAAAGATAGTTTTTCGTAAGCACCACCGAGTGGTATTCCAAACTCTTCGTGGACATCTCTATAAGATGATCGAGTAGAATTTCCAAAATGTTCGTTCTGCGCAGATTCTCAACGCCCTGATTGATTAGTCTTTGATTGGGATGGTTCATGTCTTTCTTGAAAAAGAACTGGAAGAGAGGAAGAGAAGAAATGTTAGAACTGTTGAATGGAAGTAGCATTTCTGTGAAAACCCACCTCTACATCTATGGACTCGGTGGACCTTCTCCTGGCCACCATTTCCTGCTTCTTCAACTCCATGTTGTGCCTCATCATTTGGGTTTTACGCCTCAGCTTGCCATTCGTTCTCACATGATGCTGTTTCATGCCCAGCAAACCCTTGGCCCCCTCGTCGGGCATCAAACACGACTCCCCCTCCTCCTCACCCTGTGTCAGATCCATTAGCGAACGAGCATTTTTCGCCAACAATTTCAACTTCACCATATCATTCTCCACCAAATTCTCGAAAAGCTTTTTGAAATTCAATTTCGGGAAATATTGTTCGGCAAATTCTAAATTCCTAAAAGAGATCATGAGATGCATGAGGGGGTTGGCGGTTATATCCGCTAGGATAGTGTACAAAGTATTGAGCGAATATTCGGGTATGCTCTCGAACAAGTTACGCTCTCTTATGAAATAGTCACTGAGGCGCTTCTCGCGCACCCTTTGCTTGAAAGACTCCAGGAATCGCAGCAGAACTTCGCCCAAAAACTCTTCGGGCCAGGCATTGTAGTCTCGCTCGCACTCCCAAAAGAGATGCGAGCGCAAATGATCCAAAGCAAACATCAGCGTCTTGTTCTTCTCCAGGGGCTCGACAAAGCTTTTCAGCAAGGCTTTGGTGATCATGAACACCTTCAGTTGGGCATTCGTCAAGTGCAGCTCCAGGTAGCGTTCCGCCTTCGGGAAGACAATGCGCCATTCGATGTCACGAAAGGGATTGCGCCGCTTCTTGGGCGCATAGCCCAGCGGCACCACATGGAAGCCGAACGTCTCGATGCGCTTGATCATGGCTCTGGTGGGCCATTGCATTTGCTGGCCCGTCTGCGGATTGGTGGAGTAGGGCCGGTCTCTCAGGCGAAATTCAAAGGCACACTTTGGCCAGTCGGTGACATTTTGAGCCACATAAATGGCCGGTATCAGCTCATAGCTGGAGGTGTAGATGGAGCTGCCTTTAAACGTGGCCATGTCCAATTCACTATCGGTGATCTGCAGCTGGTCGGCCAGTCTCTTGCGCACCAACTCCCCAAAATATCTCATGAATTCGCGGGAGTTTAAATAACTCTGGGCCAAGAGCTTGCGACGCTTCTCCAATTCAAGGCGATACTGTTTGATGGCTTGCAAGGTGTCATAGTCACGATAGTCCTGCTTGCCACCACACTGGTCGTCCTCCTCCTCATCATAATCACTTTCACTGTCCTCCTCCTCGTCGGTGAACTCTTCCTCTTGCAAAGGCTGCACAAAGTTGCCCAGCGTTGAAATGCACGAATCGGGCAACACTTTTGCATCGACCTTCTGGCGTTCCCGTCCATTGGGCATTTTCAGTTCTCTCAATGGGTGCTGAGTATTCAAATGGGTTATGAAGGCATAGTCGTAATCATTTTCTGCTTGGCCCGCTACTCCCAACACATTCAAAGTGGTTTTGCTGCCATATGGGCTGGTGGTGCCATAACCGGAACTACCCTCACTGTAAATGTCTTCATCGGATGCCGAGGACTTTGCGTGCTTGGGATCTTCGCGCAGGCGCAGACGTACATAACCCTTCCACTTGATATCGTTCAGCATTTGCGCGTAGTCCTCTTTGCAGGGTGTGGTCTCTCGGAAATCCATTTCCATGTCAACTTTGCACAGAGGCGAAATCGAATCGTAGTTGGCATCATTGGGCCGGGCTATGTCGATGTTCTCGAACACCATGTATATGGTCTCGGTTTGCAGAAGTTGGGGGTTGTGTTTGTCGGGGCCGTGTCTAAGGAGGAATAAGAAAGATTATTCTGTGGATATTTCAAATATTATTTGTTAGAACTTTATAGTCTAATATTTAGTTTTATCTTAAACTACAAATAGATCTTCTCCGATAAATTATAATAATAATAATGGTTTATTAGATTGAGAGCTCTTCAAGCTACAGTTGAAGGGATAGAATAAATCACCGATGGAAGAATTCCAACATCATAATCCTATGATGGGATATGGAATCCTATTATGAATATGGAATGCATTCCCTGGTGGAGGCTATATAAGATTCGGTCATGCCAATTTTAGTGATCTTTAAATTCTTTCAACATCTATCTGTCTCTCCAATACTCACAGTGGTTTGTAGTTGATCCATTTTGCTACAGCAACATCCAAGGGATTCGTCAAAAGTATCGAGTGTTCTTCCAAATTCTGATTCAATTCTTTCTCTTTGGCCAGCAAATCATCGGATATTGTAGAGAGTTCACTGCAATGAAAGTAATCACAGCAATAATTATTAAATGTTTAGTTTTTTTAAGTGAGTCTTTGTAGCGACATACTTTGCACATAATTATTTAATAATAAAATTGATTGATTTATGATTGATGGACAACACGCCCATTTAGATATGATGTTTGTCTTCGCGCTACTCATCAATCTGCTGTCCTTCATTGCTCTATTTCTGGCCAATTGATAACCCCATTAGTTTATCTAAAGATCTAATCATGGCGCTTTCAAAACATTGGCTTCGAAGTGGAAAATAAATAATCATCGGATAGGTAATCATCTTAAGGAGGGTTGACGATTGTAAGATTTATTCATAACAATAATAAATAAGTAATATATATTACTATAGTATAGTAAAGTATAATAAGGAATGACTAAAGTGGAATGGAGCCGATTATACCGATGATACCCTACTCTTCCTACTCCATTACAGGTATTTTTATTACCAATCCTAGATGTTTTAGAATACCAAAATCACGATTCGGGATTTTCGATCTTCTTCCGATTGCAATATTTGGTTTATATTCTAAAGGGTCATTCATCGTGAGGTTTGGATTATGATGTAAAATAAAACACATAAATTTGAAAGTGAACTTAAAATTTGTATTATCGGGTAGAAGAACAAATTATGGCATTTACTGTTTGAAAATGATATCATATAAATGTTGGCCACGATTCGAGCATAGGGCCTAGCTTCAATTCTTGCACAAGTTGAATTTGGTATGCTTTATGGCCGAGATCCTTACGTTAAATACGCCAAGTTGTCGAATACGACAAGCCAAGCCATTAAGAACGACGGCGAATCGATTCGCTACGGTCTTACTTCTCACAGAACGCTGTTTTTTTCATAATATTATTATTATTTATTGCTTTTACGCCAAGTCGTGGGCGCATAGTGCCATAATATAGCTGAACAATTTGGAGACGCTGTTGTGGTGATGACAAAGCAGTATGATATGAGCCTATTGAAAATCAAACCTCACAATTAAAAATCCAATATTTTGGCTTCTAAACTCGAAAATTAAATTAAAACAATTTTTATACCCTCCACCTCCAGGGTGGGGGTATACTAACTTTGTCATTCCGTTTGTAACACCTTGAAATATCGACCTGAGACCCTATAAAGTATACATATTCTTGATCGTCATAAAATTCTAAAACGATCTAGCCATGTCCGTCCGTCCGTCCGTCTGTTGAAAGCACGCTAGCATCTAAACGAAAGGAGCTAGAACGTTCAAATTTTCCATAAATGCGTCTTATAGTCGTAGATCGGTTGGGATTGAAATGGGGCGAAATCGGCCCAAAGAGAAAAATTTTTCCCTCACAAGGACTAACAATACCCATAATAATCCCTAATATTCTAGCGTATTTAAGCATGTTTTTTGAATATGCCTGTTTATATTTGCTTGATATTTGGTATGCGCATTCCCCTTATAGCAAAAACGTGCACCATAAAGTGATTATTATTTGTAGGGGGTGAAATGGGGCAAAAAAAGGGATAAAAATGGTCATATTAAACGGCAACAGCTAGAAACACGAAATTAGGTGTGTACATTCCTCTAAATTTTCCAAATTCGTGCTTTTAAGGGGTAAAATAGGAATAGAGGGATAAAAATGGTACCAACCAAACGGCTGTACCTAGAATAATGAAATTCGGTGTATACATTCCTCTGATTCCATAGATAAGTAAAATACACCGATTTTTCAAAATTAGTACTTTTTGGGGTTAAAATGAAAAAAGGGGATAAAAATAGTACCAATCTAATGACCGTAGCTAGAGTCATGAAATTCGGAGTATACATTCATCTGAGTATGTAGACACGGAAAATAAACAGATTTTTCGAAATTCGTACTTTTTGGGGTTAAAATGAAAAAAAGGGGATAAAAATAGTACCAATCAAATGACCGCAGCTAGAGTCATGAAATTCGGAGTATACATTCCTCTGAGTGTGTAGACACGGAAAATAAACTGATTTTTCGAAATTCGTACTTTTTGGGGTTAAAATGAAAAAAGGGGATAAAAATTAAATTTTTCGAAATTAGTACTTTCAAGGGATACAATGGTACAGAGGGATAAAAATAGTACCAACTAAACGACCACAGCTAGAATGATAAAATTCTAATTGCGTAGAAACGTCAAGGGGGTAAAAATGGTACCAACCAAATGGGCGCAGCTGGAATCATGGAATTCGGTGTATACATTCCTCTGACTGCATAGACACGCAAAATAAAAAGTTTTTTTCCAAATTCGTACTTTTTCTTTTACTGCAAAAATTGGTTGAATCATGAAGTTAGGTTATTTTGCACTATGTATGCACGTCTGATAATGGATTTTCAAAATTTGTACTTTTGGAATTAAAATAGAATGGAAATACAACCAACTGTAGCACCCACTATCTACCAATATTTATGGCTTTGAAAATATTATTGAAAAAAATTATATTTTCCTGTAATATTACTGCACTTCTACGAAAACCGACAACCTCTGTGGAATGCAATCCATGGCCCGGCTGAACTTAACGCCGTTTTTACTTGTTTATAGATAAATTTGTTTTATTTTTTTCTGAATAAAATTCCAAATTTTCGTCGAAAGTACGTCAAATATTTGTACTTTCATTTTGCGTAAATTATTTCATTACGTAAATTATTTCATTACATATATTGCGTAAATTACATCTTGTCACAGACGCTGTCGATAGAGCCCTTGCATTATTAGGTGACTATAGCAATGTGCTACGCGGTAACATTTGGTACACTTGACTCCCCTAGAGGGGTGGGAGCAAATTTTATAAAAATTTGGCTTTTACAAGGTTTTCCAACAAAAGTTGTTATTTTGAATCAACCGGTATTTCGGTAGCTGTCACTTTTGAAGATTTTATTCGTTGACATTTGACAAGTAGAAACTACGCCATTACAAAAAATGGAACGATACACGTTTCAACAAGGCATTGAAGTTATTAAAATTCACTACAAAAATGGTGACAGTCTTGCAGTCACAGTTCGCAAAACTAAAGAGTTTTTGGGTCGTCGTGAAGCACCTTGTCGGACCGCAATACAGAAATTGGTGAACAAATTCGAGCTGTTGGGACAAGTTAGTGATGTGAAGAATAAAACCCGTGCACGTCGCTCATGAACAACTGAAAATATTGCTGCTGTAGCCCAAGGTGTTGAAGAAAACACAGGTTTGTCCACTCCTAGTCGTTCTTTGGAATTGGGCATTCCACAAACGTCATTACAGCGTATTTTGCATAAAGACTTGGGTCTTAAGGCTTATAAAGTTCAGTTAACACAAGAACTCAAGCCGGCCGATCATCTACAACGTCGTGTCTTTGCCGATTGGGTCCTTGAGATGAATGAAAATGATCCGCGCTTACTGGCCCAAGGAGGCCGCTATTCAGATGAACGACCCCCAATATTTTTGCAACCCCGCATTTTTTCTGAACATACCTACATCTATCTTCAACTCTTAAGGTGGCCCCCATATAAGGCGCAAAACTGTCCCGGAGTCGCCCTTGGCTGTGAAATGTAAGGCCGACCTCCATTAACATTTTTCCAAGCAAACTTACCCCACTCTTTAATGGGGCTCCCATACACAAACTACTTTTTTTATAAAATTTGCTCCCAATATTCTAACACCTACTTGGATGGAGAGGCTTCTCAACAATAACTCTTGCGTTTTCCGAGCCCCAGATGCGACAATTTTGCTTGTTGACGTAGCCACCGCGGTGGAAATGGGCCTCATCAGTCAAGATGATTTTTCGATGAAATTCCGGATCATTTTTAGTCATGAATTTTAATAATGTCAATGCGTTGTTGAATTGTGTATCGTTTAATTTTTATACCCTCCACCTCCAGGATGGGGGTATATTCACTTTGTCATTCCGTTTGTAACACCTTGAAATATTCATCGAAGACCACATAAAGTACATATATATTCTGTATCCTGGTAAAGTTCTAAGACGATTTAGCCATGTCCGTCTGTCTGTTGAAAGGACGAACGAAATGAGCTTTGAGGTTGAGATTTTTCGTAAATGTGTCTTATGGTTGCAGATCGGTTGGTATTGGGAAGTGGGCGAAATCGCCCCAGAGGAAAAAATGTTCCCTAACAAGGACTGAAAATACCCCTAATATAGGGTCCGCCATCAAACGTTTTTTTTTCAACTATTCAACCGTTGGACTATTATTTTTGGGGTGCCCTCAGCAGCCACTTCAATGAAATTATTTTCCATTATTAACCGGAAGGATTGTACTTTCAAATAAAAAAAGAAATTTGAGAAAATATTCAGTAGTTTTTTTATAGCATTATCAAAAAAAGTTATTTGGCGGACCCTACCATATTAGATTATTTAAGCATTTTTTTGAAATTTTCTGATTTTTATACACTTGAAATTTGTTTCGTAGCTACTTCTAGTAACGTGTAATCACCAAAAAGTACAAAAAAGATTTTGCGGGTGAAATAAGACAAAAGGGATAAAAATGGTACCAACGATACGAAAACAGCTAGAAATGTGAAATTCGGTGTGTACATCCCTATAATTACGTAGCTACGTAAAATAGAGAGATTTTTAGAAATTTGTACTTTTAAGGGATACAATTGGAAAAGAGGGATAAAAATGGTACCTACCAAAGCGCTGAAGTTATAATCATGAAATTCGGTCTATGCATTTATCAGACTGTGTAGACGCGAAACATAAAGGATTTTTTTCGAAATTTGTACTTTTTTAGGCGGAAAATGTTGCGAAAGGGTTACAAATGGTACCAATCAAAAGGTTGCAGTTAGAATAGTGCAATTCGGTGTGTACATTGCACACTGGTCCCAAATCCATTTTTATGGCATAAAGTCGATAAATGAAGATACAATTTTGTAACTTTACAAATTTGCTAGTCAAAACACACTTAAAAAATGAAAAATAAAATTGTGGCGATCGGACCACACCCACTACAACCTCTCATATAAACTCAATATATAACCAACATTATTATCACCCTTTATTAATACAGGGTGACCAAAAACAAAATGTTAAGAAAGCTTAAAATAATGAAACTCATTTCGCTTTGACGAACAACGAATCACAAAATTACAACACAAAATGTTAAATAAAGGGTGATTTTTTAAGAGCTTGATAACTTTTTAAAAAAAAAAACGCATAAAATTTGCAAAATCTCATCGGTTCTTTATTTGAAACGTTAGATTGGTCCATGACATTTACTTTTTGAAGATAATTTCATTTAAATGTTGACCGCGGCTGCGTCTTAGGTGGTCCATCCGCTTAGTCCAATTTTGGCATTTCCACGTTTTTGAGTAACAGAGACCCAATTGGTGCGAACGGCAACGAATCGAAAATTGGTGGTCATCATTAACACTGGCCGATACAGCTGCGATATTTTCTTCAGTTCGCACTCTACGTAAGCGTGTTGGTGGTTTAATGTCCAACAATGTAAATTTGGTGCGAAATTTAGTCACAATAGCCCGAATAGCCGCTTCAGTGGGTCGATTAAACTGACCATAAAATGGAAGCGCGCAATGAACTTTCTTAACAGAGAAAGCATTTTGATAATAAAATTCAATAATTTGCAAGCGTTGTTCGTTTGTAAGACGATTCATGATGAAATGTCAAAGCATACTGAGCATCTTTCTCTTTGACACCATGTCTGAAATCCCACGTGATCTGTCAAATACTAATGCATGAAAATCCTAACCTCAAAAAAATCACTCTTTATATATATATATATTTCAACTAATGACATCATTTTCAATAATATAGTCACTTTATTATTTTCTTTTTACGCCTTAATTTTAATTATTTTGTATATCTGCCTTAGACTTGAATTAATCCCACTTGTTTCAACGGCAAACTTTAAATGCCTCTCAGACTTGCAGTGTTGCCACCTAGTTGTCTCCAATTGTTTTCCTAGTTTTCTTGGAGTGTTGCCATTAAGAAAATATATACATATTTAACAATTTCCTATTTAAATTTTTCGAATTTCTGCCAAAAAATATGGATTTGGGACCATAGTGCATTGCTGTGAATGTGTAGACAAGAAGAATAAAGATATCTTTCGATATTCGTACCTTTAGGACAAAAACGGGATAAAATTGGTACCAAGCAAACGGATGTACCTATAATCATGAAATTAAATGCGTTAATTCCAATATGGGAGAAATCGGCCATGAGGAAAAATGTTTTTCCTCAATGACGACTGACAATTAGAGTACATTTTTAAAGATTGCTCCCTCACGTTCACTTTGTGATTTCTACTATATATAGTAGTACTATAAATATTATAACAAGTAAGGAAAGGCTAAAGTCGGGCGGGGCCGACTATATGATACACTCCACTTTCCAATCGAATACAGTCCAACTCGGTAAAAAAGTGTGAACGGGAAGAATTTTTGTATGTTTCCTAATCATAGGCTAATACGACCTGGTTCGATTTGTCAAATCGATAAGAATATTGTATCGGGGCTATATCCAAACATGGAAAAATGTGACTAACATTCACAATAAGTTCTTCCAGTTCAAATATAAGATGTTATGCTCACTTTGAAGAAATTCGGTGAAAATTCGTGGTTTCTGGGGCGGAAAAAGTTAAATCGGGAGCGAAATTTGTATGGGAGCTATATATAAGTCTGAACCGATCTGCCCCGTTTTTACCACAGGTGTTTCTAGATGAAATATAAGATGTTTTGCCAAATCGGAAGACAATCTGATACAATATGTGGTTTCTAGAGCGGAAAAAGTCAAATCGGGAGCGAAATTTGTATGGGAGCTATATATAAATCTGAACCGATCTGACCCATTTTTACCACAGGTGTTTCTAGATGAAATATAAGATGTTTTGCCAAATTTGAAGAAAATCTGTTAAAATATATGGTATCTAGAGTGAAAAGATTAAAATCGGGAGTGAAATTCGAATGGGAGCTATATGTAAATCTGAACCGATCTGACCCATTTTCACTATGGGTGTTTCTAGGACAAATATAATATATTTCGCCTAATTTGAAGAAGAACTGTTAAAATATAAGGGTTCTAGAGCGGAAAAAGTCAAATCGGGAGCGAAATTTGTATGGGAGCTATATGTGAATCTGAACCGATCTGACCCATTTTCACTATGGGTGTTTCTAGGACAAATATAATATATTTCGTCTAATTTGAAGAGGATCTGTCATAATATGTGGTTTCTAGAGCGGAAAAAGTCAAATCGGGAGCGAAATTTGTATGGGAGCTATATATAAATCTGAACCGATCTGACCCATTTTTACCACAGGTGTTTCTAGATGAAATATAAGATGTTTTGCCAAATCGGAAGACAATCTGATACAATATGTGGTTTCTAGAGCGGAAAAAGTCAAATCTGGAGCGAAATTTGTATGGGAGCTATATATAAATCTGAACCGATCTGACCCATTTTTACCACAGGTGTTTCTAGTTGGAATATAAGATGTTTTTCCAATTTTGAACAAAATCTGTTATAATATGTGGTTTCTAGAGCGGAAAAAGTCAAATCGGGAGCGAAATTTGTATGGGAGCTATATATAAATCTGAACCGATCTGCCCCATTTTTACCACAGGTGTTTCTAGATGAAATATAAGATGTTTTTCCAATTTTGAAGAAAATATGTTATAATATGTGGTATCTAGAGTGAAAAGTGTCAAATCGGGAGTGAAATTCGTATGGGGGCTATATCTAAATCTGAACCGATTTTCTTCAAATTAAATAGCGTTCGTTCTTATCCCGAAAAACTTCGTTGTGCAAAGTTTCATTTGGTTCTGTCTACAATTGCGACCTGTATCGTGATTACAAGAATAGATGGACGGATAGACAGACAGACGGACATTGCTAAATCGATTCAAAAAGTGATTCTTAGTCGATCGGTATAACAATGGGTCTATCTCTCTTCCTTTTGGGTGTTACAAACAGATGCACAAAGACATAATACTCTCGTGGAGTGTATAATAATGAAACAATGGAATTTCGTTAAAACAGTGGACATGGGTATACCTTATAGTTTGATATAGTAGACAAATATAGTAATGCGAATTAAAAATATCACAGTTTTCAAAATATGTACTTCACTTCTTTGTAAAGTCGAAAGCCTCTAATTTACCGGTAATACTGAGGAATGCACTCCGTGGTGGAGGGTATATAAGATTCGGCCCGGCTGAACTTAACGCCTTTTTACTTGTTAGTAATGGCGTAGTTTGTACTTGTGAAATGTCAAACAATAAAAGTCGGGTGATTCAAAATAACACATCTTGTTGGAAAACCCTGTATTTTCAAAATTTAGAATTAAAATGGGATTTTTGGAATTAAAATAGGATGGAAATACAAGCAACTGTAGCACCTACTATCTACCAATATTTATGCTTTTTGGAAATTGCTGTCTTTAGAGAGTCATTTCTGTTCCAATCAAAAAGTCCTAATTTGTTGGACGGTGTAATTATTTTCAAAATAAAAAAATATTAAAAATACAACTTCCAATCACTGAGCAACACCACAAAATGAAGAGTCCCGGTTCCGGGGTGAAAATATTGTCGCACTTTTATATACCTCAACGTAACAGCAGTTGTCATAAAGTCTATCAAAACGCTTCTTTATCTTTCCGAGAAATGACGATTGACAATTTTCAATAAAAATAAATGTGTCATTTCATGGGAATGTGGCCTAAATATAACTCTTTAGCTGAATTTACACAGTGCAGTTTCTTTATCTAAGACAAATAAATTGCGGCAAACGTAGATTTAATTTCAGAAATGATCAACCCTTTGTCGTAATTATTATTTATTTAATAAATCTAAATAGTTTTCATTTTTATGAAATTTTCGAATAGTGAAACCCCCCGGCTAGGGATACCTTTGATGTTTTTTTTTTCGAACCACTTATTATTGTCAATTAAATATTTTCTTTGGGTATTTGCTGATAAGGCGAAATGTGATTTTAATGACTAATAAAAAACGGTGTATTTTTTCAAAATAAAAAATATGATAAAAAGTCCATATAACTGTTGTAAAATAAAAAGAAATCACTTGAAACGAACACTTTAAGTGAAGCACCCAAACTGTAACTGAACTAAACAAAACAAAAAAATCGTCTTGATAAAAAAGGGGTAAAAACGGAAAAGACATCTTCTCTATAAATATTGATAAGAGACGTGTCTGCGGCCGCTGCTCGCTCGGAGTGCAGTGCAGTGCAGTTGGCTGTTTCAAGTACTATGTAAATTTCCGCATTTGCTTCCAACTAATCTCCGCGTAGATTCTTCCTGTTTACGCAAAAAATCAAGGTAGTCATTCTTAGTATAAATATTTAAACGATCGAATGAATAATATTAAAATTTCAAATTTGTTTTGATTTTGATTGATTAGAAGGGGGGAACAACCTTCAGAATAAATTGCCTGGCTAACTTTCGCAGAAAAGCTTTGGCCACCTTTCACTTAATTTCGATTTAATTGAGCCTGCATATGCATTTTATTGATCGAATGATTAGATTTGATGTCTGCCACACAGACTGCACCGGTGGCATAGTTGTCAATTGTCTCAGTGGCACAATGGTACTCAACAACATAAACATTTACCCTATTGGAAGTGGAAAATCTTATCGTGCTGATAACCACGACCGGCAACATAACTTCCTGATATGATAGACAAATTGTATACAACTCCTTTCAACAACGTTTGAGATCCAGGTCCGTGATGCCGATGCATATTTAGATAAGGCATTGTCACACATTTTGTATATTTTACAACTCGTAACCCAATATCTCAGGTCACTAGTTGGAAATTAGTCACTTAACAAGTTTCATATTCGTTTATCTGCATTGAGAGAAAAAAATTCGAAATTGGATTGTTATGAAATTCATGTTAATGTACATTTTTCATTGATATCGTGTGATATTAAGTGTTCTATTTCGATAATGATTATACAGTCTCAAATAGGGTTTGCATCCCGGTAGAAAATTTTACATATTTCTCGCAAATGTTTTTCCATCATTTCCCCACAAAAAAAAGTAAAAATGTTGTATAAAAATTTAGATAACAAAACTTTTAGATATGTCAAATGCGTTCGGATATAGACTCAAAATCCACTTTTTCGGTTTTTTCCTGTTAAGCCCCATATGAAAAAAATAAAATCCGGGAAAAATAGATTTTGTATCCGAAATAGAGTGATCAACACCGGTTTTTTGCTTTGCACCGTCACTAGTTTTTATACACTCCACGAGAGTATTATGTCTTTGTGCATTTGTTTGTAACACCCAAAAGGAAGAGAGATAGACCCTTTGTTAATTATACCGATCGACTTAGAATCACTCTTTGAATCGATTTAGCAATGTCCGTCTGTCTGTCTGTCCGTAATCTTCTTGTAATCACTATTCTTGTAATATCGATACAGGTCGCAATTGTAGACAGAATCAAATGAAACTTTGCACAACGAAGATTTTCGGGATAAGAACGATCGCTATTTAATTTGAAGAAAATCGGTTCAGGTTTAGATATAGTCCCCATACGAATTTCACTCCCGTTTTGACTCTTTTCACTCTAGATACCACATTTTTCAACAGATTTTCTTCATAATTGGCAAAACATATCATATTTCAACTAGAAACATGTAAATGTGTGAGATCGCTTCAGATTTATATATAGCTTCCATTCAAATTTCGCTCCCGATTTGACTTTTTCTGCTCTAGAAACCATATATTTTAACAGATCTTCTTCAAAGTTGGCAAAATATCTTATATTTCCACATCCCATGGTGAAAATGGGTCAGATCGGTTCAGATTTATATATATAGCTCCCACATAAATTTCACTCCCAATTTGACTTTTTCCGCTCTATAAACTGCATATTATATTCTTTAAATCTTTCAGATTACCTTATATTTCAACTAGATTTATATATAGCTTTCATACAAATTTCGCTTCCGGCTTGAATTAAACCACGTATTTTAACCGAATTTCTTCAAATTGAGCATAACACGTTATAAAGAGTGATTTTTTTGAGGTTAGGATTTTCATGCATTAGTATTTGACAGATCACGTGGGATTTCAGACATGGTGTCAAAGAGAAAGATGCTCAGTATGCTTTGACATTTCATCATGAATCGTCTTACAAACGAACAACGCTTGCAAATTATTGAATTGTATTATCAAAATGCGTGCTCTGTTAAGAAAGTTCATTGCGCGCTTCCATTTTATGGTCAGTTTAATCGACCCACTGAAGCGGCTATTCGGGCTATTGTGACTAAATTTCGCACCAAATTTACATTGTTGGACATTAAACCACCAACACGCTTACGTAGAGTGCGAACTGAAGAAAATATCGCAGCTGTATCGGCCAGTGTTAATGATGACCACCAATTTTCGATTCGTCGCCGTTCGCACCAATTGGGTCTCTGTTACTCAAAAACGTGGAAATGCCAAAATTGGACTAAGCGGATGGACCACCTAAGACGCAGCCGCGGTCAACATTTAAATGAAATTATCTTCAAAAAGTAAATGTCATGGACCAATCTAACGTTTCAAATAAAGAACCGATGAGATTTTGCAAATTTTATGCGTTTTTTTTTAAAAAAAAGTTATCAAGCTCTTAAAAAATCACCCTTTACTTGTACTAGAAGAACCTATTGTGAAAGTGGGTCACTTCATTCCATGGTTAGATATAGGCCCGATACAAAAATTCTTCTCGATGTAACAAATTGGATCAGGATTGGATCCTATGAGTAGGAACGTACAAAAATCCTTCCCGTTTTCACTTTTTTATCGAATTGAATTGTAATCGGAGAGAAAGTCGAGTGTATCATATAGTCGGCTCCACCCGACTTTAGTTTTTCCTTACTTGTTTTTCATTGATAATCGTGTGATATTAGATGTTATTTTTTTCGACAAGTTTCGTCCAATTTCTGTATTGCCTGCTATTAATGACATGTTTGAAAGAATTCTTCACCGGCAAGTAGTTGCATATTTGGAAGGAAATGATTTACTCAATGTCAGTCAATATGGCTTTCGGAAAGGTTGTGGCACAGAAGAAGCAACAGTTAATGGCCAGAATCATATATGCACAATTTTGAATGAGAGTTACAGTGGCGTTACTGGAATTTTCTTTGATTTATCTAAGGCTTTGGATATGATTGACCACAAGATTCTGATACAGAAACTTCAGTATTATGGCATTTACAGTAAAACCTTACATACACTCAGAAAAATAGCATTCTTACATCTGAGTAAAATGCATACTCCAACCTAGTTTAACAATTTTACTCCAGTTTAGGTAAAATTTTCTTACGAGAAGGAAAATTAAACAGATATGAGTACACTTTCCTTATTTTAAAGCCAGAAATTTACTTAAAATCATTTTATTGGATCTAGTAAAAACTTCTTACAATTAAGTAAATTCATACTTGTGCGGAAGAAAATTTACTAACTTCTAAGAAAGAAAATAATGCAGAATTTTTTTGTATGGAAAAATTCCATTTATGAAGTTTTTACTTAAAAATTTGATTATCACTTCAGATAAATTAAATAAATGTAATTAAATTTATGCCATGTTCCTCATACATTCAAGTATAAATGAAATTATAAAAAATACTTCAGTTTGTTTAGAAAAATACATGAATAGTAGTCTAAAAAGCAATTCTCGTTCGTTAGTCGAGACTTTCTTCATAAGTACTTCAAATATTACTCAAAACAATCACTGCGAAGGCGCCTACCTAGCCTCCGCAGCAGTCAAATAAATATCTCAACTCTTTGTGGTATGAGTAAGATGAAACGTTTGAGAACTATCCCATGTTGTCATTTTTCATATGAGTGTTGCATACTCTGAAGCGAAATAATTTATTTCAATAAATAGTCGTAGTCAGGCTGAATACAAATTTACTTGGTTTAAGGAAAATTTTAGTCAGGCTGAGTACAAATTTACTTGGTTTAAGGAAAATTTTAGTCAGGCTGAGTACAAATTTACTTGGTTTAAGGAATAATTTCCGAAAACTTTCCTCAGATTGAGTATAAATTTACTTGGCATGACTTCAAATTTACTTAGTTTGAGTAGCAATTTACTTGGATTGAGGAAAAAAATCGGAATATTTTCTTCAGTTTGAGTATAAATTTACTTGATTTGAGTAAAATTTCTTAAAAATTTTCCTCAGATTAAGTAAAGATTTACTAGATTTGAAGAAAAATGTTCCTCAGTTTGAGTAAATTTTACTTGCTTTGAGGAAAAGTTGAACTGGAATCAAGTTCAAAGCATGTCCTATTTTCAAGGAAAAGTTTGTACTTGATGTGAGTAATTATTGCCTTGGCGCTATACGAAGTTCAATTTTCCTCAGTTTTAGTACATATTTACTTAATCCGTGACATACTTTTTTCTGAGTGTAGAACGTGACTCAGCTCTGATAATTGAATACATTATTAATCCAACTAAAACCAAATTTATACGTTTTAGACCGCATGGTCGTTTCAATTCAATATTTTCCATAAATATCGATGGAAATGAGATATAAGAGGTAAACTCAGTAAAGTATCAAGGATTACATCTGCAATCAAACCTTGTCTGGGATCAACACATTCACCACGTGAAGTCCAAAATATCTCCTGCAATTGGTTTATTTTTCAAATTCAAGTATAAATTTGATCGAAATACCAAATTATTGTTTTACCAAGCATTAATTCAGAGCTATATTAACTATTTGGCAATCATATATGCGCACAAAAAGAGTACAGAATTGAGATCCTTGCAACGACTCCAAAACAAAGCGTTAAAAGCTGTTGGAAATTTGCCAATAACACATTCAACCTATTCTTTATATTTTGATGTTTTTCCTACCGTTTTACCAATATATGGTGTTTACAAACTCCAAACTCTTTTATATGTCTTCAAATGCCTACATAATATAGGTCATCACACAGTAAGTTTTATACGAAATCAAGTTTCAGTTAATACTCGTAACAATCAGCAACTGAGAGTGTCATTTTGCCGTACAGAGACAACTAAACAACGCGTTGAACATTCTGCTAGTAGAGAATTTAACAACTTGCCCCTATATATAAATGCATGTGCAATACTTTCAGGTTTTAAAATTATGTTAAAAACCTTTTTACATTCACATATTGAAGATATTTTGTCATAGATAATACGCTTGTGATATACTATTTGTCCAATATTATTTGTATGATTTTATACAATTATATTAAATATTTTTTTTGTAAAGAATTATGCCAACTTGCCTCTCTAATGCCTTGCGGCGCTGAGGTACCTACATATTTATGAATTATATAAGGGTGTCCCAAGAAGAGCGCAATTTTTTAATTTTAAATAAAACACAGATATTTAGAAAAAATCGTGATACTTTATTATATCGTAAAGTAGACAAAATGAGGTTATGTATGGAACAATATATCGTGCAGATGGCCGCCGCGGCTTTGCTGGCATGCACGCGATCTTTTAATGAAATTTTCAATGACCGTTTTGCATGAATGCTGCGGTATTTCATTAATGCAGCGTCCAATTTCGTCTTTTAAGGCTTGAGTCGTCGTCGGCTTATTCGCGTAAACCATCGACTTCAAAAAAACCCCAAAGAAAAAAATCTAATGGTGTTAAATCGCACAATCTAGGCGGCCAATTCTGATCTACAAAACGCGAAATAACACGACCGGGAAATGACTGATGCAGCAATTGAATTGTTTCTCTGGCTGTATGACATGTGGCGCCGTCTTGTTGGAACCACATGCCCCCCACATTCATTTCTTCAATTCTAGGCAAGAAAAAACTGGTTATCATTTCACGATACCGAACACCATTGACTGTTTGCGCTTGACCTGCCTCATTTTCATAAAAAAAAGATCCAATGATTCCTCCAGCCCAAAAACCACACCACACAGTGACACGTTGAGGATGCATTTGCTTCTCGTGAATCACTCGAGGATTTTCCGCACCCCAAATGCGACAATTCTGCCTATTGACGAAGCCATCAAGATGAAAATGGACCTCGTCACTGAAGATGATTTTATCGGCAAAATCAGCATTTTCATGTTGTCTCTCCAATACCCAATTAACGAACTCCCTTCGCTGTCCATGGTCAGTTGGCTTCAGTTCCTGAGTCAATTGAACATTGTATGCATGAAGATGCAAATCTTTCGTCAAAATTCGCTGCAAAGTGGATTTGGAGACACCAATTTGCTGAGCTCGGTGTCGAATTGAGGTGGATGGAGTTTGAGCGACATCATCACGTACAGCTGCGACATTTTCGGTCGATCGACCTGGTCGATGGCGCGTTGTTGTCTTTACATCACTAACAGACCCAGTTTCGGCAAATTTATCTATTAATTTCTTTACAGTTGACTCTTTTGTAGGATTATTGTGACCCCAAATTGATCGCAATTTGCGAACTGTAGCCGCAAAACTTTCACCATTTTGGTATAACAATTTCACAATGAGAATGCGTTGTTCATTCGTGTAGCGCTCCACTTTTACTAACCTCGTACCTTCTAATACTAACAAACAATAACAATTGTTCAAATGTCAAACAATGACACTTCGAATGTTGCCAGATTTAAAAATTGCGTTCTTCTTGGAACACCCTTTATATAATGTTATAAATAAATAAATAAAAACAATTTGCAGAGTTTAAAATAAAATGTTCTGAAAATGTCATCAAAATCGTCCACACCCATTACAAAACTGAAACAGAATTTTTTATACAAATTTGTTTGTTTTGCTCCGATTGTCTTGAAATTTAGCACGGTGATTGGTGGTAGTTGGTAGATGTTTTTGGGTAAAATTGCAGTGAGAAGACGAAAATATACGTAGCAAATTTCTTTTTTTTTTCAATTTCTATACGTTGACTTGAATACAAATACATTTTAATGAAAAATGTATTGACTTTAGGAATCAGGACTTGCACACAAAAATTTTATTTTTTGTGTTGCATAGTGGCGACTATTTTCTATGACGATCGTCGTGGTTCAGTAGCAAAATCCAACGGCCAAAATTCAATAACTTTTGTTCTAGTAAACATTTTTGAGTTTGTTAAAAAATTGAAATCAGACAATGACCCAAGGATTATTTTGAGATAATTGATAAATTGAAAATAGGGCAATCGGATATATTTTAGAAATTAGCCCAAAATTTACTACTTTTCGTATTTTTCGATCGATTTGATAATTTTTTAAGTGTCTTTGAAAGTAATACCCTCGAATCCCAGCTATATTTTTTCGAGTTTTTTCTTGACGTTTTTGTTTGGCAATGGATAGGAGGAGGAGAAACACACTCAATATACATATTTCATATTCTGTGTGGGAATAAATCATCAGTGGCAATTCATCAAAGTCTATCGGTTGATGGGATCTCGGATACAAATTTTTTTGTTGCATCCTCTGTTACATCTTGTTGCACCGCCTCTGCTTATGGCGGTGATTACTGTCTTTGGCGATGGTCAGCAAAAAATGTATTTTTTTAATTCATTGTCGTCGAACATTTTTATCCACAAAATTTTGAAATGTTTCTTTTTCAATGTAAATTTTAAAAGCACTGAAGTAAGCATTTAATTCTGCTCGAATTTAAGTCAATACTAGAGACTATAACCTACCACCTACTAGACCAATTTTCAGCATCTTTTCCCTCACCCACCAACCAGCTGCCAACTCACCTTTCGTAATTCTTAAAAAACTGCATCGACAGCACGGATTGATTCAAAATGAAGCGACACAAATCCTCGTTCAATTCCTTTTGGATCTTCGTCTCCAGCTGACGATTGAATTCTTCGCGACGGAAATCGAAACGCATCCGGACATCAACGCACGGCGACGTTTCATCACTTCCGCGCAATTTTATGGTCGGATGCGGCAACTGCGACACGTCCTGCGAACGACGGCCGGTGGTGCAGCTGTTGCGTTTTTTCTTTTTCAAAAGCTTGCATTGCTTTTTCGCTTGTTTCTTTTGCAGGCGGGCAATTTGTTTGCGCTGTTTCTCCTGCTGTTTGCGGGAGCGTTCTCTTTGCGACTCTTTCAGTTGTAACTCCTGCAGAGGATTATTGGCTTTCGGTAAAAGCTTTGAACTAGAACGACCCATGTTTCTGTGTGTTTTTTTATTTCTTTTTTATTTTTGATTTATTTGATAAATTTTTTAAATTTATTTTTTTTTCTTACACTCGCGCCATGCACCTCGTCGAACGGACAATTAAAAACTAACTAACAACTGGGAGTGGTGATTGATCGGAACTGATTGCTATCACAGCTATCAGTTGTCGATCACACCATCCCGCCCCACCACCAGTTCCTAGGCTGCCTGTTGGGCATGGGGTGGTGGTGTTGGGCCACATATGATCATATGTGGCTTCTTCTTGTCGTTGTTGCTTTTTTTATCATTCTTTATATGTTTCTTATCGATTTTGTTATATGTTATTGTATTTTGTATTTTGTATTTATTACCATTTCCTTTGTGAGTCTGCTGCATATATGTAGTCTTTCTCTTGTTTTTCTTCCATTTCCATTTATATAAAGAAGTGAACATGCCTTTAATGGTATCTTATGGTAGATGTTCAATTGATCGATTGATTGATGACAAGTCCGTTCGTCCGTTCTCACTTGGCGTGGATGTTACAACCAAACGTTGTTTGTTTTTTCTCTTCTGATATCTTGTAAAGAAAGTCATATCTTTTGTAGGACCATAATTAGTATATGTAAGTGTGGTTGTGGCAGCAGGTGTAATTCCACTTGCTATGGTGGTGGAGTTGTGCTAATACCTTCGGTATGTACTCACCACCGACATATGTTAAAGTCGGTGCAATCATAGATAACTGAACTTGACATAGTACATTGTCAATAGACTGCTACACAAATATTGATCATTTCGCGGAATTATGTATGTATGTATGTATCTGGAAGCTATGTGATTCCATTACAATGTAAATATCGGAATATCATCAGTAGGGATGTTAAAATCGACATCGCAACCTCTTCAGCAGGCGATTCTTTGAAAATTTTATGAATTTTCAAATCGAATTATTGTAAAAAAGTGTATAAATTTCTACCGAAAATAATCACAAGATTAATGCAAATATACGTTATCTTAATATAATATTTGTTTTCGTTGAATATTTAATTTTGAATATTATATTTATTTCACAATAAATACCAATAGATTTTGAAACCTGTAAAAAACTCCTTTTTTCATTTTACCCTCTTAAAAGTACGAATTTCGAAAAATCCCTTGATTTTACGTGTCTACGCAATCAGAGGAATGTCTACACCGAATTTCATTATTCTAGGCGCAGCCTTAAAGGTACTAATATGGAAAATATACTTTTATATTATGTATCCACTCAATTATTCCGTGTTTCTAGCTGTTGTCCTTTGATAGGTACTATTTTTATCCCTTTTTGTCTCATTTCACGTCCTACGAATAAAAATCACTTTGTGGTGCGCATACTCAATACCAAGTAAGTACAAGCAGACATATTGAAGAAATATGCTTAAATATTCTAAAATATTAGAGGTTATTATGGGTATTTTTACACTCCACGAGAGTATTATGTATTTGTGCATTTGTTTGTAACACCCAAAAGGAAATGAGATAGACCCATTGTTAATTATACCGATGGACTTAGAATTACTTTTTGAGTCGATTTAGCAATGTCCGTTTGGACGAACGGTATTTAATTTGAAGAAAATCGGTTCTGATTTAGATATAGCCCTCATACAAATTTCACTCCCGATTTGACTCTTTTCACTCTCGATACCACATATTGTATCAGATTGTCTTCAGATTTGGCAAAACATCTTATATTTAAACTAGGAACACTTATGGTGAAAATGGGTCAGGTCGGTTCAGATTTATATATAGCTCCCCTTAAAATTTCGCTTCCGATTTGACTTTTTCTGCTCTAGAAACCACATATTTTAACAGATCCTCATCAAATTACGCGAAATATCTTATAAAGGGTTATTTTTTAAGAGCTTGATAACTTTTTTTTAAAAAAAAACGCATAAAATTTGCAAAATCTCATCGGTTCTTTATTTGAAACGTTAGATTGGTCCATGACATTTACTTTTTGAAGATAATTTCATTTAAATGTTGACCGCGGCTGCGTCTTAGGTGGTCCATCCGCTTAGTCCAATTTTGGCATTTCCACGTTTTTGAGTAACAGAGACCCAATTGGTGCGAACGGCGACGAATCGAAAATTGGTGGTCATCATTAACACTGGCCGATACAGCTGCGATATTTTCTTCAGTTCGCACTCTACGTAAGCGTGTTGGTGGTTTAATGTCCAACAATGTAAATTTGGTGCGAAATTTAGGCACAATAGCCCGAATAGCCGCTTCAGTGGGTCGATTAAACTGACCATAAAATGGAAGCGCGCAATGAACTTTCTTAACAGAGCACGCATTTTGATAATAAAATTCAATAATTTGCAAGCGTTGTTCGTTTGTAAGACGATTCATGATGAAATGTCAAAGCATACTGAGCATCTTTCTCTTTGACACCATGTCTGAAATCCCACGTGATCTGTCAAATACTAATGCATGAAAATCCTAACCTCAAAAAAATCACTCTTTATATGTTCTATAAACAGCTATGGTGCAAATGGGTCAGATCGGTTCAGATTTATATATAGCTCCCACACAAATATCATTCCCGATTTGACTTTTCCACTCTATAAACCACATATATTAACAGATCTTCTTCAAATCTTTCAAAATATCTCATATTTCAAGTGGAAACACCCATAGTGAAAATGGGTCATCGGTTCAGATTTACATACAAATTTCGCCCCAAAATTTTCCCAAAGTGTCTATAAAAATAAAAGGATGTACACACCAAATTTCATCATTCTGGCTGTATTCGTTTAGTTGATACTATTTTTATCCCCTGTACCCATTGTATCCCTTGAAAGTACGAATTTTGAAAACCCCTTTATTTTTCGTGTCCACGCAGTCAGAGGAATGTATACTCCGAATTTCATGACTCTAGCTGCTGTCATTTGGTTGGTACTATTTTTATCCCCTTTTTCCATTTGAACCCTAAAAAGTACGAATTTCGAAAATTCTTCTATTTTACGTGTCTATACAATTAGAGGGATGTACACACCAAATTTCACCATTCTGGCTGTATTCGTTTAGTTGGTACTATTTTTATCCCCTGTACGTGTCTACGCAGTCAGAGGAATGCATACTCCGAATTTCTAGCTGCTGTAATTTGGTTGGTACTATTTTTCCCCCTTTTCCCATTTGTATCCCTCTATTCCCATTTAATACCTTAAAGGTACGAATTTGGAAAATATACTTTTATATTATGTATCTACTCAATTAGAGGAATGTACAGGAATGTAATGTTGCCGTTTGAAAGGTACCATTTTTATCCCTTTTTGGCGCATTTCACCCCCTTTGAATAAAAATCGTTTTATGGTGCACGTTTTTGTTATCGGGGAATGCGCACACCCAATATCAAGTAAGTACGTAAGTAAGTAAAAAAAGTAAAAAATGTGCTTAAATACTCTAAAATATTATGGGTGAGTCCTTGTGAGGGAAAATTTTTTCCCTTTGGGCCGATTTCGCCCAGTTTCAAACCCAACCGATCTTATAGTCGTATTTATGCATTTGCATTTGGACCTCCTAGCTTCTTTCGTTTAGATGCTAGCGTGCTTTCAACAGTCGGACGGACATGGCTAGATCGTCTTAGAATTTTATGACGATCAAGAATATATATACTTTATAGGGCCTCAGGTCGATATTTCATTAACAATATTCTAATATGGTTAACAATATTTTTAAATTAACAATATTCAAATATGGTTGTATTTATGGACGCAAAATATTTTTTGTCTGGATTTTTTATTTTTTTTTTTTTGTTAAATAGATAACATAAAATTTTGTTTTACTTTATAATAAATGGCACCTTAAAGAAGAAAACTTGGATACATGTAGAAGTTATTTTCTAAGTACATACACATCGGCCTCATATATGACTAAATTAATTTTAGCGAAAACTTAGTAAATAATGACACCCTGTAATTCTTTTTTTTTCTACAATAAGGGTCATACCTTCAGCATAATATTAATTAAAACCAAAATATTTCATCATCTACTTTGTAAAGTGGGGTTTCACGTTATTTAAAAAAATAAAAAACAAGATTTTTTAAAACTCCTTCCATATATTTTATCGTATGACGATTTTATAAGTCGTTACACTTGAAATGGTTGCTATACGTATGAAACTATAGGCAAAATGGGGTTTGCTTGGCGTTTTTAGTTTTTCATTTGCCCCTTCACAGGACTACAAAATACCAAAGGATACAATTTTTCAAAAAAATATTCCATACACTTTTTCGCACCCTATGATAACGGTATTAGTGTCAAATTAAAGAGTAGAATATCTATTAAAAATACTTCAATTATCAATCTTCGATCTGTATTAGTTCAGCATTAACATCTATTTCAAATTTACCCCTTAGTTTTTCTAGTTTATTCATAGCTTGCTTTTTAAGAGACAAAATTTTAAATGATTGTTAGTACTAAACTAATACAGATAGAAGCTTGAAATTTAAAGTATTTTTAGCACATATTCTCTTCTTTGATTATGCATTTATACCGGTGCCATAGGATTCGAATAAGTATTAAAAATAATGTGTTGTCATTTGTTTTGGTTCAAGACTAAAGGTTGTGCTGAAGTCTTCAGCAGAAGCCAAAATTAGCAAAAAGGCAAAGTGAGAACCTTATTGTTGCAGCTAAAAGTTGACTGCACAGTTTCGATGGGCGCTACCCCATCTCGTCAGAACTTTCGCAAAGAATGTATGTATTAAAAATAATTTTTGAAAAATTCTATCCTTTGGAAATTTGTAGTCCTTTTAAGGGGCAACTGGATGAGTAAATGAAAAACTAAAAAAGCCAATCAACTCTATTTCACATATAGTTTCAGATGTATATCATTTGGTTCATGTGGACTGTTGGAAATAGACTTCAGCGATAATATGAAAATTCTTCAAGAATTCCGTTATGAATTCAAGAATTTCGAAAAAACTGAAAAGATTTAAAAAACGTCTTCTATAAAGAGAAAGATCGATTGGTGATACGGATAAAAGTTTATCTAAGTTAAAATATTCCAATATGCGGAAACTCCATTAAAGGCATGGTTTTAACTGTCGCCATGTCATTTCTAAATAAATTATCATTCTTCAAAATATAGATGCAAAACGATTTTGAGTCAATATCCCAGATAATTTTTTTTTGGAAAAAATCAGTTTTTAGGAGACTGTTCCTAAACCTATGTGAATGTGAAATTCCCAACATTTGTAGCCAACATAATTACCTTTAACCGATTATATTGGCATAAAGGGTGTTTTTTATTGAGGTATAGAACTTCGAATTGAAATAAAACACAAGAAAATCGTTTTAATGTCCATCAATTTGGCTTTATTGGAAGGATAATTTTATGCCATTAATGTTTAAATATGATTTCGGGCATGTGGCCGCCGCGCCTGGCTCGAATATAGCCAATTCTACAGGTCCAATTTTCAACCACTTTTTCGAGCATATGGGGCCGTATGTTGGCAATAACGCCACGAATGTTGGCTTCCAAGTCCCCTAACGTTTCTGGTTTGTTGTTTTGTTTCTTGTTGTTTCTTTCTCTTGTTTCTTGTTCGGTGCGCACTGTTCGACGTCTCTGCGGATGCGTATTATCACATAGAGTAAACGTAGTGCGAAAACGATCCATGGTTAACCGAATTAATTGCTCTGATGGACGATTATGTCGACCATAAAATGGACGGAGCTTGCGGTGAACTTCGCCAACTTCGAAATAAATTTGCACGATTTGCAAGCGTTGTTCTTTTGTCAACCTGTTCATGATGAAATGGCAACCCAAACTAAATATTAATCACTTGACAGCTGACAAAATGGCCGCCAGTTAAAAAAGTGATGCCAACTTAAAGTTCTATACCCCAATAAAAAACACCCTTTATTTCTAATTCATGAACCAAGTACTCTTTTACTTTCCTCTTAAAAACTGAAATTAGGTTTGTATTTTTTATATCTTGAGGGAGACGATTAAATTCAAGACTAGCCATATATACAAAGCGTTGTTTTGTTACTTCTAATCGACATCTGGCGGTTCGAAGGTTCATATTGTTCCTAGTGTTAAAACTAGTCTGATTCCTTACAAAAGTAATGGTATGGTGACCTATATATTTACAATGCAATGGTAGGTTAAAAACAGTTTTTATTGCTTTATTCTGGGTTCTTTGTAAGGATTTTAGCTCATTACTTTTTCTACTAGCATAAATAATGGGCAAATAGTTTAAATGACTATGTATCAAAGACTGGTATAACATTAGTTTTGTTCTTACATTAAATTTATTTTTAAATTTGCAAAGCAATCCTAAAGCAGAAGCTACTTTTTTTCTTCAGGTTTTGAATGTGAAGATAAATTCCTAGGTATTTTATTGATTCACTATCACAAATCTCCCTACCAACCACAAAAATACTAAAATGTCTATTGTTTAACAAATATGGTCGAAATCTCAACAATTTGGTCTTATCGGCATTCAAAACAAGTTTATTCAGTCTTACAAATTCACATATTATAGCGGCGTCTCTTTCCATATACGCCTTCGAAACCACCTCACTTGTAAATGGATAGCAGAGATACATATAAAGAGTGATTTTTTTGAGGTTAGGATTTTCATGCATTAGTATTTGACAGATCACGTGGGATTTCAGACATGGTGTCAAAGAGAAAGATGCTCAGTATGCTTTGACATTTCATCATGAATCGTCTTACAAACGAACAACGCTTGCAAATTATTGAATTTTATTATCAAAATGCGTGCTCTGTTAAGAAAGTTCATTGCGCGCTTCCATTTTATGGTCAGTTTAATCGACCCACTGAAGCGGCTATTCGGGCTATTGTGACTAAATTTCGCACCAAATTTACATTGTTGGACATTAAACCACCAACACGCTTACGTAGAGTGCGAACTGGAGAAAATATCGCAGCTGTATCGGCCAGTGTTAATGATGACCACCAATTTTCGATTCGTCGCCGTTCGCACCAATTGGGTCTCTGTTACTCAAAAACGTGGGAATGCCAAAATTGGACTAAGCGGATGGACCACCTAAGACGCAGCCGCGGTCAACATTTAAATGAAATTATCTTCAAAAAGTAAATGTCATGGACCAATCTAACGTTTCAAATAAAGAACCGATGAGATTTTGCAAATTTTATGCGTTTTTTTTAAAAAAAAAGTTATCAAGCTCTTAAAAAATCACCCTTTATTAGCGTACATATATAGTTTCCCAGACAAGTCAAGATTCTGGATATCATTGAGGTATATAGTGAAGAGCAATGTCCCTAAAACACTACCCCTCTATTTCAACATATTTATAGCCCTCTATTTCAACATATTGACTACGATTTGTCAGATAATTCTCTATCAATCTTAATGCGGTTTCACCAATACCATACAAATTTAACATCTGAATGAGGATTTTGTGGTCTACTAAATCAAAGGCTTTAGAAAGATCAAAAAAATAACAGCAACACCATTGGAAGCACAATCCAAACCTTGGTAAATATTGTAAATTACATTCACAACTGCTTCTTCTGTTCCACACCCTTTTCTGAATCCATACTGGAAATTACTTAACAAATCGTGACTTTCAAAGTAGGACGATAACTGTCTATATAAAATTATTTCGAAGATTTTGTCAATTGTAGATAGTACGGCAATTGGTCGAAATTTACCCAATTCTGTTGCATTTTTATGCCCTCCACCTCCAAGATGGGGATATACTAACTTTGTCATTCCGTTTGTAACACCTTGAAATATCGACCTGCGACCCTATAAAGTATATATATTCTTGATCGTCATAAAATACTAAGACGATCTAGCCATGTCCGTCCGTCCGTCCGTCTGTCCGTCTGTTGAAAGCACGCTAGCGTCTAAACGAAAGGAGCTAGAACGTTCAAATTTTCCATAAATGCGTCTTATAGTCGTAGATCGGTTGGGATTGAAATGGGGCGAAATCGGCCCAAAGGGAAAATTTTTTCCCTCACAAGGACTAAAAATACCCATAATAATCCCTAATATTTTAGCGTATTTAAGCATGTTTTTTGAATATTTCTGTTTATATTTGCTTGATATTTGGTATGCGCATTCTCCTTATAGCAAAAACGTGCACCATAAAGTGATTCATATTTGTAGGGGGTGAAATGGGGCAAAAAAGGGATAAAAATGGTACATATTAAACGGCAACAGCTAGAAACACGAAATTCGGTGTGTACATTCCTCTAATTGAGTAGGTACATAATATAAAAGTATTTTTTCCAAATTCGTACTTTTAAGGGGTAAAATGGGAATAGAGGGATAAAAATGGTGCCAAACAAACGGCTGTACCTAGAATAATCAAATTCGGTGTATACATTCCTCTGATTGCATAGATAAGTAAAATACACGGATTTTTCAAAATTCGTACCTTTTGGGGTTAATATGAAAAAAGGGGATAAAAATAGTACCAATCTAATGACCGCAGCTAGAGTCATGAAATTCGGAGTATACATTCCTCTGAGTGCAAAGACACGGAAAATAAACTGATTTTTCGAAATTCGTACTTTTTGGGGTTAAAATGAAAAAAGGGGATAAAAATAGTACCAATCAAATGACCACAGCTAGAGTCATGAAATTCGGAGTATACATTCCTCTGACTGCGAAAATTAGTACTTTAAAGGGATACAATGGCACAGAGGGATAAAAATAGTACCAACTAAACGACTACAACTAGAATGATAAAATTCTAATTGCGTAGAAACGTCAAGGGGGTAAAAATGGTACCAACCAAATGGAATAATGGAATTCGGTGTATACATTCCTCTGACTGCATAGACACGCAAAATAAAAAGTTGTTTTTCCAAATTCGTACTTTTTCTTTTACGGCAAAAATTGGTTGAATCATGAAGTTAGGTTATTTTGCACTATGTACGTCTGATAATGGATTTTCAAAATTTGTACTTTTGAAATTCAAATAGAATGGAAATACAACCAAATGTAGCACCCACTATCTACCAATATTTATGGCTTTGAAAATATTTTTCAAAATATAAATAGAAGAATAATTATTTTTTGAATTGACGTATTGGTAGCCTTGCCTTATAAGCGTGGTTTGAAATAATTAAAATATTATATTTATTTATAAAATTAATTTTTCAATATTTGTATTTGTTTTGGTTTGGCTATATTAAAAAATTTATATTTTCCTGTAATATTACTGCACTTCAACGAAAACCGACAACCTCTTTGGAATGCAATCCATGGTGGAGGGTATAAAAAGTTCGGCCCGGCCGAACTTAACTCCGTTTTTACTTGTTTCTTTTGGTATTGGCACAAGCTGTGCAATTTTCAATTTATCCGGATATAAGGAAGTATCTATGATGTTGTTAAATGTTCTGGTTAGATGTATAGATAATATATCCTTACACTCAAACAACATTCTCGGAATTATGTCATCATATCCACAACCTTTCGCTAAATCTAGTTCCGAAATAATTTGATCTATTTCAAAAACAGTAGTATGTGAAAACTGAAATATAGTTCCACAAGGAGTCAGTGTTCTGAATGCATTGATAGAATCACCTGGGAGGCAATAAATTTGCTGCTTTAAAGCCTTAGGAATTTCCAGAGAATATTGGTTGAATAAATTGCACTTAACCTGATTATCATCCACATATCTACAGTTAGAATCTTTCACCTTTATTCGGCAATTCGCATTCCTTCCAAGACTCTCATTTAAAAAATTCCAGCACTTCTTTGGATTCGATTGAAACCTTTCCAAATTATAGCTATAAAAAACATTCATTGACTCTCTATATGCTTTCCGTATTATATTACTTATTCTTCTCAAACATTCAAATCTTTACATCTTCGTTTTCTTCGTAACATCAGAAGTTTATTCTTGTACAGAATAAGTGATTGTAAATTTTCATTTACCCATGGTGTCAAATCATGCCTTACCATTCTTTTCTCAAATCATTTTCACGGTTGCATTCTCTGAAGCATTAGCAATGTGCTGAATCAATTGTGAGGCATCTTCAGAAACATCAGCCGTTTCCTGGAATGATTGAGTTGGATGAATTTTAGTAAAGAAAATTAAAAAAGTACCAAAATCAATTGTTAAAACATGTATCACCTTTGGAAATTAAAAGCCCTGTAAAAAGGAGAAAATATAACTAAATGGAAGACTGAGTATACAGTTTTTCTGCATACGATTTTCATATATATATATATATATATATATATATATGGATTTGCTCAGCCACAATACAAATGTCAAATTGTTTCAAGAAATTTCTGATAAAACCATTTCATATTTTAATCGATGGCAACCAGCTCTTAACACTTAATAAATAACTAACGCTTAATATATCAGCTCAACAGTTGCAAACAAATCAGGTGATAATGACTTACCGTTTTTTGTTAATTAATAAATTATTTTCCAAATATCCTGACAAATCATTCCTATAAACTTATCGACTAATTGGAACATGGCAATGCATGTTTTTAGAGTTATGAGAAATTTCCTATTGAAATATTTTGTTGTTGGTTTCAAGATACAAATGCGTACACACATTTCAATGCCAGAAATAAAATACCCAGAAAATAATATCCCTAAAGATATGCTGTCCAAAAACATTATCAACTGTAGCAAACATGAATATTTTCGGGTTGGCTTTTGAATATTGTTTTACATTTTTTTTTTGTAATTTGATAGATGTTTGCTACCATATCTTCGCAACGATTAACTGATATAATGAAACACACTGAGTAAGGACAACCTTCGATGTTTGAAAAGAAAAAAATTTAAACTTTTAAACTTTTTTAATAAAAAACAAGTAAAAACGGCGTTAAGTTCGGCCGGGCCGAACTTTATATACCCTCCGCCATGGATTGCATTCCACAGAGGTTGTCGGTTTTCGTAGAAGTGCAGTATATATAATTTTCTTAATATAGCCAAACCAAAACGAATACAAATTTTGAAAAAATAATTTTTGTAAATAAATATAATAATTTAATTATTTCAAACCATTATTTATTTCGAATCAAAAAATAAATATTCTTATATTTATATTTTCAACAAGCTTAAATACCATAAATATTGGTAGATAGTGGGTGCTACAGTTGGTTGTATTTCCATTCTATTTTAATTCCAAAAGGAAAAATTTTGAAAATCCATTATCAGACGTGCATACATAGTGCAAAATAACCTAACTTCATAATTCAACCAGTTTTTGCCGCAAAAGAAAAATTAAGAATTTGGAAAAAAACTTTTTATTTTGCGTGTCTATGGAGTCAGAGGAATGTATGCGCCGAATTCCATGATTGGTACCATTTTTACCCCCTTGACGTTTCTACGCAATTAGAATTTCATCATTCTAGCTGTAGTCGTTTAGTTGGTATCCCTCTGTACCATTGTATGCCTTGAAAGTACGAATTTCGAAAAATCCGTTTATTTTCCGTGTCTACGCAGTCAGAGGAATGTATACTCCGAATTGCATGACTCTAGCTGCGGTCATTTGGTTGGTACTATTTGTATCCCCTTTTTCCATTTTAACCCTAAAAAGTACGAATTTCGAAAAATTCGCAGCTAGTGTCATGAAATTCGGAGTATGTTATCTCCTTTTTTTATTTTAACCCCAAAAAGTACGAATTTCGAAAAATCTGTTTATTTTAAGTGTCTACGCAATCAGAGGAATGTATACACCGAATTTCATTATTCCAGGTGTAGCCGTTTGGTTGGTACCATTTTTATCCCTTGAAAGTACGAATTTGGAAAAAACCTTTTATTTTTCATGTCTACGCAGTCAGAGGAATGTATACTCAGAATTTCATGACTCTAGCTGCGGTCATTTGGTTGGTACTATTTTTATCCCCTTTTTCTATTTTGACCCCAAAAAGTACGAATTTCGAAAAATCAGTTTATTTTCCGTATCTACACAGTCAGGGGAATGTATACTCCGAATTTCATGAATCTAGCTGCGGTCATTTGATTGGTACTATTTTTATCCCTTTTTTCATTTTAACCCCAAAAAGTACCAATTTTTAAAAATCCGTGTATTTTATTTATCTATGCAATCAGAGGAATGTATACACCGAATTTGATTATTCTAGGTACAGCCGTTTGTTTGGTACCATTTTTATCCCTCTAAAAGTGCGAATTTGGGAAAAATACTTTTATATTATGTATCTACTCAATTAGAGGAATATATATAGCTGTTGTCGTTTAAAATGTACCATTTTTATCCCTTTTTGCCCCATTTCACCCCCTACAAATAAGAATCACTTTATGGTGCACGTTTTTGGTATAAGGGGAATGCGCATACCAAATATCAATCAAATATAAACAGACATATTCAAAAAATATGCGTAAATACGCTAAAATATTTGGGATTATTATGGGCATTTTTAGTCCTTGTGAGGGAAAAATTTTCCCTTTGGGCCGACTTCGCCCCGTTTCAATCCCAACCGATCTACGACTATAAGACGCATTTATGGAAAGTTTTAAGGTTTTAGCTCCTTTCGTTTAGATGCTAGCGTGCTTTCAACAGACGGACGGACGGACATGGCTAGATCGTCTTAGAATTTTATCACGATCAAGAATATGTATACTTTATAGGGTCTCAGGTCGATATTTCAAGGTGTTACAAACGGAATGACAAAGTTAGTATACCCCCATCCTGGAGGTGGAGGGTATAATAACACATCAAGAGCCCTTGTATTGCATAAACTAAACGAAATTTCAATAGGAAACATGGCTTCCGATATAGATATGGGCCAATAAAATAATCTCTACAATAATTAACTTTTCAGCTATTTGAACATTTATGAACTTTAAATGCATCCATAGCTATAAATGTATCAGCGATATCGCCAAAATCTTTTAGAATACAATTGATTGGAATGTTCTTTACAGAATTCAATCATAAAGGTAGAGATTGGAGCGCGTGCAATTTGAGAGTTTTAGAGACTTTCATGTGGTAAAGCCCCTCGAAAAGTGTTGCACAGTAAAAAATTAAATTCTAAGACGATCAAGGCTAGCCATGTCCGTCTGTCCATACATCTGTTGAAAGCACGCTAGCATCTAAACGAAAAGAGCTAGGACGTCCCAATTTTGTATGAATACGTCGTCTCCGTTGGGATTGAAAGTAGGCGAAAAAAATTCTCCCTCATATGGTCTGAAAATACCCCTAATATTTAGAATATTTCATTATATTTTTTTGAATATGTCTGCTTATATTTGGTATGCGCATTCCTTTTATAGCAAAAGAGTGCACAATAAAGCGATTTTTATTTGTAGAGGGTGAAATGGGGCAAAAAGGGATAAAAATGGTACCCATCGAACGACAACAGCTAGAAACGGAAACAAGGTTGTTCCCAAATATGACGTAGACGTCGACTAAGGGTTTTAAGAAATTCGTACTTTTAGGGGGTAAAATGACCCAAAAAGGGATAAACATCGAACCTTCGTCCTGACTAAACGGCAGTAGCTATTTATAAACATGAAATTCCGTGAGTTCCTTTCAATGACCATGCAGACGAGCTACAAATAGAGATTTTTCGAAATTTGTTCTTTTAAGGGACGAGCGGGACAAAAAGGGATAAAAATGGTACCAGCTAAAGTATTATAGCTAGAATCGTGAAATTTGGTATGTAAATTCCTCTGACCATATAGAAACGAAGTAAAATTGGATTTTTCGAAATTTGTACTTTTAAGGGAAGAGCGGGATAAAAATGGTACCAACTAATGTATTGCAAGAATCGTGAAATTTGATATGTAAATTCCTCTGACCATATAGAAACGAAGTAAAATTGGATTTTTCGAAATCTGTACTTTTAAGGTGCGAGCGGGACAAAAAGGGATAAAAATGGTACCAACTACAGTATTACAGCTAGAAACATGAAATTTGGTATGTAAACTCTTCTGACCATATAGAAGCGCATTAAAATTGGATTTTTCGAAATTTTTACGTTTAAGTGGCGAGCGGGAGAAAAAGGGATAAAAATGGTACCAATTAAAGTATTACAGCTAGAATCGTGAAATTTGGTATGAAAATTCCTCTGACCATATAGAAGCGCAATAAAATTGGATTTTTCTAAATTTGTACTTTTAGGGGGTGCGCGGGAAAAAAGGGATAAAAGTTGTACAAATTTAAGTATTGCAGCTATAATCGTGAACTTTGGTATGTAAATTCCTCTGGCAACGTAGAAGTGCAAATCTAAATAAATTTTTCGAAATTTGTACTTATTATGGGTGTGCGGGACAAAAAGGAATACAAGTTGTACCAACTAAATTATTGTAGTTAGAATCGTGAAATTCGGCATATACATTTCTCCGACCATGTAGGCGCGCAACATAAATGGATTTTTCGAAATTTGTACATTTAAGAGATGATGAGAGATGTTTGCCCCAAACAGGGATAAAAATGGTACCAACTAAGGTATTACAGTTAGAATCGTGAAATTTGGTATGTAAATTCCTCTGACCATATAGAAACGAAGTAAAATTGGATTTTTCCAAAACTGTACTTTTTAGGGGGTAGGCGGGACAAAAAAGGGTTCCAATTTAAGAATTGCAGCTATAGTCGGGAAATTTGGAGTGTAAACTATGTGTAAAGCGCAATCTAAATGGATTTTTCCGAAATTTTCTTATAAGGGGTGAGCAACAAGGGATAAAAATAGTACCAACTAAAGTATTGGAGCTATAGTCGTGAAATGTGGTGTGTAAGTTCCACTGACAACGAGAACTTACTTATAAACAATGAGCGGGATAAAAATACTACCAACTAAAATATTTTAGCTTTAGTCGTGAAATTTTTTGTTTAAATTTCTCTGACAACATAGACTTGCAATATAAATGGATTTCTCGAAATTTTTACTTTTAAGTGGCGAGCGGGACAAAAAGGGATAAAAATGGTACCAACTTCAGTATTACAGCTAGAATTGTGAATTTTAGTGTGTAAATTCCACTGACCATATAGAAGCGCAGTAGTTTGATTTTTCAAAATTTGTACTTTTAAGGGGTGCGCGGGACGAAAAGAGAAACATGAGTTCGAGGATATAAATGGAGGATATATATCCACCAAAAGAAAATTAAATAAATACTATCCAAAAACAGAGACGGATAAAACTAACAAATAACTGGCTTTTTCGCGTGCGAAGCAGCGGGTACTGCTAGTATAAGTATTTTCTAGTATTTTCCTAATTCGTACTATTAAGGGGTAGAATGGGAATAGAGGGATAAAAACGGTACCAACCAATTGACAGCACATCGAATAATCAAATTCGGTGTATACATACCTCTGATTGCGCAGACACGTAAAAAAGGGATTTATTGAAATTAGTACTATTAGGGGGCCATAATGGAAAAAGGGGATACAAATTGTACCAAGCACATGGCCGCAGCTTGAGTCATGAAATTCAAACAAAGAGGCTTTCTAAAGTTGTACTTTTAAGGGGGTAAAATGGGGAAAAGGGGATAAAAATGGTACCAACCAAATGACCTCAGTTAGAATCATGGAAATCGCTGTAAACATTGCCCTCACTGCTTAGACTCGCAAATAAACAGATTTTTCCAAATTCGTACTATTAAAGGGATATAATGGGAATAGAGGGATACAAATTTAAGAGGATAAAATGGGAAAAGGGGATAAAAATGGTACCAACCAAATGGCCTCAGCTAGAATCATGGCATTCGGTGTAAACATTTTCCTGAATGCACAGACTCGCAAAATAAAAAGATTTTCGTACGGCAAAAATTGGTATAGTCATGAAGTTAGGTTATGTTGCACTGTGTACGTGAGGAATAGTGGAATAGAGGGTATATAAAGTTAGGTCCGGCCGAAATCAAATGCTTAAATGAAAGCTTCTCTCCCAGAAAGCTTAAGTGTTTCTTATGAGTGTATTATTGTGTTGGGCTGCTCAAAGAGCAGTTGTGTGCGCAATTCCCTTTTTACACTGAAAGAAAAAGCGTCCTACCTGTAATTGCAGCAATGAAAATTGTCATTAAAACAAAACAACGTTGACAATATTTTTTTGCTCAGAAAAATACAGTTCCTTCGATGTTGTCTGCTGGAGGTGATAAATTTCTCGAAACTCCTTTTTAAAATCTTTTCCTCTCTATTCCAGGTGGAGTGCGTACAATGGACTTTCGACAAGAATGTTACCGATGATCTGAGCGGCGAACTAATGCACTTGGCTGAATTTTTATCGCAAAAACAATTCGATATGATCATCAATTTGCCCATGAGAGGAGGTGGAGCCAGGAGGTAAGCTAATAGAGATTAACTCATATCCGTCCAAAAAATCAATCACAATCTACCACTACTTTCGCAGAGTCTCCTCGTTCATGACCCATGGTTATCGCACTCGCCGCTTGGCGGTTGATTATTCCATACCCTTGGTGACCGATGTCAAGTGCACCAAGCTTTTGGTGGAGTCTATGCGTGTGACTGGCCGGAAGCCAGCCATGAAAACGCACACGGACTGCATGACCTCTCGACGTATGGTGACGCTGCCCGGTTTCATTGATGTCCACGTCCATCTGAGGGAGCCGGGTGCCACGCACAAAGAAGACTTTGCCAGTGGCACGGCGGCAGCCCTGGCCGGAGGTGTGACCATGGTCTGTGCCATGCCCAATACAAATCCCTCCATTGTGGATCGCACTAGCTTCTCGCTGTTCCAAGAGCTGGCCAAGGCTGGTGCTCGCTGCGACTATGCCCTGTATGTGGGAGCTTCGGACAATAACTGGCAGCATATCCATGAACTGGCCGCCCAAGCGGCCGGCTTGAAAATGTATTTGAATGATACCTTCAGCACGTTGAAGATGACCGATATGACCATCTGGGAGAAGCACATGCAGAACTGGCCCAAGAGAGCTCCCATCGTGTGTCATGCTGAGCGTCAGACCATGGGCGCTGTCATACTGATGGCCCACTTGATGGATCGCTCGGTGCACATTTGCCATCTGGCGCGCAAGGAGGAGATCATGATAGTGAGGGCGGCCAAGGAGAAGGGCATGCGTGTTACCTGTGAGGTGTGCCCCCATCACTTGTTCTTGTCCACCAAAGACGTGCCCTCCATTGGATCGGGCAGAGCAGAGGTGAGGCCTGTTCTATGCTCTCCCGAAGATCAGAAGGCTTTGTGGGATAACATGGAATATATCGATGTATTCGCCACGGATCATGCCCCGCATACGTGGGATGAAAAGAACTCGGACAATCCACCACCTGGCTTTCCTGGGCTTGAAACAATAATGCCATTGCTGCTGAAGGCAGTGGATGATGGCCGCTTGTCGCTGGATGATATTAAAAATAAATTCTATCGCAATCCCAAGAGGATCTTCAGTCTGCCCGATCAGCTGAATACCTATGTGGAGGTGGATTTGGATGAGGAGTGGGTTATCTCGAAAGATTTCATGCATTCCAAGGCGAAATGGACACCATTCGAGGGCACAAAGGTCAAGGGCAAGGTGCACCGTGTCGTCATACGCGGCGAAGTGGCCTACATCGATGGTGAGGTCCTCGTACAACCGGGCTTTGGACAAAATGTGCGCAGCCACTACAATCTGAAGTCGGCGGTGCAGCAGTCCATGGAGGCATTGGAGATCAAAACATCCTTTGACAATTTGGACTCGATAAAGGTATTGGATCGCAGCGTAGAATTTGTTTCGGATTCCCAGGCGAATGAGGCCTTTTCGAAGCTGCTCTCAGAGACGCCCTCCAAGGTGCACTTCTCGGGAGACCCCAACTTTTTGCGTCCCATTTCGCCCTTGCCACGTATACGCTGTGATTCGGCCAGTAATGCCACCCTCAAGGAGCTTATACAGAAGACTTCGGCCACAAATGCTCCCATTTCTCCGGTGGCTCCGACTCTGCTGGGTCGGCATGTTCTCTCGGTGGATATGTTCAGTAAGGAGCAGTTGAATGACATTTTCAACTTGGCCCAAATGCTAAAGAGTCGCGTGGTAAAGGATCGCCCAGTAGATGATCTGTTGAAGGGCAAAATAATGGCTTCCGTTTTCTACGAAGTTAGCACCCGGACCTCGTGCAGTTTTGCAGCGGCCATGCAGCGTTTAGGCGGTCGTGTCATCTACATGGACGAGACAAGTTCGTCGGTGAAAAAGGGCGAGACACTGGAGGATAGCATTTCGGTAATGGCTGGATATTCGGATGTGGTGGTACTGAGACACCCGGAACCGGGGGCAGTTGGGGTAAGCTAACAACATACGTACCTTCTAACTATAATAATACTCTATTAATTTGGTCATTTTATCTTGCTTTAGCGCGCCGCTCAACACTCCCGCAAACCTCTCATCAATGCCGGCGATGGCGTTGGCGAACATCCCACCCAAGCTCTGCTCGATATCTTTACGATTCGCGAAGAAATCGGCACCGTTAATGGTTTGACCATCACCATGGTCGGTGATTTGAAACATGGCCGCACGGTGCACTCTCTGGCCCGCCTTTTGACTTTGTACAATGTCACCATACAATATGTTAGTCCCGATAACTTGGGCATGCCAGATCATATTGTGCGTTATCTGACTTCGAAGGGCATTAGCCAGAAGACTATGCAGAGTCTGGAGGAGGCCCTACCCACAACAGATGTCTTGTATATGACGCGTATACAGAAGGAGCGTTTCGCCAGCGAGGAGGAATATGAACAGGTAAGCACTCATAGAGTTGTTTGTATTTGATGAATAGGATATTAGGGTTCGTCATGAATCCACATGGTCTATAGCTGAGATAATTTAGATTACATATGTGTCAGTTAGAATGATAGTGGTTTAAGTCAAAAATCCTAAAAATTTCCTTAGAGGTACCAATGTTGTCGATTTTTTTTATAAAAGTTCGATATAGTAGTAGTATATTCTAAGAAAAAATGTTGTACTTCAGTGGAAAAATATTTTTCAATTGTCTCAAACATAAACCATTGCATATCTCAAAACTGAAAAACTGTGACTTAGACCACTATCATACTAACTGGCACATATATTCTTCTGATAGCTACTAAATTATCTAATTATTCGGACTTTTAAAGAAAGAATTTTAAATAATCGAATAATACCTACAACAATTACACTGTTCAAGAAATTCTGAAAGACTATGCTAAGTTGACGATTTTTCCACAACAAACTTATAGTCTGGTCTGAGATTCTTTTTTCAGTGGGTCAAAATTTTCATTTTTTGGACGAAAGGAGCATTATGCTAAGCGAACTAGAAATGTCTTGTGGAATTTTATGAGGATAATTTTTGTGGAAGATATTTACCCTCTAGCACCTCTAATTGTGGTCCAATGTGACCCTTTTTTGCATGTGTACAATTACAATTTCATTTATTTCAGAAATAATTCTGTCAGAAATATTCACTTTAAAGTAAGCAATCATATGCCAACAAAATATTTTGGTCTTCTCTATATGATAGAAAGTTGTGTGGGTTTTTCGAAAAGCGCTTTTCACAATGTTTGCTCTGTTTAAAAAGTTTTCTAGATTTAGGATATATCGCATTAACTAATTGTAGCCTGCTCACTCCAACAAGTTTAGAATAAATTATATTATCTCTGAAAATTTTTGGTGTACGAAATTCATCTTAGATTATCCTAAAATTCTGAAATAAATATATGTTGTTCCAGAGCCCATGCCCCGCATGAAGGAGTTTTAATTACTTTCTGAGATTTCCTGTGAAGTAGAAAAAAACAGAAATTTTTCTTAGGTTCTTCAATTTTAAGAGTTTTTTAAACTTTGTACTTCTGAGTAAAGGAAATAGAACTGCATTTCCCGACTTTCAAAAAATATGAAATTGTAAACTAGGGTGGATCGAAAATCAGGTATTTTTAAAAAATTGCAACTAGTAGGAAATATATATTTCTTAGGGAAATCCAAGCAAATTGCTCTAGTTTAATAGAAAATTCAAATCTATATTTTTATTTTTTTCCAATTCCCTGCAATATTTTAATAATAAACAAGTAAGGAAAGGCTCCACTTTCTATCTCATTACAATTCAATTCGGTAAAAAAGTGAAATCGGGAAGGATTTTTGTATCCTGTAAATGTATGTGTTTGACAAAAAATGTTAAATCGGAAAGGACATTTGCATGGGGGTATATTGAAACCTGCAACGATGTGACCCGTTTTTACCATGTATGTTTATAGGTGAGATATAATATGTAACGTTTGGCCCAAATCGGATAAACATTCGTGAGCAACATTTGTATGGGGGCTATATCTAAATCTGAACCGATCTTACCCACTTTCACCATGGGTGTTTTAAGTTCGATTATAAAATGTTGCGCCAATTTTAAAGAAAATCAGGTACAATATGTGGTTTCTAAAGCGGAAAAGGTGAAATAGTGAGCGACATTTGTATAGGGGCTATATCTAATTATGAACCGATCTTACCTACTTTCAGCATAGGTGTTTCTAGTTCGATTATAAAATGTTGTGCCAAATTTAAAGAAAATCGGGTAGAATATGTGGTTTCTAAAGCGGAAAAAGTGAAATCGGGAGCGACATTTGTATGGGGGCTATATCTAAATCTGAACCGATCTTACCCACTTTCACCATGGGTGTTTCTAGTTCGATTATAAAATGTTGTGCCAAATTTAAAGAAAATCGGGAACAATATGTGGTTTCTAAAGCAGAAAAAGTGAAATCGGGAGCGACATTTGTATGGGAGCTATATCTAAATCTGAACCGGTTTCCTCCAAATTCAATACCGATGGTCCTTGGCCAGAAAAAATAAGTTCTGCCAAGTTTCATGACAATCGGAAAACAATTGCGACCTGTAGAGTGCGAACAAGCTTAGATGGACAGCAGACGGACGGACATACAGACAGGCATCGTTAAATCCACTCAGCTGGTGATTCTAAGCCGATCGGTATACTTAAAGGTGGGTCTAGCTCGATTTTTGGCAGAAGTTCATTTTTTGGTCCAAGGACCATCGGTATTGAATTTGGAGGAAATCGATTCAGATTTAAATATAGTCTCCATACAAATATCCCTATAATTTACATTATTACTGCTCTAGAATACACATTTTACATGGGATCATGACCAAATTTGCAGGATCGTGTTATATTTGAACTAGAAACAGCTCACGGGAAAGTGGACCACATGGGTCTATGTTTTGATATAGCCCCCATACAAATGTACCTGCGATTTACAATATTACTGCACATTTTACATCGGAACTTGATCAAATTTTCCACACAATGTTACATCTATACTAGAAGAAACTCAAAAATTTGAGAAACAAATTCTACAAGCTATACAAAAACTCCAATTCCTTGGATAGCAAGCAAAAGTATGACCACTATGCAAGAGAGTTTTCTTTTCTGAATAAATTTTTATACAAACAGTACATTTTAGGGTTTGAAAATAAGATTAATAACAACCCGAAGTCATTTTGGAACTTTATTAAATCCCGGAAATCCTCTAGTGATTTCCCATCATCAATGAATTTCGATGATTTGCAAGCAAATTCTACGCAGGATCAGGTGAATTTATTTGCTGATTTTTTTAAGTCCAATTTTATTTCCTCTGATCATTTATTGAATTTAAGTCTCTTGAAAACTGTTGAGCCTGTCATTGACTTGGGAGTAATGCAGTTTTCGGAGGGCGACATTCTTTTTGCTCTATCTCAACTTAGTGAGTCTACTAGGTTAGACTTGGATGGCGTATCAGCCAGTTTTCTTAAAAAGTGCGGTTCGTCAATTTGTATTCCATTAAAACATATATTCAATCTTTCATTGAAGCTGGGTGTCTTTCTGGATGTTTGGAAGGTGGCTTCAGTTATGCCTATTTTTAAGTCAGGTAGTAGAAGTAATGTCCGCAATTATAGACCAATTTCGAAATTAACTAATATTTCAAAATTACTTGAGCATATTGTATATCATAAACTGTTTTACTCCGTATATCCTTTTCTATCTGAAGCACAACATGGTTTCATCAAGAATCGGTCAACGGTCACTAATCTTTTAGTATTTACAAATTATTGTATTACTAATTTTGAATTTGGTGTCCAAGTTGACACTATTTATTTAGATTTTAGTAAGGCTTTCGATAGAGTTTCTCATAATTTACTTGTTAAGAAACTTTCTAGATTTGGAATTCACTCTTCTTTATTGAATTGGTTGAGTTCATACTTATCTAACAGATGCTCTTTTGTCTCAATTGATAATTGCAACTCTGATTTTTATGTCGCTACCTCTGGGGTTCCTCAGGGTAGTATTCTAGGTCCACTTCTTTTCACCTTATTCATTAATGACATATGCTCATGTTTCCAATTCTGCAATTATCTCCTATATGCCGATGACATTAAATTGTTCGCAGGGATTTCTAATCTTCAGGATTCTATGTCTCTTCAGTGTGACATTGATCGTGTTTTGACTTGGTGTGAAGTGAATATGTTGCCGCTGAATGTTGCGAAATGTTCTCACCTTCCTTTTGGAAGGCGCGTAAAAATGATTAACTCTAGATACTATATTAACAATGAGTTATTGGCAAAAGTTGATAGTAAATTGGACTTAGGTGTTGTCTTTGACAGTAAATTGAGTTTTAGGTTACATATTGATTATGTCATTCCAAGGGCTTATTCAGTTCTGGCATTCATAAGGCGCAATAGTAAGGACTTTATAAATCCTTACACTCGCAAATTGCTTTATGTTACTTTTGTTAGATCAAAATTGGAATATGCTTCTATGGTTTGGAGTCCATTTTATGTTAATCACATAAACCGCATTGAGCGACTACAAAAGAAATTTATTAATTTTGCTTTGTTTTCTATTAACTTCACTGATCCTAGGCCTTCTTATGAATCCAGGTGTTTACTCATACATTTGGATACATTAGCAAATCGGCGCTCCAAAATGTCTGTGTTATTTATTTTCAAATTAATTTAATTAATTTTCTGGAAAAATAGACTGTCCTTTATTGCTTAGTCGTATTGGCTTCAATATCCCTGCTAGGGATTTGCGTACTTGGGAATACTTTAACATACCTATGCATAGATGTAATTATGCTCTTAATGAACCTATTTTGCGTGCTCTAAAAGAATGTAATAATATAAATAACAAATTCGATTTAGATTTTTCATTTTCGCTGTCAAATTTTAATGAAATACTAGATTTATTTTACTCTTAGATTTAAGCTAGTCTGTAAGGATCATAATGTCCATAGACTGAAATAAATAAATAAATAAATAAATAAACACGTATTTTGAAGGCCAGCTATATAGGTCAATGTTTTGGTATAGCCCCCATACAAATGGGCCCCAGTTTACACTATTATCGCTCTTACATTGGATCTTGATAACATTTTGCAGATCATGTTATATTTCAATTAAAAATACCTACTTTGAAAGTGATCTATAAAGGCCCACTTTTTAAAGTAGCGCCCTTACAAAAGGGCCTCCATTTTAATTATTACCTCTCTAGGACCCACATTTTACATCGGAAGTTTTTCAAATTTAGCAGATTATATTATATTTCAACTACGGCAAAATGTAATTCAATCATGACGTTATGTTCCCTTGCACTGTGTACTTGAGAGATAGATAATGGATTTTTATAACTTGTACTTTTGTAATTAAAATAGGATGGGAATACAAGAAACTGTAGGTCCAACTATCTACCAATGTTTATGGTATTTACTTTTTGAATTGATTTCAAGTATTATTTCGATATATAGTATAAACGTATTGTTAGCCTTGCCTTATAAGCGTGTTTTGAAATAATAAAACAATGATATTTATTTATAAAATTATTTTTTCAATATTTTTTTGTTTTGACATTTTTATGTAAATACGAAAATTAGCATAGTTCTGTAGCTGCTTCTTTTTCGGTCTGCTTCTGCGATTTATTTTTTTTACGATGAAAATTTATTCGGTCACCACCGAGTCATCCATTTAATGGACCTTGATTGATTCAGGCAACAATTGATAGCAATTAAATTAGACGTTCTTGGGTGTTGTGATAACAATTCATGTCATACAATTACACACAATTTATTTAATAAATTAATGCAAATAAATTAATAGTTATTCTATCTTCCCTTCCTTCTTTACAGTGTTGCGGCAAATTCATCGTTACACCCAAACTAATGACACGCGCCAGTCGCCGCACCATCGTCATGCATCCTTTGCCGCGTGTCTTCGAGATCAGCAAAGACTTTGATTCCGACCCGAGAGCAGCCTATTTCCGGCAGGCCGAATATGGCATGTACATTCGCATGGCCCTGTTGGCCATGGTAGTGGGATGTCGCAACTGATATGAGCAACAACAGCAACCTTCGCCGACCCAAGCTGACCCAGAAGATGCAGGGACATCGAGGACCCTATCCACCACCGACAAATGAGACACACTTTGAAAGTGTGTGTGGATTTGTCGCCAAAATAAAATAAAATACAACGCATTTTTTGTTTTTCTACAGTTTTTATACTATTTTTTGTATATACGCGAGTATATATATATACACATAAATATAAATGTATGTATGTATATGCACATATAAATATAAGTTATATATTGAAATTATTATGTATGTTCCCATCATTTTTTTATATACAAACAAAATACTAATATTGTTTAATGTTTAATAAAGAGTTGCTACATTTACTCGTCTAAGCCTAAACTACATGTCTATCTCTAATTATATATGTATGTTGTATATATGGGTGTGTGTGTGTGTGTAGTATGTTTGTATGTATGTACAATATTTTTATAGAACTTAATTCTAACACGAAATCATCAGACGTCAACCCGCATCCGCCTTACGTTCCGTTCAGTCTTCTCGTTTACATTTCAACTTGCACTTGCTTTCATCCGGCATTTCCGGCACAACCTCCTTCCGGTCAGCCAACCACCCCTCCACCGAGCGTTCAATAACGTTCTATCTCAATGGCGGTCTCGCTTTGCGCTCCCATTTCGTCTTGCCAGTGGGTGCGCTTTTGCTTTTTCGGCCTTTCCAGGGTACCCTGTAGGCTAAGCTCACTGCCCTCGAAGGCCTTGTTTAGGTTCTGCTGAAAATTGCCTCCCTTATAGATGATGGAGCCGCTGCTGGATCGGGCGTTATTGCGCGTGGCGGTGTTGATGTCATAGATGGTGGCTATGGAGGAGCATTTGCTTTGGGAACCTATTAAATCGTCGCTAATGGTGGATGACCTCTTGCCAGGACCAGCAACGGACCCGGACTCTGAGCACTTATCACATTCATGTTTGCTGTGGAGAGAAGAAGAGATTTGTCATTAGGATATTTTGGGTGGTTGAATATCAATAAATTACATACTTGGATGCTTTTTTACAAGCCACAAAAAATATCAATACGGTTAAGATGACTACGGCTGCCAGGACTCCCGAGAGTCCTGCAATCATAGTCATCATTTCATGGGGCTCGCCATCTGAGGTTACTTTGGTTACTGCAAAAAGGAAAAGAAGAGAAGAGTGGACAGTGTTAGTTATTTAGCTTTCATTGAGAAGCAGGTATATTAGAAGTGAATCGGGGATGTATAGATGAGAATGTGAACATAAGCTATGAATCTGATACAATGTATATATATATACATTAGGATGGATCGCGATTGTTGCGGTTATGACCCAAAAATGAAGATTGGTTTGTTTAACGATGATTTGCAAAATATTTCGTGCCTAGGCCCAGTCATATGTGAGCTAAACGCTCCTGAAATGAACTCAAAAAATCATGCTTCCCTTTTTTATTTTGTTTTTGTTTGTTTGTTTTTTGTATTTTGTTTTTGTTTGTTTTTTTATTTTGTTTTTTTTTATTTTTATTTTGTACTTTTTTCTGAAGAAGTGGACCCTTGAATATATTTTGTATTTTTAGTTGTCACTATGAAAAAACCCCCCAACAAATACTATAGACGTCCAATAAATCAACCAATAAGTACACTAAGGCAATAATCGAAATTTATATTTAAAGAAAAAAAATGGATAAAAATGCAACACAAAAAAATTACAAGGGAAATCATGATAGATGTGTTTAGCTCACAGACGCCTTGAACTAGCGGTGAGATATTTTGCTGATCATCATTTCCATCACAATCCAATTTTCATTTCCCCCAGAAATTATTTTTATATATGAACCACGACCCATCCTAATGTATATAAAACTGTTGCGTGACTAAATGACTTATCACTGTTCAAACCAAGCGGCCGTGGCTGGAATCTTAAAATGAATACTTACTCCCAAGTTGTACTTTTAAAAGGAAACATATAAAAAAGAGATAAAAATGGTACCAAGCAATGGGGCCTAATCACGACATTCGATATTGAGAAAGTTTCGATTGAAAGGCGATTTCAAAAAATGTTCAAACTATGATCAACTAACAGTGAAAAAACAAGTAAGGAAAGGCTAAAGTCAGGCGGCGCCGACTATATGATACCCTCCACTCGCTACCCGAATACAATTCAATTTGGTAAAAAAGTGAAATCGGGGAGGATTTTTGTATGTGTCCTAATCATAGACCGATGTGACCTGACCAACTTTGTTAAACCGAGAAGAATACTTATATCGGGACTATATCCAAATAAACGCTAAAGCATAACGTATTATGGAAAATTTGAAGAAAATACTTGGTGGGCGGAAAAAGTCAAATCGGGGGCTAAATTTGGGCGGGAGCTATTAATTAAAATCTGTACGATCTGACTCACCTTCAACATAGATGTTTCTACTTGAAATATAAGATATGTTGCCAAATTTGAAGAAGATCTGTTAAAATAAGTGGTTCCTAAAGAGGAAAAAGTCAAATTGGGAGTGAAATTTGTGTGGGAACTATATATAAATCTGAACCGATCAGGTCCATTTTCACCACAAGTGTTTCTAGTTGAAATATAAGATGCTTTGCCAATTTTGAAGAAAATCTGTTCAAATATGTGGTATCTAGAGTGAAAAGAGTCAAATCGGGAGTTATATTCGTATGGGGGGGGGCTATATATAAATCTGAACCGATCAGATCCATTTTCACCATTGGTGTTTCTAGTTTAAATATAAGATGTTTGCCAAATTTGATCAAATATATGGTTACTAGAGCGGAGATACTCAAATTGGAGCTATATGTACAGTTGCGGACAAAATAAAAGCAGCGCACCTCAGCGTAGGATACATTTTCATATATTTATTTTTGTGATAATTTTTTATTGCTACTATTGCATTAAATGCTGTGTTATGAGGTTACAAACACAAAATAATTTTTTATTTGGTGATATGATTGTAATTGCTTAAGAAATTTAAAATTTTTTGATTATTCGACATTTTGGACCGGTCAAAATAATAGCAGCATTAAAAAAATCTCAAGAAAAAGGAATTTTATCTCATTTTTTCAATTAGCTTTGATGTTATAAATAAGATATTATGAAATGTACACTATTTCTGAAATGTTATTTTTTTATTTTTCTTCATAAGTAGAGCGAGGAGAGCATTGTGAAGAACAAAATCGATTTCTTATAAAAAGTTTGAAATCTGATGGAAAATCATATCGATCTTTTCCACTGTTCCATTATAATGATCAGAAATACGAAGTCCGAGAAAAGTCCCACTTAAAAATAAAAGACATGTCACAAAGAAATTGCAATTCGCAAAAACACACCTGCAGTAGCCAACCAAAAAGTGGGTGCGCGTTTTATGGTCAATTGAATCAAAAATTGTTGTATATGGTGGGACTGACCCTCGCCAGGTTGTAAGACGTCCACAGAACACGTAATACATCTCCAGGTATAGTACCAAAACTGTCAAATAGGGAGGATCAAGCATAATGGCTTGTGCGTGTTTATAATATTATGGAGGTTGGTCAATACATTGGCCTTGAACTTCCATGGACTCTGTCCAGTACATCAAAATACTACCTAATATTATGCTTACGTATGCAGAATATGGAATGTCCCTTAAATGAGTCTTCTAGCAGGTCAATTATCCCGAAAACACCAGGCGACTCGCAAAAAGGTGGTTTGAAGTCAATAATATCGATGTTATGGAATGGTTCTGGCAGACATCGCATCTCAATATAATCAAAAAATTGAAGTGTGATGACTAAAATTAGGTCTCACTAGTAATACTGAAAAACAATAACGATATTTGACACGAAATTATAGAGGCATGGTCAAAAATACAGCATGAAAGGTACAAAATACTAGTTGACTCCAAGAAACGACGTTATTTAGCATTATTAAGCAATAAAGTTAGTACAAATAAGTGTCGTTATTTACGTAATTATTCAAAAAAGTTGAAACAAAATATTTTTAGTTTTTATTAGCGCTGCTATTTTTTTGACTGGTCTCATTTTTGACATAAATGGTTCTAAAGGCCTAATCTCAAAATTACAAAAACTTATTTTTGTTTATTTAAAGTCAGAATTTCACAATACCACCTTTCAATCACCGTAAAAACTTTTAGGATTTTCGAAGTAAAACTTATATTTTTCTTTGTCGACATTTTTTTATTTCGTCGCTGCTATTTTTTTGACCGCAGCTGTATATAAATCTGTTTCTAGTTGAAATATAACACGTTTTACCGATATCTAGAGTGAAAAGAGTCAAATCGGAAGTTAAATTCGTATGGGGGCTATATCTGAATCTGAACCGACTTTCTTCAAATTAAATAGCGTTCCTCCTTATCTCGAAAAACTTCGTTGTGCGAAGGTTCGTTTGGTTCTGGCTACAATTGGGACCTGTACTTTGATTACAAGAATGGACAGACAGACGGGAATTGCTAAATCGACTCAAAAAGTGATTCTAAGTCGATCGGTATAATAATCGGCTTCCTTTTGGGTGTTACAAACAAACGCACAAAGACATAATACTCTCGTGGAGTGTATATTTTTTATATTTTTTCAAAAAGGCGTGTTCATTCAATCGCCTGTAACTCCTGTAAAGCTTGATCGATTTTAAAGTGATCAAGTAAATCAACCAGAATTTCAGTGAAAAATTAACAGAGGGATATTATTTTTCATTAGTTCATAAAAATAAGGTATAAAAGAAAGGACAAATTCAAAAAATACTTTATGGAAAAATATATATTTTGTACACTCCCACACACTACAAAAAATCAAAACAAGTTAATACCCTCCACCATGGATTGCATTCCACAGAGGATGTCGATTTTCGTAGAAGTGCAGTAATATTACAGGAAAATATAATTGTTTTATATAGCCAAATCAAAACAAATACAAATATTGAAAAAATAATTTTATAAATAAATATTATATTTTAATTATTTCAAACCACGCTTATAAGGCAAGGCTACGTCACTTAAAAAAATAAATATTCTTCTATTTATATTTTCAAAACGCTTAAATACCATAAATATTGGTAGATAGTGGGTGCTACAGTTAGTTGTATTTCTATTCTATTTTAATTCCAAAAGTACAAATTTTGAAAATCCATTATCAGAGGTACATAGTGCAAAATAACCTAACTTCATGATTCAACCAATTTTTGCCGTAAAAGAAAAAGTACGAATTTGGAAAAAAACTTTTTATTTTGCGTGTCTATGCAGTCAGAATTCCAATTCCAATTTCTACGCAATTACAATTTCATCATTCTAGCTGTAGTCGTTTAGTTGGTACTATTTTTATCCCTCTGTACGATTGTATCCCTTGAAAGTACGAATTTCGAAAAATTCGTTTATTTTCAGAGGAATGTATACTCCGAATTGCATGACTCTAGCTGCGGTCATTTGATTGGTACTATTTTTATCCCCTTTTTTCATTTTAACCCCAAAAAGTACGAATTCAAAAAATCTGTTTATTTTAAGTGTCTACGCCATCAGATGAATGTATACACCGAATTTCATTATTGTAGGTGTAGCCGTTTGGTTGGTACCATTTTATCCCTCCGTACCCATTGTATCCCTTGAAAGTACGAATTTGGAAAAAACCTTTTATTTTTCATGTCTACGTCAAAGGAATGTATACTCCGAATATCATGACTCTAGCTGCGGTCATTTGGTTGGTACTATTTTTATCCCCTTTTTCTATTTTGACCCCAAAAAGTACGAATTTTGAAAAATCAGTTTATTTTCCGTGTCTACATAGTCAGAGGAATGTATACTCCGAATTTCATGACTCTAGCTGCGGTCATTTGATTGGTACTATTTTATCCCCTTTTTTCATTTTAATCCCAAAAAGTACGAATTTTGAAAAATCCGTGTATTTTACTTGTCTATCAGCTATCAGAGGAATGTATACACCGAATTTCATTAATCTAGGTACAGCCGTTTGGTTGGTACTATTTTTAGCCCTCTATTCCCATTTACCACTTAAAAGTACGAATTTGGAAAAAATACTTTTATATTATGTATCTAGTCCATTAGTATCTAGTCCACCAAATTTCGTGTTTCTAGCTGTTGTCGTTTAATATGTCCCATTTTTATCCCTTTTTTGTCCCATTTCACCCCCTACAAATAAGAATCACTTTATGGTGCACGTTTTCGCTATAAGGGGAATGGGCATACCAAATATCAAGCAAATATAAACAGACATATTCAAAAACAAGTAAGGAAGGTTAAAGTCGGGCGTGGCCGACAATGTGATACCCTACACTTAGTCAATATACCCTATGGTGTAGGATATAAAAAGGTCATTACATTTGAACCGGGTGATATACGATGCAGCTATAACAGGAGAATATACTACAAATTCCATACTTCTATCTGTATTTGTAAGAAAAATTGAACACAAACTTTGAATGGGAGCTATATACAAATCTGAACCGATCTGACCCATGTTTAGAAAAGGTTTTCTAGTTGAAATATTAGACGCTTTCCCAAAGTTTATGGAGTGTTAAATATGTGGTTTCTAGAGCGGAAAGAATCAAATCGGGAGCTATATATAATCTGAACCGCTGTGACCCACTTTCGCTATAGTAATTTCTATTTGAAACATTAGCTGATGTGCCAAATTAGAAGAAAATCTGTTCACAAATGCTATTTCTAGAGCGGAAATAATCGATTCAGTAGCGAAATTTGTAATGGTGCTATGGAAATTTGTAATGGAGCAATATATATATAAAGAGTGATTTTTTTGAGGTTAGGATTTTCATGCATTAGTATTTGACAGATCACGTGGGATTTCAGACATGGTGTCAAAGAGAAAGATGCTCAGTATGCTTTGACATTTCATCATGAATCGTCTTACAAACGAACAACGCTTGCAAATTATTGAATTTTATTATCAAAATGCGTGCTCTGTTAAGAAAGTTCATTGCGCGCTTCCATTTTATGGTCAGTTTAATCGACCCACTGAAGCGGCTATTCGGGCTATTGTGACTAAATTTCGCACCAAATTTACATTGTTGGACATTAAACCACCAACACGCTTACGTAGAGTGCGAACTGAAGAAAATATCGCAGCTGTATCGGCCAGTGTTAATGATGACCACCAATTTTCGATTCGTCGCCGTTCGCACCAATTGGGTCTCTGTTACTCAAAAACGTGGAAATGCCAAAATTGGACTAAGCGGATGGACCACCTAAGACGCAGCCGCGGTCAACATTTAAATGAAATTATCTTCAAAAAGTAAATGTCATGGACCAATCTAACGTTTCAAATAAAGAACCGATGAGATTTTGCAAATTTTATGCGTTTTTTTAAAAAAAAGTTATCAAGCTCTTAAAAAATCACCCTTTATATATCTGAACTCATCTGACCCATTTTCACCAGAGCTGTTTTTAATTGAAATATAAGCTGTTTTGCCAAATTTGAAGAAAATCTGTCAAAGTTTGTGCTTTCTAGAGTGGAAAGAGTCAAATCGGAGGAGACATTTGTATGGGAGCTATATATAAATCTGAACCGATCTACTCTATTTTTACCAGAGCTGTTTTTAGTTGAAATTTAAGTTGTTTTTCCAAATTTGAAGAAAATCTGTCAAAGTTTATGGTTTCTAGAGCGGAAAGAGTCAAATCGGAAGAGACATTTGTATGGGAGCTATATATGAATCTGAATCTGATCTATCCTATTTTTACCAGAGCTGTTTCTAGTTGAAATATTCGGCGTCTTGCCAAATTGGAGGCAAGTCTGTTGAAATATGTGGTTTCTAGAGCGGAAAAAGTAAAATCGGGAGCAAAATTTGTATGGGAGCTATATCTAAATCTGAACCGATTTGTTTCAAATTAAATAGAGTTCGCCCATATTCCATAAAACTTCGTTGTACAAAGTTTCATTTAGTTCTAACAACAATTGCGACCTGGACTTTGATTACAAGAATAGATGGACAGACGGACGGACGGACATCGCAAAATTGACTCAAAAAGTGATTCTAAGTCAATCGGTATAATAAACGATGAGCATATCTCGTTCCCTTTTGGGTGTTACAAACAAATGCACAAGGACATTATACCCTTTGATGTAGGGTATAACAATGCGATAAACATTTTTCCTTTTTGGAAGTTTTGTGTTTTATTGTTTTTCCATTGTTCCATATTAATGTCAACTACCTGAATCATGAGACAGGAATCACTCTCAGCTAATTCCCACAGTGCATAACCGGTGTTAGTCAGTCAGACAAACGTCAATCTAAACAGTAGCAACAGCAAAAAAAACGACAACAAACTACAAATGCCGAGATTAGTTTTCAATCCCACATCAAACAACAAAAAACTTGAACAAGTGTCAAGTTGAAGTTGGTAATCACAACAAAACAAAACACAACGGCAAACTATCCGATCAGACAGACAAATTGCCCCTGAAGGCGTCTAAACATGACAGAGTGACTAGACAAAAATTATGCATCAATTGGCGCGCAAAAAATCAAAACTGCGTAATCTGCTGTATGTGTTTGTGGTTGTTGTGCAGTTTAACGTCCCCCCTTCTCCACTCGGCACAAACATGAAAAATAATCGACAAGTGTTTACAATTTATTTGTTATTCGAATTTGATTTGTTTGATGGAATCGTGTATTTTAAATAATTTATCGTTCAACGACACTCCACTCACACACACACACACACTGTTCGTTCAATTGGATACGCGTCGGCTTAAGTGCTCGTAAAATGTGGTCTCATTTGATTTGTTTTGACGTGACTGTTGTTCTGTTTTCTGAGAGGGGGAGGGGGCATACTCCTCCACTACTCGGCCAATGAATACTTTCACGTTAATAGAGAGCGATTAGATTGTAAGAAATTTAATTAAACCAAAAAATACGGCCCGGCCCACTCATATATTTATATTTTTGTGAATTTAACTAGAATTTGTTTGCCCGAGTCGTGCGACACAACCGTTATCGGCTGCCAAGACGTGACTTTGATTTGCAAAATTGATTTGTGAATGTGGCTTTTCAAAATTATTTATGCCGCTCAGACGAAGAAATCAAAAAACAATAAAAACTATGCGCAGAGAGATGTTATCTATTTATAAAAAATGGTGCAGATATACGTGAATGAGGAGCGCAAATGTGAAAATAACTTCGCAATTTCAAAGAAACCACAAACCGAATCGGATGAAAGTCCAACAGCGCCGAACATTATAAGAAGACTTTTCATGGGATTGGAATATGTTCTTTTTGTACGCACAGTGGTATTGGTATTATCAAGTGGCCGATGTGATCATGAAAAGCTATTTATACCCTACACCGCAGGGTATAATGTCTTTGTGCATTTGTCTGTAACACCCAAAAGGAAACGAGATAGACCCATCATTTATTATACCGATCGACTTAGAATCACTTTGTGAGTCGATTTAGCGATGTCCGGTCGTCCGTCCGTCTGTCCATCTATTCTTGTAATCAAAGTTCAGGTCGCAATTGTCGTTAGAACTAAATGAAACGAAGTTTTATGGGATAAGGACGAACGCTATTTAATTTGAAGCAAATCGGTTCAGATTTAGATATAGCTCCCATATAAATTTTGTTTCCGATTTTACTTATTCCGCTCTAGAAACCAAACATTTCAACAGATTTTCCTCCAATTTGGCAAGACGCCGTATATTTCAACTAGAAATAGCTCTGGTAAAAATAGGATACATCGGTTCAGATTTATATATAGCTCCCATACAAATGTCTCCTCCGATTTGATTCTTTCAGCTCTAGAAACCACATATTACAACAGATTTTCTTCAAATTTGGCAAAACAGCTTATATTTCAACTAAAAACAGCTGTGGTAAAAATAGGATAGATCGGTTCAGATTTATATATAGCTTCCATACAAATATCTCCTCCGATTTGACTTTTTGCGCTCTAGAAACCACAAACTTTGACGGATTTTCTTCAAATTTGGCAAAACAGCTTATATTTCAACTAAAAATAAAGGGTGATTTTTTAAGAGCTTGATAACTTTTTTTTTTAAAAAAACGCATAAAATTTGCAAAATCTCATCGGTTCTTTATTTGAAACGTTAGATTGGTCCATGACATTTACTTTTTGAAGATAATTTCATTTAAATGTTGACCGCGGCTGCGTCTTAGGTGGTCCATTCGGAAAGTCCAATTTTGGGCAACTTTTTCGAGCATTTCGGCCGGAATAGCCCGAATTTCTTCGGAAATGTTGTCTTCCAAAGCTGGAATAGTTGCTGGCTTATTTCTGTAGACTTTAGACTTGACGTAGCCCCACAAAAAATAGTCTAAAGGCGTCAAATCGCATGATCTTGGTGGCCAACTTACCGGTCCATTTCTTGAGATGAATTGTTCTCCGAAGTTTTCCCTCAAAATGGCCATAGAATCGCGAGCTGTGTGGCATGTAGCGCCATCTTGTTGAAACCACATGTCAACCAAGTTCAGTTCTTCCATTTTTGGCAACAAAAAGTTTGTTAGCATCGAACGATAGCGATCGCCATTCACCGTAACGTTGCGTCCAACAGCATCTTTGAAAAAATACGGTCCAATGATTCCACCAGCGTACAAACCACACCAAACAGTGCATTTTTCGGGATGCATGGGCAGTTCTTGAACGGCTTCTGGTTGCTCTTCACTCCAAATGCGGCAATTTTGTTTATTTACGTAGCCATTCAACCAGAAATGAGCCTCATCGCTGAACAAAATTTGTCGATAAAAAAGCGGATTTTCTGCCAACTTTTCTAGGGCCCATTCACTGAAAATTCGACGTTGTGGCAGATCGTTTGGCTTCAGTTCTTGCACGAGCTGTATTTTATACGGTTTTACACCAAGATCTTTGCGTAAAATCTTCCATGTGGTCGAATAACACAAACCCAATTGCTGCGAACGGCGACGAATCGACATTTCACGGTCTTCAGCAACACTCTCAGAAACAGACGCAATATTCTCTTCTGTACGCACTGTACGCATTCGTGTGGTTGGTTTAATGTCCAATAAAGTAAACTGAGTGCGAAACTTGGTCACAATCGCATTAATTGTTTGCTCACTTGGTCGATTATGTAGACCATAAATCGGACGTAAAGCGCGAAACACATTTCGAACCGAACACTGATTTTGGTAATAAAATTCAATGATTTGCAAGCGTTGCTCGTTAGTAAGTCTATTCATGATGAAATGTCAAAGCATACTGAGCATCTTTCTCTTTGACACCATGTCTGAAATCCCACGTGATCTGTCAAATACTAATGCATGAAAATCCTAACCTCAAAAAAAATCACTCTTTAGCTGTGGTGAAAATGGGTCAGATGAGTTCAAATTCCGCTACTGAATTGATTATTTCCGCTCTAGAAATAGCATATTTGAAGGATTTTCTTCTAATTCGGCACATCAGCTAATGTTTGAAATAGAAACAACTATAGCGAAAGTGGGTCACATCTGTTCAGATTATATATAGCTCCCGATTTGATTATTTCCGCTCTAGAAACCACATATTTAACACTCCATAAAATTTAAGAAAGCGTCTAATATGTCAACTAGAAAAACTTTGCTAAACATGATCGGTTCAGATTTCTATATAGCTCCCATTCAAAGTTTGTGTTCAAATTTTCTTACAAATACAGATATAAGTATGGAATTTGTAGTATATTCTCCTCTTATAGCTGCATCGTATATCACCCGGTTCAAATGTAATGACATTTTTATCATTTATCCTACACCATAGGGTATAATGACTAAGTGTAGGACTATCTAAAATCTCTTTATTTTACGTATCTACACAATTAGAGGGATGTACACACCGAATTTCATCATTCTAGCTGAAAGTACGAATTTGGAAAAAACGTTTTATTTTTCCTGTCTAAGCAGTCAGAGGAATGTATACTGCGAATTCCATGATTCTAGCTGCGGTCATTTGGTAGGTACTATTTTTATCGCCTTTTTCCATTTGAACCCCAAAAAGTACGAATTTTGGAAAGTTCTTTTATTTTACGTGTCTACGCAATCAGAGGAATGTATAAATTGAATTTCATTATTCTTGGTGCAGCCGTTAAGTTGGTACTTTTTCTATCCCTCTATCCCCATTTAACCCCTTAAAAGTACGAATTTAGAAAAAATACTTTTATATTATGTATCTACTCTATTAGAGGAATGTACACGCCCAATTTCGTGTTTCTATCTGTTGTCGTTTGATAGGTACCATTTGTATCCCTTTTTGTCCCATTTCGCCCCCTACAAATAAAAAACACTCTATGGTGCCCTTTTATGCTATAAAGGGAATGCGCATTGCAAATATCAAGTAAATACAAGCTAAAATGTTCAAAAAACATGCTGAAGTACTCTAAATATTAGGGGTATTTTCAGTCCTTGTGAGGGAAAAAATTTTCACTCTGGGCCGATTTCGCCCACTTTCAATCCCAACCGATCTGCAACCATAAGACGCATTTAGGAAAAAATTGAACCTCCTAGCTCATTTCGTTCGGCCGCTATCGTGCTTTCAACAGAGAGACAGACGGACATGGCTATATCGTCTTAGAATTTTACCACGACCCAGAATATATATTCATTTTGGGGTCTCCGATGAATATTTTAAGGTGTTACAAACGGAATGGCAAAGTGAATATACCCCCATCCTGGAGGTGGAGGGTATAAAAATGTAAACAAAGCAAAATTTTTTGAATTTCAAATGGAATTTTTGAATTTCAATTTAATTCTTTTTTTTAATTTCAAGTTCTGAAAAATATTGAAACCCGCTAAACGTCCTATATTGAGTTATTCTAAGACAAGAATAAATATATATATTTAAAGTGTTTTCAAGGGTTTATTAAATCAGAAAAAATGGACAAAAAATACAACACAAAAAAGTACACGGAAAAAACGTGATTTTTAGTGGAGTTTTCAGAAGTGTTTATTGCCTCACAGACTGCTTGACCCATCGACGAAATATTTTGCAGAGCATCATTAAATAATCCAATCTTCGTTTCTAAGGACGTCTTGTCAAGCCAGTCAATATAAACATCCAATTTCGTGTATTATATTATAACAAGATCGGATTCATCTCACCGAAATTTCGTCCACTTTTTTTCGAGCTACAAATTTACTTTGACCTACTGAACACTATGGCGCATAAATTGGTGTTTTGAAATATTTTTTATGTTGTCTATGGAAAAATTTTACAAATTTTAGTTTTTTCGTTTGTATTTTTTTGGTCTGTAATCAATATTTGATTTGAACTGGGATATTGTCCTGGCTTAAGACCATTTTGCATCTATATTTAATACAATTTAGTACAAATTTTCTTTATGAGCGATCCCAATGAATTGTATGTGGTGTTAAGAACGGAATAAAAACTTAAAGGGTGGATGGAGTGTATTTTAAACTATTTTGTGTGTTACGTTTTTTAATTATAACTATTTTTAGTTCAATTGTAAAACTTTTCTATCGCATATTATTTCCTGTCTAGAACTTTATCTCAATCGACATTTTTTGCAGAGGCTCAACTTGGGTAATCAGTAGCGAAAGGGCCACTTCAATGACTACTTAATATTTTGTCTACAGTTTTGTGCAATTTCAATATTGTAAAGGTTGAGATAGGTAAATGTAATGGGGTAAGTACTTTGTTTGGTAAAAACGTAGTGCAGCGAAAATGCGTCATACACCCAGAAGAATTATGTTTCTAAGTTTAAGTCAATAGTTCATAACAATTGAAATCATCGATTAAAAAATGTTAGTTAAATTACTTCAATTTGTGTAAAAAGAAGTAAAAAATCCCTCCCTTTTATCCCTCTGTACTATTTGTATCCCTTGAAAGTACGAATTTCGAATTCCTTTTTTCCATTTTGACCCCAAAAAGCACAAATTTCGAAAAATCCGTGTATTTTTCGTGTCTACGCAGTCAGAGGAATGTATACTCCGAATTTCATTATTTTAGGTGTTGCCGTTTGGTTGGTACCATTTTTATCCCTCTGTACCCATTGTATCCCTTGAAAGTACGAAATTGGAAAAAAACCTTTTATTTTCCATGTCTACGTAGTCAAAGGAATGTATACTCCGAATTTCATGACTTTAGCTGCAAACCTTTGGTTGGTACTATTTTTATCCCCTTTTTCCATTTTGACCACAAAAAGTGCGAATTTCGAAAAATCCGTTTATTTTCCGTGTCTACACAGTCAGAGGAATGTATACTCCGAATTTCATGACTCTAGCTGCGGTCATTTGATTGGTACTATTTTTATCCCCTTTTTTATTTTAACCCCGAAAAGTACGAATTTTGAAAAATCCGTGTATTTTACGTGTCTATGCAATCAGAGGAATGTATACACCGAATTTGATTATTCTAGGGGCAGCCGTTTGGTTGGTACCATTTTTATCCCTCTATTCCCATTTTACCCCTTAAAAGTACTAATTTGGAAAAAATACTTTTATATTTTGTATCTACTCTATTAGAGGAATGTATACACCGAATTTCGTATTTCTAGCTGTTGTCGTTTAATATGTACCATTTTTATCCCTTTTTTGCACCCCCTACAAATAAGAATCACTTTACGGTACACGTTTTTGTTATCGGGGGAATGCGCATACCCAATATCAAGTAAGTACAAGCAGACATATTGAAAAAATATGCTTAAATACTCTAATTAGGGATTATTATGGGTATTTTTAGTCCTTGTTAGGGAAAAAATTTTCCCTTTGGGACGATTTCGCCCCGTTTCAATCCCAACCGATCTATGACTATAAGACGCATTTTTGGAAAATTTGAACGTTCTAGCTCCTTTCGTTTAGATGCTAGCGTGCCTTCAACAGATCGTCTTAGAATTTTATGACGATCAAGAATATATATACTTTATAGGGTCTCAGGTCGATATTTCAAGGTGTTGCAAACGGAATGACAAAGTTAGTATAACCCCATCCTGGAGGTGGAGGGTATAACAATAGTATGGACTTTACAAAAATTAAAATTTTTTTTTTTAGTGTAAACTATCCAGGATTCGTATGGCTTACCACTGCCAAACACGCTCTATTTGCTTTTGTGACCTCGCTAATGTGTCTATTTGACTTAGAAATAATTCCTGATACGGAAACAAAAAGTTGTTCCGTTGAAATGTTGTCCAGCCTACACTCCAAACGCTCACTGAACTCTGTTGAACCAACAAAGCTCAGAAGTTTGTTTACCTCCAGCAGATTAATTCGGAACATGTTGATTATTTATAGACACACATAGTTGCATATGTCAGCACAACCAATGAGCTGGTTGTTATTATGTCACCTGGTTGCGGTTTATTTTACAATTTCACCTGCAATTACCCAGAAATTAAAACGTTCGTTCTAACCTAGTAATTAAACAAGTTGTAAGGTTGCCGCACTTTCGCAATCTCAGCCACGCATAGGAACACGATATGAAGGAGTTTTACACTTCCACATGGCAGCACAACACAAAAATTCCTTTCGCTAATCGGAAATGCGTCCGCAACTAACCCTGAACAATAAACAAAGGCAAAGTCATCTGGCCCTGCCTCCATCCCTCCCTCTCCCACTCGCTGTGAACGAAACTAAAACGCACAAAATGTTAAACGAGCGAGAAAAACAACAACAAGTAGTAAACAACTTTCAAAATAATTGAGTTGAATTGAATATTTACAGATATATTGCACCAGCGATTCCATTGAACCAAATGTTTACTTAGGTGCAGCGCTTTTTTTTGTGTGGTTTCCCCACACTGTGCATTGGCAAAAAATGAAAGAAAACTGTGTTTGGCCAGCGTGTTTGCAAATTGCAAACAAATGAATAACAAATGTTATTTTTTTTTGGATTGTTTTTCAAGAAAATATTCCAACATGTAATTACCGGCATATGTATCTGCGTATCTGAGTACATACATATGTACGTACGTAGGGTGGTGGTATCGCCCAGCTCATATGACCAAGTGGCGTAACTAGGCCTGGGCAACAATGCCAGTTGGAGTCACACTAGCGATGCATATTGACTTTATTTATAGACACTTAATGAGGAACTACATTCAGGCACCCCACCCCTTCCCGGTAGTATCGCAAAGCTGGAACAACAATTTCGGTTCCTTTGTTGGTTTTTTTTTTGTGGAAGGTTTGCAATATGCAGCGCTATTTTTTTCTGGTCTGGGAACACACCTCTTTAATGTGCAAACTTGAATACGTCATCGAAGTCATGCGACAACAGCAGTTAAAAATTGAAATTAATGACATGGAAGTTTAATAGTTTTATTTTTCGTTTTGTTTTCGTTTTTTGTTCTGTGGTTGTAACAACAAAATCTATATTCGTGACAGATTTTTGTAATGTAAAGTGCATTGCGACAGCAGTGAGTGATAAAATAGCAAATAGGGTCATTTTAGCTGGCACAAGAGAACTACGAAATATCATAAACATGTTTATTAGGGCGGATCAAAAAATTATGAAATGATGATTTTATGGCAATCAAAGAGCCCTAGTGCAACATGGTCAGAAAAGATTTCCATCGGCTAATATATTTTTAAACTATTTATTACAGTTGAACTATATTTTCAGAAACAAATTTTAAACGCCACTAGACTTTCTAATACAATGGTCCAATAGCTTTTAAAAGGGCATGGAATAGAATTCAAGAAAATAGAGAAAAAATATTTAAATAAGTTAACCCCCTTTCATCCCGACCTAGGGCACTCCCGAAGTAGATGGACAAACAAATATTTTTGACACTAGCATGGTGTTTAATGAATTGTGTCATGTGTAATTATATTATATATCAAGGAAGTAATAAAATAAAATAGTTTTTTTAGGTTGACAGGGCATTTTTATACACTCCACGAGAGTATTATGTCTATGTGCATTTGTTTGTAGCACCCAAAGGGAAGGGGGATAGACCCATTGTTAATTATACCGATCGGCTTAGAATCGATACAGGTCGCAATTGTAGCCAGAACCAAACGAAACTTTGCACAACGAAGTTTTTAGGGACAAGGACGAACGCTATTAAATTTGAAGAAAATCGGTGCAGATTTAGATATAGCCCCCATACGAATTTCACTCCCGATTTGACCCTTTCCACTCTAGCTACCACATATTTCAACTGATTTTCTTCAAAATTGGCAAAACATCTTATAGTTCAACTAGAAACACCTATGGTAAAAATGTGTTAGATCATTTCAGATTTATATATAGCTCCCATACAAATTTCGCTCACAATTTGATTTTTTCCGCTCTAGAATCCACATATTTCAACAGATTTTCTTCAAAATTGGCAAAACACCTTACATTTCAAATGAAAACACCTATGGTAAAAATGTGTTAGATCGGTTCAGATTTATGTATAGCTCAAATTTCGCTCTCAATTAGATTTTGTTCGCTCCAGAATCCACATATTTTAACAGATTTTCTTCAAAATTGGCAAAACATCTTATATTTAAACTAGGAACACCTATGGTGAAAATGGGTCACATCGGTTCAGATTTACATATAGCACTCATACAAATTTCGTTCCCTCAGAAATCGCGTATTTTCAGAGAATTTCTTAAAATTGAGCATAACACGTTATACTTCAACTAGAAGAACTTATTGTGAAAGTTAGTCACTTCACTCCATGTTTGGATATAGGGCCCATACAAATATTATTTGACAAATTGGACCAGGTCATATTAGCCTGTGATTAGGAAACATACAAAAAAATTTTCCCGTTTTCACTTTATTACTGAATTGAATTGTATTCCTATAGAAAGTGGAGTGTATCATATAGTCGGCCCCGCCAGACTTTAGCCTTTCCTTACTTGTTATATATACTTTAAATTGTAATAAATAAAAAATAAATAGTGTTTTTATACCCTCCACCTCCAGGATGGGGGTATACTAACTTTGTCATTCCGTTTCTAACACCTTGAAATATCAACCCGAGACCCTATAAAGTATATATATTCTTGATCGTCATAAAATTCTAAGACGATCTAGCCATGTCCGTCCGTCCGTCTGTTGAAAGCACGCTAGCATCTAAACGAAAGAAGCTAGAACGTTCAAATTTTCCATAAATGCGTCTTATAGTCGTAAATCGGTTTGGATTGAGGCGAAATCGGCCTAAAGGGCTCACAAGGACTAAAAATACCCATAATAATCCCTAATATTTTAGCGTATTTAAGCATGTTTTTTTAATATGTCTGTTTATATTTGCTTGATATTTGGTATGCGCATTCCCCTTATAGCAAAAACGTGCATCATAAAGTGATTATTATTTGTGGGGGGTGAAATGGGCAAAAAAGGGATAAAAATGGTACATATTAAACGACAACAACTAGAAACACGAAATTCGGTGTGTACATTCCTCTAATTGAGTAGATACATAATATAAAAGTATTTTTATCCAAATTCATACTTTTAAGGGGTAAAATAGGAATAGAGGGATAAAAATGGTACCAACCAAACGGCTGTATCTAGAATAATGAAATTCGGTGTATACATTCCTCTGACTGCGTAGACACGGAAAATAGGCGAATTTTTCGAAATTAGTACTTTCAAGGGATACAATGGTACAGAGGGATAAAAATAGTACCAACTAAACGACCACAGCTAGAATGATAAAATTCTAATTGCGTAGAAACGTCAAGGGGGTAAAAATGGTACCAATGATGGAATTCGGTGTATACATTCCTCTGACTGCATAGACACGCAAAATAAAAAGTTTTTTCCAAATTCGTACTTTTTTCTTTTACGGTAAAAATTGGTTGAATCATGAAGTTAGGTTATTTTGCACTATGCACGTCTGATAATGGATTTTCAAAATTTGTACTTTTGGAATTCAAATAGAATGGAAATACAACCAACTGTAGCACCCACTATCTACCAATATGTATGGCTTTGAAAATATTTTTGAAAATATAAATATAAGAATATTTATTTTTTGAATTGACGTATTGGTAGCATTACCTTATAAGCGTGGTTTGAAATAATTAAAATATTATATTTATTTATAAAATTAACTTTTCAATATTTGTATTTGTTTTGGTTTGGCTATATTAAAAAAATTACACAGTGCAACACGAAAAAAAATAACCATATACGGACACCGCTACATGATAAAAGACCAAAAAAAAGACCCGTGTTTTTTTTTCCCCCAAAGTCATGCACTTTTTTTTATGGGCCCCCAGAGATTTGAGGCCTCGGTGTAATTTTTGGAAAAAAGTGATCATATTCTCAGGCTCATATCTTGCAAACCGTTCGGAATTTTGATTTACTCTCTGAGGCAAAGTTCTAGCTCTTGTCATAAAGAACATATAAAATCAAAAAAACTTCATCTTCAAGGTCAAAATCGCAAAAAACTTAAAGTGTGTGTAGGTAGCGTATACGTGCTGTTGATTAAGGATACTATCACTCATACGCACTGTAGTCCAACTGACCATTAACAGAAACAGTCTTGCAAGATATATTTTTCCTACCTAAACGGTGTTAAGAAGCATTCCTAGGAAGTTCATATGTTCTAGAAAGTTGTTTATTGAGATCTTAGGTACATTTTTGTAGTTGATTGTTTCCCTGAATTTTCAGCGGTTTGCTACCTATGGACCTGAACAGGGGAAAAAAGGTTAAAAAAATCGAATTTTTTTAAGTTTTTTGCGATTGACCTTGAAGATGAAGTTTTTTTTTGATTTTATATGTTCACAATTTTTGTTCTTTATGACAAGAGCTAGAACTTTGCCTCAGAGAGTAAATCAAAATTCCGAACGGTTTGCAAGATATGAGCCTGAGAATATGATCACTTTTTTCCAAAAATTACACCGAGGCCTCAAATTCTCTGGGGGCCCATAAAAAAAGTGCATGACTTTGGGGGAAAAAAACACGGGTCTTTTTTTTTTGGTCTTTTATCATGTAGCGGTGTCCGTATATGGTTATTTTGAAATGACTTCAAAAATGTTGCACAGTGTTATATTTTCCTGTACTACGGTCAAAAATATTTTCACGAAATTCACGCTTGCAACAGAGATATTTTCGGAATGATTTACAAAATGTTGGATTCCTAGTCGGCTTATACACATCTAAAGACAAAACTTCAAAATCCCAATTTTTATCTTTTTCCAAAAGACAACTACGTTATTTCACTAATAATTTTCCCGCCCTAATGCTCATTGTGATTTTCGCCTTAAAATATTACTTTTCAATCAGTACATTATCATTATTGAACTTTTGGCATTTGAATTTGTGGATCAAAAATGTTGGAAATCATCTGAAAAACACCTCTGCTCTAATCATTAGAAGTTTTGTTCAATTATATTTTTCCGTTCAAATGTTACAGAATTATTTCCAAATAATCTATTTCGAACCACTATGTACTGTGGTATCGTAGACTTTTGTGTAGTGTATCTTTGACTGTCTTGCACTGCTACGATTTTGCACACCACTGCAATGCCAGTGTTAACGGGGAAGTTTTAGTCTTAAGCGTGTGCTTTATTTTTATTTTTTTCTGTGTGTCATTTCATTTAAGACGGTATTATTTTCAACAAAATAATCACTGACTTCCTGACTTTTAGTAGTCGCCGCCTCCGATGCTGTTGCGAGTTGTGGCGAGCTGATCAGAATAACTTCCAGCCACAAATTATACAACAGACTTCACGGATGATTGACATTCGTTCGCTCGTTCGTTGCATTTGCAAATGATTGCGGGTGGCGGGCGATCATGCAAATTGCACTCATTTCAAAACTAAAGTTAATTATTTCAGCCGCTTGAGTGATGTTCAGCATTTTGTGAGTGACATGTTTATTACTTTTCCATAACAATTCATTAAATTAGAATACTTTAGCACTGGAACAATACACAAATGGGGATAGAGGCTACAAATATTGGAAGCTTAACAGTTCAATGTATGGACTTACAGCGGAGCGGAGTGTCAGCAGTGACACCAGCTGACATATATCCAGCTCTATGTTACTGTGCTATGTTAACACTGTAACCCAATCGGTTATGCTGCTCAGATGATGCGAGAGATTTGATCTGTCTTTGCTTTGCTAATTCAATTTGTTACAATGTCATGTGTGACAACATTTTACAGAAGTTATACTTTCATGCTTGAACAATGCTCGAGAATTTGACATTTTTATTGCTTCTCCATTATGATTTTCATTAATTCGAATTGAATTAGATTGTCGCACAAAGAATGAGTTGAAGAATTTCGAAAGAAACTGACTGATCACTACCCATGGCAAATGGCTGGAGATAGCATCATTAAATAATTTGCTTGCAGCGTGTGGGAAAATTGGTGTAAAAGGGATAAAAATGGTACCATCGCACAGTGGAATATTTTCATACAAGCTGCGGCAAAAATTAAAAGGAATAGAGCTAAGACCTTGAAATTTCATTCATATCTTCATTTCTATTTCCAAACTATATCAAAATGAAGTTTTTGTTTAAAACCGCCCATAATCACGCCTACTTCCCATGTAACATAAAATAAAAAACATCATTTATTTCTTATTTTAATATATACGTTAATGCAAATCTTTACCAGTTGAGATCATTTGAGACGATAATAAAATGAAAATTGACAGTGCCACGCCCAAAGGCCATAAGTTAAGTTTTATTTTTTTTCGATTTCGAAAACTCAGATAAAAGTTTATCAGATAAAAGTTCATCGAAAAATTTCGTCGAAATTTGATTTTCATACAAAAATTTCGTCAAAATTTGATTTTCTATAAAAATTTCGTCAAAATTTGATTTTTATCCAAAATGTTGTCGAAATTTATTTTTCATCCAAAAATTTCGTCGAAATTTGATTTTCATCCAAAAATTTCGTCGAAATTTCATTTTCATTGAAAATTATTTTCATGAAAATTTCGTCGATATTTCATTTTCATAGAGAATTTCATCGATATTTCATTTTCATAGAGAATTTCGTCGAAATTTCATTTTCATAGAGAATTTCGTCGAAATTTCATTTTCATACAGAATTTCGTCGAAATTTCATTTTCATAGAAAATTTCGTCGAAATTTCATTTTCATAGAGAATTTCGTCGAAATTTCATTTTCATAGAGAATTTCGTCGAAATCTCATTTTCATCGAAAATTTCGTCAAAATTTCATTTTCATAGAAAATTTCGTTGAAATTTCATTTTCATCTTTTAATCGATGGTAACCAGCTCTTATAAGTGAATAAATAAAGTAAGCTTAATATATCAGCCCAGTATTTGTAAAAAATCAAATAAAATGAAAAATCAAAAATTATTCCAAATATCCTGCCAAATAATCCAATAAATTTATCGACTGATTGATATTTTGCAATGCATACTTTAATAAATTTATTTCTGAAATCCTTTGTTATTGCCAGAGAAAATATTTGCCCTGTACAAAAATATGTTCAAATGTTGCTGTAGCAAAAGAGAATAATTTCCAATTGGATATTGCATTTTATTTTACCCTTTTTTGTAATTAAATCAAAGTTGCAGAATTTTCTCTTAGCAATGGTTAACTGAGACGCCAGTGTGTCAATATAGTAATACTCAGTGCTTCGCCCCATTCAGACGAAATAGAAGTTTGATACGTACGTGTTCCTTTTATAGCGTGAACGCGTCTTAAAGAGGATTTTTTGAAAAATTTGTACTTTTTGGTGACGATATGGAGCATAAAAGGGATGAAAATGGTACCAATCAAACAGCTGAAGCTGGAATCATGAAATTCGGATCTTCATACATCCCTCACGCAAAATAAATGTGTTTTTTTGAATTTTGTTCTTTTAAGAGATACAAATGGTGTTGAAAAGGCAAGGCCCACTAGTGACTTCCACGGGGATTTTGAATAAAGTACACTACGTTTCAAAATAATTGATTTATTCCAAAGCTGTACTTATATTAAAATTCCTAAATAACAAAAACAATTAGGAATTAAGAAAAATAAAGAAATATATACTCTAGATTAAACATACTTTTTGGTATGGAAACCACTAGGTACTTTTTAAAAATAATTCAATAAATTATTCCTTGAGCACTGCGTATGAGCCAACTTTTAAGTAATTCAGAATAAAATGGCGAAGGCTCAGGGACGCTACTTGACATTTTATAATTTTCGTTAAATTTTAATAATAAATTGACAATCAGAAAAAATATTATTTCACTTAAAATACTGAAGTGTTGCCAGATGGTAAGAAAATCATGGTGATTTTGGGAGTGGTTTTAACATTCCCCCCGCAGTATGACAAGAAGTTTCTTCGACGTCAGACTCTCGTTGTGGAGCAACTTCCAAAATCGCTAGCTTCGCTACAGGCCTCTCTAGAATTCCGTGTTGAGTAAGTACTTTCGCACTTCGAACCTGTCCATCACCTGCCAATCTCGTTTCCAAAACTTTACCCCGCAACCAGACATTACGAGGAAGAGAAGGGTCAACAATGATTACTAAGTCCCCATGACATAAAGGTTTCGAGCGTTCGAACCATTTCGCCCTACAAGTTAGGGAAGGCAAATATTCTGCTAGCCACTTCTTCCAAAATATGTTCGCATATTGTTGTGAAATCAGCCAGCTTTGTTTTAGTAACGTGCCCTTATCGCTGCAAAGTGACATCGGCTTTAATCCACTAGAACTTCCCACTAGGAAGTGATTTGGTGTTAAAGCTTCTTCAGTGTCCTCCTCCAAAGGGACATAAGCCAGTGGTCTCGAATTAATGATATTTTCAACTTCTATTAGCATACTTAATAGAAGCTCATCACAAGGAGACCTAGATGGCATAATTTTATATAAAATTGTTTTAACAGACCGTACCAGCCGCTCCCAAGCCCCTCCCATGTGAGGTGAGGCAGGTGGATTGAAATTCCACTTTGTTGTCGTGGTGGTAAATGTTTTTATCAACTCATCTTTGTCAACATCCGTCAATGCCTCTCGCAACTCTCTTTCTGCACCGACGAAATTCGTTCCGTTATCGCTGTAGAATTCACGGGGAATTCCTCTACGAGCCATAAAATTTCGAATGGCAAGAATACAGGAGTTCGTCGTTAGAGAATGTGCAATCTCAATGTGGACAGCCCTTACAGTCAAACATGTAAATAAGCACCCATAGCGTTTCTCTTTATGACGATTTATAGTGACCAGGATGGGCCCAAAAAAGTCTACACCTGTAAATGTAAACGGTGCACCAAAGGATGTGACACGAGCACGAGGCAGTCTTGCCATTTGAGGGTTTTGAGGAACTGCTTTCCGAATTTTACACATTTGGCAGAATCGGATTACTGATTTAAATGTAGCACGAAGTCTTGAAATGCTATATTTTTGTCTGATTTCATTGATAGCAGTTTCCTGATTGATATGATAGAACTTCTCGTGGTAATACAACAATATAAGTTTAGTAATATGGCTCTTTCGTGGTAAAATAATAGGACGCTTTTGCTCTCTAGGAATATCTGCGTTATCTATTCTACCGTACACTCGCAAAATTCCATCCTCTAAGTATGGTGATTTGTTGTAGATATCGCTGGATTTAGCAATATCCATACTTGACTTGAGGCAGGAGATTTCGGTAAAATAGTTTTCAAATTGGGCTTGTTTATATATAATAAGTTCTGCTTTTCGCAACTCCTCTTGAGTTAGTTCACCATTTCGTTTATCAAAATTTTGGCAATTACTGATAAAACGAAGAACAAAAGCTGCTGTTCTCAAAAGACGATTCCATTTCGAAAATCTCGATAAATTAAATATCATCTCCAGTTTGGTAATTTTAAATAAATGTTGCACACGTTCTTCCTCTGTTGACTCTGGCTGAGCTTCTGATTTAGGCCAATCTGCCTCAGTTTGGAATAGAAACTCTGGTCCTTCCAACCATCTACTATTATTTGAAATTTTGGGTATTTTTGACCATTTTGTAGCATCATCAGCAACATTTTGTTTGCTTGGAACCCACCTCCAGTCTTTGATTGAGGACAAATCCAAAATTTCGGTTATTCGGAAAGCTACAAATTGATGATATTTCCGGTGATCTGAATTTATCCAGCTTAGTACCGTTTTTGAATCGGACCAATAATATCTTCTGGAAATTTTAATTCCATGATTCTCGATTACAAATTTGGCAAAACGAGCTCCTATTAGAGCAGCCATTAGTTCAAGGCGTGGAACAGACGTAATTTTCATGGGTGCTACCCTAGTCTTCGACCCGACTATAGAACAGACAATGACTTCATTTTGCCTCAACCTGAAGTAGCACACTGCTGCATACCCATCTTTACTGGCGTCCACAAAAGTATGCAGTTGTACATCCAAATCATTATAATTTCCAAAACATTTCAAGTAACAACGAGGAATTTGTATATTTTGAATGTCAGGCAAAATATTAATCCATTGGGTCCATTTCGTTAATAATTCAGGAGGAATATTTTCGTCCCATTCAATTTTTGATCGCCATACTTCCTGCATGAGTACCTTTACATACATTATGATATGTCCTATAAGGCCAAGGGGATCGTATATTGACATTACTAATCTTAGCATTTCTCGTTTAGTCGGAGCCTTTTTCCCAGAAAAAATATCATTTTCCATTAACCATGCAGAAATTTTAAATGTGATTACATCCTCCTGATGTTCCCAAAAAACACCCAGTACCTTTTCTATTTGTTTCTCTTCTTTTAAATTGAGACATTTAACACATTGCGAATCAGTTGCCGGCAGACAGTTCATTACTAAATTGTTGTTCGAAATCCAATTTCTTATATTAAAACCTCCTTGCCGATGTATATACGATACATCCGAAATAAGTCCTATAGCCTCGTGTGGAGTATCGACTGAATTAAGGAGATCGTCTACATAATGATTTTCTTTTATTGATTTTGCTGCTGCAGGAAATTCCGGTTCGAATTGAGTGGCATTTAAATTTTTTACGTATTGAGAAATGCTAGGAGCACATGTAGCTCCGAATATCATGACGTCCATTACGTAGACATCGGGATCTTTGTTGACATTACAATCACGCCAAAGAAACCTTTGAACGTCGCGGTCATCGGGGCGTATATAAACTTGGTGGAACATCTCCTCGATGTCCCCACAAATAGCTACAGATTTCTGGCGAAATGAAAATAATATTGATGGCAAAGAAGCTAAAAAATCAGGCCCTTTTAATAAAAATGAATTTAGGGATAATCCGTTTGATTTCGCCGCTGCATCCCAAACGACTCTGGATTTACCGGGTTTATTTTTATTAAAAACGGCAAAAATTGGAAGGTACCAAATTTTTCCATCAGCACGGTTAATTTCGTTATCCTTTAACTTCCGTATGTAGCCTTTGGATAAATATTTTGAAATTGTATCTTTAAAAATATTTAGAAGATCAGCATTGTAATTCAATTTTCGTTCTAGACAGTTTAATCGTTTTAAAGCCATTTCGTAGCTATCTGGCAATTCAATTACATCGAATTTCCACAACAAAGGCACTTCGTAGTGACCATTTTCTTTTTGTTTTGTAAAAGTATTTAACAAATATAACGCTCGCTTATCATCGTCGGATATAAGAGGATCTTTAACACTAATTCCAATACTATCAAGAGCATAGAAACTTCTAACCAAGCCATCTAAGTCTTCATCATTAGTAGAGCAGTCGCAAATATGAAAGTTAAAGTTCTTACTTGTGTTATTTTCTGCAATGGTGCCGTAAATAAGCCATCCAATTTTCGTATAAACTGCAACGGGCTCATGTGGAGATCCCTCGCGGATCCTGCTTGAAATGCCCAAATTGAAATGGTTCAAACCAATCAATATCTTTGGTACTGCTTCGTTGTAGCTTGTTATAGGTAGATTGCGCAGGTGGCGGTAACGTTGTGACAATATTCCGTAGTTCAATGACTGTATTGGCAAATTTAGAGAACTTACAGTGCACACATTTATAGCTATTCGTCTTTTATTTCCACCTGAAATATCAATTGTTAATTTTCGTGAACTCCTTTCGTTTCTTTCTATACCTCCAGTCCACCGTAGACATAAGGGATTAGAAACACCTTTAATCTCCAATTGGTCCAATAATGATTCGTCCATCAAGCTGATTGACGACCCTTCGTCAATGAATGCAAACGTATCAACAGTTCTATGTTTCCCATATACTCGAATAGGGATTATTTTAAATAATATATCACTTATTTTTGCACTGTGTGAATTATTAAATACTTCTTCAATATTGTTGTTTACATTTACGTTTGACATTTCGTTATTTTCGGTATTCGCGGGTTCGGTATATCGGTGTAATGAAGTGTGGTGGAAATATTCACAACCCTCTTTACCACACCTTCTTTTTCGTTTACATTCGCCGTTATGCTTTGACAAACAAAATTTGCAAAGTTTGTGTTTTCTCACCACACTCCATTTCTCCCCACGATCAAGAGAATGATATGTTTGACAAACAGTCACTGCTTTGCAGTTGTTGTTGCACACGAGACATTTACGTTCATCATTGTGCGTATGTACGTATGCTCTTTTGTTTGTTGTTGTCGTTATTGATTTTTCTTTGTAGCTTTTGTTCGTATAACAGTGGTCAATTGTTATACTGCTTGCAGTGATACCAATACTAAAAATCCACTTGTCAAATTCGGACAAATTTGGTTTTCTGTTTTGGTTCATCAGCTGTATTTTTTCATTTGCCCACTGCATTTGATATGAAGGTGGAAGTTTGTTTATTAGCTCAAGGAGCAGTGATGAATTGTTTAATTCATCACTTAAGTTGCTGGCATTTATAATGGAGATTAGACTTCGGACGTTTATTGCAAAGGAGGTAAGTGTTTTTAAATTATTTTCATCAACTATTGGTGAAGTTTTAATTCTATTTTTAATTGAATTTACAATTTTTTCTGGTTGGCCGTACAACATGCGGAGTACTTGAATTACTCCAGGTACATTAGATGGATGGACCAACATTTGCTGAACGCTGTGGAGGGCTTCCCCTTTAAGGGATTTTTGCAGACGAATTAAATTCTCTGCATTGGTGAAGGCACAGGCGGCGGTTGACCATTCAAAGGTGGAGTAAAATGTAGGCCATTCTTCTGGATGTCCGGCAAATATAGGCAACTCTTTTGGTACAGACTGTCTGGCGTTTACGTGGTTTGGTAGAAATCTGTGAGGAGGTTCTAGATTTGGTAGTTGTGATGGCGAGTTAGCTGCTACGTTGGGTGAAATATACGAGGTAGATGAAATTGGTGCGTTCCGATGAAATGTTGGAGGAGGCTCCGTATTTGCTCGTTGAGTAGGCGAGTTTGCTGATACGTTGGGTGGAATATACAAGGTAGATGATATTGGTACGTTTTGAATAAATGTTTGAGGGACAGAATTTGATGTAAACATCAGTGTCTGTTGATTTTGTGGAATGTACGATTCATTCGTATTATAACACAATGTGGATGGTAGAAATGAGTTGATCGTGGCCGAATAATTTGTCGAAATATTGACGTTTTCATCAGGTGAGTGCATGGCTGTTGTTTGATTATACTGCGTTCGTTCTGGAAGGGCGCTGCAATTGGCAGTGACCATGGTACAATTTGGTGCCGTGGTCATAGTACAATTTGGTTCAGTGGTCATTGTACAATTTGGTACAGTGGTCATAGTACAACTTGGTACATACAAATTGTTGGCATCATTTAAGACAGTCGGTTGGATCAACACCTTTGAATTCTGCAATATTTGTCTTGTAGATATATTGCAATAAACGCTTTCATCGGCCACGTAGGACTCTTGTTGATAAGTGGAGATATCTTGTGTTTTAGTCACAGGTCGTTGACTGGTGTCAGGGTTTTGTTCTGTCGGTTTTTGTTTTTCTGGCATTTCTTTTAGCCAATTATGGACGGACTGAGACTTATTGGACGAAGTATCACTCAAACCTTCTGCTTCTTCTAGAAGCTGATATTTTTTGTTTAAATATTCACGATTGAATGCTCGCTCTTCTTCTAGTCGCTGGAGTTTTAATTTGATTTTACGTGACTCTGATACATTAGATCGCGTAGAACTCCGACTTCTGCCACTTGGTGCAGGGGAGTCTGGTCTAAAAGTAGAACAGTCTGCACACTTATAGCTACTTTCATTAGTGTCGTTTGCACACTTTTGGTGAAATAATTTATGACATTCGATACATGATGTCATATTTTCGTCAGGGGGATACTGGCATAGTGAACAATTGTGATCATGTTGTTCGTTTTGTTGTTGACCCTCTGAAATTGTCTCCATTTTGTACTTACTGTGAGATTGGCAAGGTAGTTGTTGACGCTGTTGCTGGTCCAAGGTATGACGTTGTAGACAGCAAAAAGAATTTTAAAATGTTGAAAAGGCAAGGCCCACTAGTGACTTCCACGGGGATTTTGAATAAAGTACACTACGTTTCAAAATAATTGATTTATTCCAAAGCTGTACTTATATTAAAATTCCTAAATAACAAAAACAATTAGGAATTAAGAAAAATAAAGAAATATATACTCTAGATTAAACATACTTTTTGGTATGGAAACCACTAGGTACTTTTTAAAAATAATTCAATAAATTATTCCTTGAGCACTGCGTATGAGCCAACTTGTAAGTAATTCAGAATAAAATGGCGAAGGCTCAGGGACGCTACTTGACATTTTATAATTTTCGTTAAATTTTAATAATAAATTGACAATCAGAAAAAATATTATTTCACTTAAAATACTGAAGTGTTGCCAGATGGTAAGAAAATCATGGTGATTTTGGGAGTGGTTTTAACAAATGGTTTAAGCCAAATCTTTGTAGCTAGAGTCGTGTAGTAATGAATGTTTCGAAATTTGTACTTTTAAAATGGAAAAGGGAAAACTGGTTTACATTCTTCTTCTTCTTTGTAGTCTCGCAAACATAAGAATATTAAAAATATGTGTTGTCATTTATTTTGGTTTAAGACCAAAGGTTGTGCTAAAGTCTTCAGCAGAACCCAAAATTAGCAAAAAGGCAAAGTGAGACCTTTATTTTTGCAGCTAAAAGTTGACTGCGCAGTTTCGATGGGCGCTACCCCATATCGTCAGAACTTTCGCAACGAATGTATGTCTTTGACTTAAAACAGGGTTCATATTAGTACCAGCGGTCACATATGACAAATGAGAAGCGCTGATAAACAAAATATTCCACCGAACTAAGTCGACACACTAAAAAACCTCACTTTGCCAATTCAATGTTATGCATGTGCTCGCATCGCTCGCAACAATGCAAAGGTTGTTGTTGTACCGTCTTCACTGTACCTCGTGCATATTGTTGTTGTTTGTATGTCTAGTTGGTCTGTTATGTTGTATGTGTTGTCATTTATTTTGGTTTAAGACCAAAGGTTGTACTAAAGTCTTCAGCAGATCCAGGTATATACAGGGTGGCTGATGAATTCTGCTACCATGCTACTTAATACTGCTGTTAAATGAGTTTTTCTTTGCAGAACTGCAACGAAAGTGAATCCCTTTCAACACTATGTGTTTTCAACGGGATTATGCGTCTTGCCACATAGCCAGGTACTGCTATGAGAGAATTGCTGCGAAAGTTCCCCAATAAGCTGATTTCTAGAAACTCGACATTTCGTTGACCCCCAAAATCTCCCGAACTCACTGCACCTACTTTTTTCTTGTGGGGTTATTTCAACAGGAAGTTTATAAAATAAATCCAAAAAATTGGAGATTTAAAGCAATGCATTCGAACAGCAATTGAGACAATTCTTACTGAAACTCTACAGGAAGTAATGAATAATGAATTTTGCACATGTGTCACCGACTATGGATTTCATTTAAATTCTATTATTTTTAAAACGCGTTAAAAAGGTTTAAAAAACATGTATCAGTTGTCAAATGAACAAAGAAAAAATAATTTATATGAATTAAACAAAGAATTATTTGAGTTTCTTAATGTAGGGTCATTCATCAGCCACCCTGTATATAAAAATATAAATATATTTTTTATTTTGTTTTATTTCGATCTGTAGTCAGAGTTATTTATAGCCCCCATACGAATTTCACTCCCGATTTGACTCTTTTCACTCTAGATACCACATATTTTAACAGATTTTCTTCAAAATTAGCAAAACATCTTATAGTTCAACTAGAAACACCTGCGGTAAAAATGAGTCAGATCGGTTCAGATTTATATATAGTTCCCATACAAATTTCACTCCCGATTTCACTTCTTCCACTCTATAAACCACATATTTCAACAGATCTTTTTCAAATCATTCAAAATATCTTATATTTCAACTAGAAACGCCCATGGTGAAAATGGGTCAGATCGGTTCAGATTTACATATAGCTCCAATACAAATTTCGCTCCCATATAGACTTTTTCCGCCCCAGAAACCACGAATTTTCACCGAATTTCTTTGAAGTGAGCATCACACGTTATATTTAAACTGGTAGAACTTATTTTGAAAGTTAGTCACTTTAATCCATGTTTGGATATGGCCCCGATAGAAATATTCTTTTCGATTTGACAAATTGGACCAGGTCATATTAGCTTATGATTAGGAAACATACAAAAATTCTTCCCGTCTTCACTTTTTACCGAGTTAAATTGTATTCGGATAGAAAGTGGAGTGTATCATATAGTCGGTCCCGCCCGACTTTAGCCTTTCCTTACTTGTTCTTCTTATGATGTAAATTTTGCTTTCTGTGGTGATAACTCATCAGTGGGGCTTCTGTATAGAGTGCTTGTGTTACCATGCTGTTATCAGCCGTATATATATTTACATTTTTCCAAATTAAACTATACGTTTTATATAAGGGTCCGCCAAATAAAATTTTTTGAAAATGTTCTGTATTTCACCAATGGATTCACGAATATTGTCCTTTAAAGCGTCAAATGTCAATGGTCCAACGGTAATAGTCCAACGGTGTCAAATCGCAGCTCCGAGGTGGCCAAACGACATCAGCTCTGCGGCTGATAACGCGATCTTCAAAAACAGGGCGCAAAACATCGAGTGTAGCTTCGGCTGTGTGGCACGTAGTGCCGTCCTGTTGAAACCAAATGTTGCCAATATCCTCCTCTTCAATTCAAAACGATCGCCATTGACCCGATTATGCCCCTGGACCAAAATCCGCACCAAACAGTGACACGTTTTGGATGTATCGGCTTTTCAATGTATGCGTGCCGGTTTTCTGTGCCCCAAATGCGACAATTTTGCTTGTTTACATACCCGCCAAGATCAAAATGAGCTTCATCTGAAAAGATGATTTTTTGGGCAAAATCGGCAAAGTAATGTCGCAATATTTCCCAGCGTTGTTCAAGCGTATACAGCGGAAGGATAAAACTAATTATCTGTCAAATCAGACATGAGCTAAGTGTTACCATTCACGAAATAAGCACTAGTTGAAAAAAAAACGTTAGATGACGGACCCTTTATATACGCGCAATATAAATATTATTGTTGTCGCAATATTTTTCCAAGCAAAACGATTTCGAATTATGTTAAGACCCCAAATCTGTAACTCAAAACCTAAAGAGACTAGATGGCAAAAAGGCCAAGTAAGCTCGAAGATATCTCGTCTACGAATGTGTAAGATTTGTGTAAGACATGGAGCTGCGTGAAACGATTATTTCCAATAAAAACGATTTCCATCCACGATGGGAGGCACACGGTTAGATCGTGTACTTTATATAATTTCTCTGTCTCCACACTATTAAATAATTTCGCCACAGTCATATTTCCATTAAATAATAGATTTAATTTATTCCCAGTAAAGTTACCGCATAACAAATCATATGTAATTATTAAAATTAATAACGAAATAATTTCGTGTTAACCGATATAACAAATAATCGACAGATAGGGGGAGGTTGCACATGCAAACATAATTAAATGGGAGGTACTTGTTACGCGACGAAATCTATTAGACATTTTCGACGACATCACCTGTCGTAGTGATTTTCTCAGCCGAGTTAATGCAAAATGCAAAAATTAAAATAAAATATGCTTAACACATCATTTTATTAACACATCATTTCTCGCAGCTAGCTAATTGATGTGGGAACAGTGCAATTGATATGGGAACAGTGCAGTGCAAGCACCAAGTAATTAAAATGCCGTGAAGTGAAACAGTTAATGAAATAAATTAAATTAGAGGCATTTAGAACTCTAGTTAAAACTTACTTGAATCTTCGATGACGAAACGTTTTGTATTCGATGATTTTAAATAAGAAGAAGATTCCATAGTGCTTCTAGGCTTCTTTCTCAACACACAATTTGCGGTTGCTGTTGTTGTTGTGGATTTTTTCCTGGTCAAAGTGCACAGGTGTACTAAATCCGTTTTAATCCTTTTTAATCCTTTTTGATGTGATTTGATTGATGTTTGACGCTTTCGTTAAACCCGCTGACTTCTCCTCATTGTTGGAATTCAATTGAAATGGTGTGAAAAACTGCAAAGTAATAAAAATGAAAACAAAATAGTTATTCAGATTTGCCGATTGATGTAATAGTTGAGGAAACTTGCATCACAAGCCTGCTGGGCAGGAGGGAGTTTGATTCGAATTAAATTGTACGTTTATGTGTAAAGACTCGAGCACTCGCTTAAGTTACGATGGACGATTGGGAAGTGTGGGAAAATAGCTTCAATATTTTGAAAATATCAGGAGGAAAAAAATACCGGGAGAAAAATAAGAAATATCTAAAATTCAAGTTTATAATATTTTTCCCGTCAATTTTCAGAGTTTTTAAGATTTTTGCGTTTTTACCTACAACATGTTTGTGGAATGTCTAACCTCTGTGAACATATACATAAGTACCCATTTAAAAGTTATTTAGTGATTCTGTGTGTATATTTGAAAGCTCCAAGTTCATCTTTTATTTCACACTACACTAATTTCAAGTGTAATTCAAAAGACACCAATTGAAATCCAAAAATTCCATTTGAAATTCAAAAAATATCAATTAAAATTCAAAAATATCATTTGAAATTCAAAACTCGTCATTTGTAATTCAAAAGACACCATTTGAAATTCAATAGTCGTCATATGAAATTCAAAACTCGTCATTTGTAATTCAAAAGACACCATTTGAAATTCAAAACTCGTCATTTTAATTCAAAAGACCATTTGAAATTCAATAGTCGTCATATGAAATTCAAAACTCGTCATTTGAAATTCAAAACTCGTCATTTATAATTCAAAATACACCATTTAAAATTCATACACCATAAAAATAAATTTCATTTGAAATTCAAAAATTATTCCATTTGAAATTCAAAAGATTCCATTTGAAATTGAAAAATGTAAACAAACTTTTTTAAGAAAAATATACATTAGGGGTAGCATTTATTTTTTCTGCAAATTTGTAACTTCATATAGTGTTTATAACCTTCACCAGCTCAGGGAGCATCTGCATATAATTTATAAGGACTTGCATTTTACTTAGGGTTGGATTATTTGTGTGGGAGGTACAACAAATCATAACTTTTTAAAGGTATAAAGTGATTGTAAAACCATTTCCAATATTAAATTGTTACTGATCAGTTTTATTTTAACCAAAGCTTATGCCTCTTTGTGTGAGAGGTCTTGCAATATCGCTCATATTGCAGGTGTATATAACGTCTATGAAAACATTACTAATGAACAAATTTCAGAGTATTCCGATCGATATAGAAGTTATAAAATCTTTAAATTTAAATAGTTTAGAGTAATTTGCGTGAGAGATACGTAAATCTGTTTTCTGAACAGCAGAATATTAAAGTTTACAGAAATAAATAAATGCTACCAAACCTAATGTATATTTTGCTTAAATAATTCTGTTTACACTTTTTGAATTGCAAAAGGAATAATTTTTGAATTTCAAATGGAAACTTATGAATTTCAAATGGTGTCTTTTGAATTACTTATGATGAGTTTTGAATTGCAAATGACGAGTTTTGGATTTCAAATGTTGTCTTTTGAATTACAAATGGCGAGTTTTGAATTTCAAATGGAATTTTTGAATTTCAAGTGATATTTTTATACCCTCCACCTCCAGGATGGGGGTATACTAACTCTGTCATTCCGTTTGTAACACCTTGAAATATCGACCTGAGACCCTATAAAGTATATATATTCTTGATCGTCATAAAATTCTAAGACAATCTAGCCATGTCCGTCCGTCCGTCTGTTGAAAGCACGCTAGCATCTGAACGAAAGGAGCTGGAACGTTCAAATTTTCTACAAATGCGTCTTATAGTCGTAGATCGGTTGGGATTGAAACGGGGCGAAATCGGCCCAAAGGGACATTTTTCTCTCACAAGGACTAAAAATACCAATAATAATCCCTAATATTTTAGCGTATTTAAGCATGTTTTTTTGAATATGTCTGTTTATATTTGCTTGATATTTGGTATGCGCATTCCCCTTATAGCAAAAACGTGCACCATAAAGTGATTCTTATTTGTAGGGGTGAAATGGGGCAAAAAAAAGGGTAAAAATGGTACATATTAGACGACAGCAGCTAGAAACACGAAATTCAGTGTGTACATTCCTCTAATTGAGTAGATACATAATATAAAAGTATTTTTTACTTTTAGGGGGTAAAATGGGAATAGAGGGATAAAAATGGTACCAACCAAACGGTTCTACCGAGAATAATGAAATTCGGTGTTTACATTCCTCTGACTGCGTAGACACGCAAAATAAAAAGTTATTTCCCAAATTCGTACTTTTTCTTTTACGGCAAATTGGTTGAATCATGAAGTTAGGTTATTTTGCACTATGTACGCCTGATAATGGATTTTCAAAATTTGTACTTTTGGAATTAAAATAGAATGGAAGTACAACCAACTGTAGCACCAACTATCTACCAATATTTATGGTATTTAAGCTTTTTGAAAATATAAATATAAGAACATTTATTTTTTGATTTGAAATAAAAAATAGTTTGAAATAATTAAAATATTATATTTATTTATAAAATTATTTTTTTCAATATTTGTATTTGTTTTGGTTTGGCTATATTAAAAAAATTATATATTCCTGTAATATTACTGCACTTCTGCACGAAAACCAACAACCACTGTGGAATGCAATCCATGGTGGAGGGTATATAAAGTTCGGCCCGGCCGAACTTAACGCCGTTTTTACTTATTAGTAATAGCGTAGTTTCTACTTGTCAAATTGTCGAAGAATAAAAGCCTCAAAAGTGACAGATATCGAAATACCGGGTGATTCGAAATAACACCTCTTGTTGGAAAACCCTTTATTAAGTTTATTTTTGGTTTGTTTTTTTAGTACAGCAATCCTGGTATACAACATGTTTGTTGAAGGTCTGTGGATCTACATAACTCAGTGAAAATATATATAAATGACCAAAAATCTAATGTGATTCTATGTATATTTGAAAACTCCTAGTTCATCTTTTAACGCTTTCTTCGAAGAATTTCATTTATACCATATTGATAATATCTTAGATGTTTTCAAAGTACTTGCTTATGCACTATAATACATAATACCGTACGACAATTTTTAAAAAAAATCTTTACACTTAAACCGGATGGCATGCATATTAGACTATAGGCAAAATATTGCTCCTTCACTGGACAAAAAAGTTCCAAAGGATACAATTTTACATACTTGTTAGCACCCTACGATAACGGTATTAGTGTGAAATTGAAGAGAAGAATATCTATTAAAAATATTTTAAATATTGTGCTTCTATATGTATTAGTTCAGCATTAGCATCTATTTCAAGTTTACCCCTTATTTGTTCCAGTTTATTCATATCTTGCTTTTTAAGAGACAAACATTTTAAAGGGTTGTTAATTCTAGACTAATATCAATAAAAGCTTGAAATTTAAAGTATTTTTAGAACATATTCTCTTCTTTGATTTGACATTTATACAGGTGTCATAGGTTGCGAATAAGTATTAAAAATGTTATCCTTTGGAAATTTTTCATCCTTTTAAGTGGCAACAGGGTGAGAAAATGAAAAACTTAAAATGTCAAATAACTCTATTCCACAGATTTCTACCATTTGGTGCAAGTGTAGTACGGACTGTCGAACAGTGTAAATGAACAAACGCTGTTTCTTAATTAAAATGAGTCGTACGAACTATGTTAAGAAGGTTTTCATTATAAAGGGTGATTTTTTAAAAGCTATAGGAAAGTTTTCAAAAAAAAAACACATAAAATTCAGAAAAATGCATGAAATCTTTATTTGAATCGCTAGTACGGTCCATATAATTTAATGTTTGAAGATTATTTGACGTAAATGTTGACCTTGACTGCGCCTCAAATGGTCCATCCATGTATAACATTTTCTGATGTATTTTGTCTTTCAAAACTCGAAAACGATATTAAAATAAATTATATGGTATTTTTTTAATTTTTTACTAAATATCCAAAGGTACCTTAAATATTCGTACTCTCATTTTGGAAATATAAGTCCGATAATACCCGGTTAAATTTAAAGAAACTCATGATGGCTACAAATATTGCCAATAATTCAAAAATATGGGAAAAAATATTTTTTAATAAAAATAGAAAAAAAAGTCGAAAAAGTAAAAAAATTTGATTAAATTAATTTCCGTCTACAACGAGTATCACAACTTCTACATTTACCCATAGATTTTTTACAATAAACTTTGTTTTTGCATTAGAATGTTATCTATTAAAATATAAAACAAAATACTTTTTCCCTATTTATACCCTACACCACTTCGTGGACTAGGGTATTATATGTTAGTTTCGCGCCAAATGTTTGTAACACCAATAAATAATTGAGCTAGACCCACCTTTAAGTATACGGATCGGCTTAGAATCACCAGCTCAATCGATTTAATGTCAGTCCGTCCGTCCGTCTGCTGTCCATCTAAGCTTGTTCGCACTCTACAGGTCGCAATTGTGGTCCCATTGTCATGAAATTTGGCGAAAGTTACTTTTTTTGGCCAAGGACTATTGGTATTGAATTTGGAGAAAATCGGTTCAAATTTAGATATAGCCTCCATATAAATATCCCTATAATTTACACTATTACTGCTCTAGAATACACATTTTACATGGGATCATGACCAAATTTTCAGGATCGTGTTATATTTGAACTAGAAACAGCTCACGTGAAAGTGGACCACATGGGTCTATGTTTTCATATAGCCCCCATACGAATGTACCTCCGATTTACAATATTACTGCTCTAAAATGAACAATTTAAAACGGATCCTGATCAAATTTTCCACACAATGTTACATTTATACTAGAAACACGTATTTTCAAAGCCAGCTATATAGGTCAATGTTTTGGAATAGCCCCCATACAAATGGGCCCCCAGTTTACACTATTATCGCTCTAGAACCCACATCTTACATTGGATCTTGATAAAATTTTGCAGATCATGTTATATTTCAATAAAGAATACCTACTTTGAAAGTGATCTATAAAGGCCCACTTTTTAATGTAGCGCCCTTACAAGTGGGCCCACTTTTGAATTATTTCCTTACAAATGCCCCATTTTAATTTTTACCCCTCAAGAACGCAAATTTTACATCGGATTTTTTTTTTTCAAATTTTGCAGATTATATTATATTTCAACTAAGAATACAAAGTCAAATATATGTGTCCATTCTTTGGAATAACCCAAATTTGGCCCTAATACAGCTCTACATCGGATCATGATATATTTCAACTATGAATACCTACCGTGAATGAGAAATATATAGGCCTATGTTTTGGACCAGGCCCCAAGTATTGTTATAGGCCTCCTTTCAAATGTCGGTCCGATTCATCCTATATTCGTTAAATATGACTAAAGATGAATTTATGGTAAACTGTATAATTTATATGAAGTACATAAAATTGCTCCCATGAAACACCTGGGTTTAGTAATATAAGCGAGGTATATACGCATGGAGTGGTGTAGGGTATTACATAGTCGGCCCGTCCGACTTTAGCCTTTCCTTACTTGTTTTAATTACTTTTTTATACAATGTTTAATTTTGTATAATTTAAAAAATTTTGCTTAAAAAATACAAATTTATTGTTTTATTATGGTACTTCAAATATTTCATTTTTTATTAATACTACATAATATAAGTTAATTAAGTAGATTAATTTATTTAATACTAATTTAACATAATATTAGATAAATATTTCCTATTGTCAGTTCTACCGAACAAATCATAAAATAATCCATAATGTCGTACGTCTTTTGGACTCTATCAGGTTTTTTCTTCTGACAGAGGCAGTCAGAAGAAAAAAAAACATATTATCTTAGAAATCTATGTTCAGAATAAATGGAAATTCTAAGATTTATTTTCATTTTCTAAAGATATTGTTCGAAAGATACAACAAAGATTAGCTCTTGGTTACTATGCCCCTATGCAAGTGAAGCCGAGTGTTTGTGTATTGTGATTAATCCATTTACTTTGGAAGTGTCACCCCATAAATAAGAAATTAATTCAAACGATCTATTTCTTTGATATACACATGTACATATATATGTGTTTGTATTCATTTTAGTTTTAAATCAATAAAATTCGATCAAATTTAAATTGCATACACAACACTTTCGCCAAGGTTATCTGCTGGCAACTCCAATTGAAAATTGCTACAAGTCATTTGGAGGGGATTTTTAATCAACCGTCCCCCAAATGTGGTGCTTCACCACAGCTAACACAGATTAGATGTTCCTAGAATTGTGATTTGTTTTTCTTTTGGCTAGCCGGTCTGTCACTGCCTCTATGAACCATCCTCGTATAATTATATACAGTGCTAAATTATACAAAAATCACCCTAGTTTTTATTGTCTGCCGCAGGCTGTCTACTGCCTGCACCTTCATTATGGACACCCATAATAGCTTACATAGTTTATCGATCTATCATCGTCAGCATCACATCGCCACCATCATCGCAATAGTAATCGGCATCGTCATAAATATGGATATTTTCTATGCAAATTTTAGACGTTTTGTTTGAAAAATGTTATAATTACCGTGAACGGCTGTAGTTACAATTTTTTATTAATTAATGGCCCTTTTATTCATTTATTTTGCAAATCAGTTGTTTATGGGCCCGAACCAGTTTTATCGTTTTATATTCATTTGAGTGAATATAGCAAAAAAAGCACATCACGTTTACTGCATAAAGTGCTATTTGTTAACCATTATCACTGTGGAAACATTTTAGAGCAGCACTCAAAGAAATATTGTCCGTTAATATCGAATGAATGTTCGATACATTCGATATAAGAGGTTCTGCAATTAATCAAATCTAAGTGGTTCCTTTTATTCAAACACACGCTTAATGACTAATTCGGAGTAAGAAGTAATCAAGAAGGTGAAAGAATCTAAGATGAATGCAAAATTCGGAGTATAAAACAGGAAAATTTAAAGATTCGAAGTCTCGAAGAATACACGATCATTGGAAATCCTACAGTCTTGAAGAATACTCGATCAGTGATAACTTCGGAGTCTTGCATAATAAACGATCCATGACAATGTCGGAGTCTTGAGGAATTCACGAACCTAAAACAAACTCGACGATAAATTTGGAGGCTGAAAAAGACTAAGGTCGATTGCACAAAATAGAAGACTGCAAGAATCAGTTTCGATAATAAAGCCAAAGTATTGAAAATCTATAATTTATGAAAAATTCGCGGTCAAAATTCATGTAAGATCGCTGACATAGTTGAATTAAATTCGGTGTTTTGAAGAATTCATGTGCAAAAATCTATCTAGAAAATTTGGAGTCCCCAAAAATCCACAATAGAGGAAAATTCAGAGTCTCAAAAAATAAACAATCGAGGAAAAATTCGGAGTTTCAAAAAATAAACAATCGAGGAAAAATTCGGAGTCTCAAAAAATAAACAATCGATGAAAAATTCGGAGTCTCAAAAAATAAACAATCGAGGAAAAATTCGGAGTCTCAAAAAATCCACAATGGAGGGAAATTAGGAGTCTTCAAGAATCCATGATCAAGGAAAACTTCGGTGTCTCCAAGAATCTACGAACAAAGAAAAATTCGGAGTTTCGAAAAATCCACGATCGAGGAAAAATTCGGAGTTTCGAAAAATCCACGATCGAGGAAAAATTCGGAGTTTCGAAAAATCCACGATCGAGGAAAAATTCGGAGTTTCGAAAAATCCACGATCGAGGAAAAATTCGGAGTTTCGAAAAATCCACGATCGAGGAAAAATTCGGAGTTTCGAAAAATCCACGATCGAGGAAAAATTCGGAGTTTCGAAAAATCCACGATCGAGGAAAAATTCGGAGTTTCGAAAAATCCACGATCGAGGAAAAATTCGGAGTTTCGAAAAATCCACGATCGAGGAAAAATTCGGAGTTTCGAAAAATCCACGATCGAGGAAAAATTCGGAGTTTCGAAAAATCCACGATCGAGGAAAAATTCGGAGTTTCGAAAAATCCACGATCGAGGAAAAATTCGGAGTTTCGAAAAATCCACGATCGAGGAAAAATTCGGAGTTTCGAAAAATCCACGATCGAGGAAAAATTCGGAGTTTCGAAAAATCCACGATCGAGGAAAAATTCGGAGTTTCGAAAAATCCACGATCGAGGAAAAATTCGGAGTTTCGAAAAATCCACGATCGAGGAAAAATTCGGAGTTTCGAAAAATCCACGATCGAGGAAAAATTCTGAGTTTCGAAAAATCCACGATCGAGGAAATATTCGTAGTATCCGAGAATCCACGATCAAGGACAAATTCGGAGTTTCGAAAAATCCACGATCGAAGAAATATTCGGAGTCTCCATCAATCCACGGTCAAGGAAAAATTCGGAGTTTCCAAAAATCCACAATTGAAGAAATATTCGGAGTATCCATGAATCCACGATCAAGGAAAAACTCGGAGTTTCCAAAAATCCGCGATCGAAGAAATATTCGGATCTCCATGAATCCAAATCAAGGGAAATTCGGGGTTTCCAAAAAACCACGATCGAATCTCCAAGAATCAACGATCGAGGAAAAATTCGGAGTCTGCAAGAATCCACGGTCTAGGAAAAATTCGGAGTCTGCAATAATGCACGGTCAGGAAAAATTCGGAGTCTGCAATAATCAACAGTATAGGAAAAATTCGCAGTCTCCCAAAATCAACGATCGAGAAAAAAATTCTAAGTCTACAAGAATCTATGAACCATGAAAAGAAGAATCCACGATCCATGGAAAATTCGGAGTCTCCAAGAATCGATATCTATTTTACAGTCCTAAAGATAGATACCACGATCGATATCTAGTTTACAGTCCCAAAGAAAGCACGATCGAGATCTAGTTGGCAGATTACATAATAAGCGAAAATTTCGGAGTCCTAAAGAATCCTTGATCTATTACTTATAATAGATCAAAAATAAGCGGTTAATGACAATATGAAAAATAATAATTCCGTAATTCTTGACATTTTGTTAAAGAAGGAAATTCGGAATTCTAAATTAACGATCGTTGAAAGATTCGGAGTCCTAACGAAACCATGATCGATAACTAATAATTGATTTAAAAACACTCGAATAATGACTTTTTCGGAGTTTTAATAAATCCACGATTAACCAGAATTCGATGAAAATTCGGAGTTAACATTTAATGGTCGTAGAATGATTCGGAGTCCTAACGAAACCATGATAAATAATTGATTAAAAACACTCGAATAATGACATTTTCAGAGTTTTAATAAATCCACGATTAACCAGAATTCGATGAAAATTCGGAGTTAACATTTAACGATCATAGAATGATTCGGAGTCCTAACGAAACCATGATCGATAACTAATAATTGATAAAACACACTCGAATAATGAGAAACACACTCGGAGTTTTAATAAATCCACGATTAACCAGAATTCGATGAAAATTCGGAGTTAACATTTAATGATCATAGAATGATTCGGAGTCCTAACGAAACCATGATCGATAACTAATAATTGATTAAAACACTCCAATAATGACATTTTCGGAGTTTTAATAAATCCACGATTAACCAGAATTCGATGAAAATTCGGAGTTAACATTTAATGATCGTAGAATGATTTGGAGTCCTAACGAAACCATGATCGATATCTAATAATTAATTAAAAACACTCGATTAATGACATCTTCGGAGTTTTAGTAAATCCACGATTAACCAGAATTCGATGAAAATTCGGAGTTAATATTTAATGATCGTAGAATGATTCGGAGTCCTAACGAAGCCATGATCGATAACTAATAATTTATTAAAAACACTCGTATAATGACATTTTCGGAGTTTTGATAAATCCACGATTAACCAGTATTCGATGAAAATTCATAGTAAACATTTAATGATCGTTGAATGATTCGGAGTCCTAACGAAACCATGATTGATAACTAATAATTGATTAAAAACACTCGAATAATGACATTTTCGGAATTTTTTCTAAATCCACGATTAACCAGAATTCGATGAAAATTCGGAGTTAACATTTAATGATCGTAGAATGATTCGGAGATCTAAAGAAATCATGATCGATATATAATAATTAATTAAATACACTCGATTAATGAGATCTTCGGAGTTTTAATAAATCCACGATTAAAAAAATCAGTAGTCGTTGAGATTATGTTTTTGGGGAATATTCGGAGATTTAAATAGTACAAAATTCAGAATCAGTTTTCGATGGCAATTCGGTGTAAAAATTAAATGAGCGTATAATGATTCAGAGTCCTAAAGAAAACATGATCGATCAGTGATTTATCACCACAAATAATGCAAATTTCGGAGTATTAAAAAACACGAGAGCATTTGTTAAAAATTCAATGATTTGCAAAAACTCAAAGTCTAAGAGTATATGTTATGGAGTAAAATTAAAAAAGTTAAATAGCTAAATTTTCGGATTGTGAAAGAATCCACTCGGAAGTCCTAGAGCATCTGTTCTGGTGTAAAACTCAAATAACAATAATTTCGGAGACTTAAAAATTCTACGATTGGGAAAAACTCCGGAGTCCTGAATCATCCGTTATGGAGTAAAATTCAAGTAACAATAATTTCGGAATCTTAAAGAATCAACCATTTATAAAAAAGGAAGTTTATTTTTTCTACTTACAACGATGGAAAATTGAGTATATAAGGGGAGGCACTTTATTCGACATTCTTAACGAATCGTAAAACTGTAAAATATGTTTCAAAAGTTTTTAATTTCGGTTAAACTTAAAAAGAAAAGCTAAATCACGAAGTGTCTCTTATTTTACGAGCAAATTGTGTGACAAATTAAGTAATTCTCGTTTGCGTAGTGTCTCGTATACTATATCAACAGCAAGTGTTATCAATATCACCAGTTCAAACTGGTGTTTATGCCGAATTCTTATCGTATCTAACCTGATACTTTAATATTTTATTTATTTCATAATAACATTAATATTTCCATGGACAATCCATCTTGATGTCAAGCAACATAACAAAGCCAATGTTTCCAGTTAAATCGCAAAATAAATATAATCGAACAATAAATTCACATAAATAATAATAATAATAATTTCAGAATTTCTTTATCTCAATCAAATGGTTATCAATTAAAATTTAAATTCATTAATTGTGGTCAACCCATATTTGTTTTTTTCGTTTGAGTGTAAGCAAAAATTTTCATAATAATAAATTATTAAAATAATCAACTACTCAAACCCACTTAACGTTGAGTTTATTATTAAAAATTCATTTAAGTTTAAACAAATGATAAAGTGATTGTATTCTTTTTTTTTTGGTGCTGGGAATTTTTTCTTTTCCGATCTTCGAGTTTATTTAAATTTTGACATTACTGCTTAACAGTGAATCCACGAATTTAATGATTTTTAGCTCAACTTAAGTTGCAGCACCATCGTTTTGGTTTTTTGTGTGCTAGTATTCTAAACAAGTTTTAGTTTAAATAGAGCGTGTGGCTTTTAAAATTTAAAAAACGATTTAAATTGGTACGTTTTGATCGATTCGAGTGAAAGTATTACATTCGATTAAATAGTGTTTGGAAGTTTGGATTTTCGATTAGCTAAAAGTGTTCATGGTACTTCCTGTATTTGGGAATTCATGAAATTCCCAATGTAATTATATTTTTGAGGGAAATGGAAAAACCAAACAAACATCAGTCACCATGAAGTGAGAAATCAATGAAAGGTTTGAAGTTCAATTTGGTTTGAAACATGCAATGTAAAATTTAAAAATGAAATCTCCCCCGGATGAATCAGGGAGAAAGGTGAACTCTTCTGTATGAGCTTTCTATTACAGCACTAGCTTACAAAAAATAAAGATTTATTTCAGATAAATAAAAATGTTTTTCTGTTGTTCTATATAAAATAACCTATATTTAAAATAACGATATATTTAAAATAATCCTGAAATTGCTATCAACTGCAATTTGTCGCGAAATTCAAATTTTTAGAGATTTTTGAGATACCTTTCCATGAGCACGCAATACACATAAAAATCCAAACACAGTGTTGTGTTTTTTTTAATGACTACATTCCACAGATTTCATTTTACTCTCAACTTTTTAATTGATAAAGGCAAGGCTAGTATGCATATTGCGATTTCATACGCCATTCATCAAAAAGAGTGTAAAGAGAGAATGATTGTTTCAAAAATATGATGTGACTGACTTTTGAGGGCTACTTAGTGTTCAGCGATTAAAATGTATAAATAAAATGTAAGCAAGGCTAAACGGATCGACTATACGAGGTCCAAAAACACAAAGAAGGCGAATCTTTTAAAAGTATTGTAAATTATTTTAGGCAGGTCGCTTCAAAATTTCTGCACGCTACTGTCGTGGGAAAAAACTTAAAAATTTAAAAATTAAGATTTATATATTTTCTGATTATTACTATACTATTTTTGATCTAGCACCATCCACTGGCGAGTTGAACCATTTTCAAACTACCTCTAAATATTTTTTACTTTTTACTCAATATAGAATTCGTTATACGAAATTTAGTTGAAAACGTATTGATAGTATATAACGCCTTTATAAATGCATTATAAAATTTGCAAAAAATCCTGTACCCTCACTCTCAGAGAACATATCTATGAAAATTATAATAACTTAAATTTTACGTAGAGCCGGATGATTTGGGTGGAAGGTACTAGGAGGTTCATATTACGAGGTCCCAGCTTCCAGATTTATAAAACAATTGTAAAAACATGCTCAAATATCAAGTCATAGTGGATCCCAAGCACCAGTATAGAAGTTATGAAGGATTTAATTTTACCTAGGATATAGAGGGAGGTACAAGAAGGGGCGTGACTAAACCGTAAATATTTTTTGGTTTAAAGTGACGATAAAAACATTTTCAAATATAAATTTTCGAATGATTTTGACTACCCGTATGTATATATATCCGCATATTCTGCAAAAATAATCTGTTGCAAAAATGCTGTTGGACAGTTTAATTATAACACCCACACAAGTGTTTTAAAACGCTGCCTTAATAAAACCAAACCAAAACCAATAAAATTTCCATACAAATAGTCGAAATCAGTTGTACTTTAATGTTTGAATATTGTTCTGTAATCACTTTAAAAACACAAAAAATATTTATGTTTTTGCCACGTCTCTTCTACACCATTTTCAATTGTAATTCGAAAGACATCACTTTAATTTCAAAAAATATCAATTGAAATTCAAAAATTCCATTTGAAGTTCAAAAAATGTCATTTGAAATTCAAAAATTCCATTTGATATTCAAAAAATGTCAATTGAAATTCAAAACTCGTCATTTGTAATTCAAAAGACAACATTTGAAATTCAAAAGACATCATTTGAAATTCAAAAGACATCATTTGAAATTCAAAACTCTTCATTTGTAATTCAAAACACAACATTTGAAATTCAAAAGTTTTCATTTGAAATTCAAAAAGGGTTAACAAAATTATTTAAGCAAAATATACTTTAGGTTGAGTAGCTTTTATTTATTTATGTAAACTTTAATGTTCTGCTGTTAAGAAAACAGATTTACGTATCTCTCACGCAAATCACTCTAACCTATTTAAATTTTTCAGATTTTATACCTTCTATACGGATGATCGGAATACTCCGAAATTTGATCTTTGGTAATGTTTTCATAGATGCAATATGAGCGATATTGCAAGACCTCTCTCCACAAATTGGCATATATATGCGGATGCTCTCTGAGCTGGTGATGGTTATAAACTATATATGAAATTACCGACATTTTACATCATTATAATTATTAGTTGCTTATCATTTTATTAAATCTGTTTTCAAAACTGCAGAATATCCAAATTTGCAGAAAAAATAAATGCTACCCCACCTAATGTATATTTTTCTTAAATAAGTTTGTTTACATTTTTGAATTTCAAATGGCTCCGACTCTTTCTTACTTGCTTCTGTGTATCCCTTTGGAATGTATTTATCCTAGTCGACCACTGCCTAACGTAATGTACATTTCCCATAAAGCGGATTATTTTTATTTAAGTACATTGAAGTACATTTTCGAAAAAAAACAAACTTAAAAAAATATATATTTATTGATAACATTTCGACAAATGATGTCAAGAAAGAGTGGGTGCACTTGTTTTGTTTTCAAGACCTGTTTAAAAGGGATTACTTTAAGAATTTTTCACGAGCAAAAATAAAAATAAAATATTTTGGAATATATTTACAGCACAGTGATCTTCAAAGATCTTTAAGCATTTTAGCCATATAAGTGTAAATTTGAAATTTTTAATTTTAAAATACACGTATTTGTAAAAATGTTATTTTTGGCATGATACGGAGCATGAGAGTCCTCCTCGGCTTCTGTAAGTCCATATCATGACAATGGTTGTATCGACACAATGACTTCTTCTAATTCCTGAGAAAACTTAACTTACTAGGCGTTAAATTAAATAATATCGACGATCAACTGCAAGTGTATTTTCAATCATCACAATCATCAACACTGTGATTGCCACTGCATCTCATCGAAGTGCGGTCAAATTATTCTTGATCAATACTTTACTTGTTATTTTTTTCACAAAACGGTTATTTATCACTCAAGACTATAAAACGAATGATTAACATACATTCCGAAATTAGAACAGGCTTGATCAATATGCTGTCAATACAATAAACAACCACAATAATGTATTGCGTATTTTGAAATCAATAAACAACAAATTACAGATATTTGTAGTTAAATTAATAAAACGAAAATTATATTAAAAAAAAAAAAACAGCGAAATGTCGCAAAATAAATGCAAATGTTCTAGAATTTCTTATAAATTCCCTTCGATATGAATTTCGAGCGTGTTTTCTTTCAAATTTATGATTTTTTTTTGTGCGATTTGAGTATTTCTGTAGGCCTTGATTTTATGTTGGGTTATGCATTTTTCAGGGTAGTTCCGAAATATGACGCAGACGTCGACTACGAAAGGGTTTTACGAAATTCGTACTTTTAGGGGGTAAAATGGGACAAAAAGGGATAAACATCGAACCTTCGTCCTGACCAAACTGTAGTAGCTAGAAACATGAAATTCGGTGTGTTCCTTGCTATGACCATGCAGACGAGCTACAAATTGGGATTTTTCGAAATTTGTACTTTTAAGGGAGGAAAGAGACAAAAAGGGATAAAAATGGTACTAATTTAAGAATTGCAGCTAGAATCGTGAATCGGTATTTACATTTCTCTGACAACGTAAACTTGCAATATACATTGATTTTTCGAAATTTGTACTTATAAGGGGTGAGTGGGACAAAAAGGGATAAAAATGGTACCTACTAAAGTATAACACATAGAATCGTGAAATTTGTTATGTAAATTCCTCTGACCATATAAAAGCGAAGTGAAATTGAATTTTTCGAAGTTTGTACTTTAAAGGGCCAGCGGGACAAAAAGGGATAAAAGTGGTACCTACTAAAGTATAACACATAGAATCGTGAAATTTGTTATGTAAATTCCTCTGACGAAGTAAAATTGGATTTTTCGAAAATTGTACTTTAAAGGGGCGTGTGGGACAAAAAGGTATAAAAATGGTACCAACTATAGTATTACACATAGAATAGTGAAATTTGGTATGTAAATTCCTCTGACCATATAAAAGCGAAGCAAAATTGGATTTTTCGAAAATTGCACTTTAAAGGGGCGTGCGGGACAAAAAGGGATACAAATTGTACCAATTTAAATATTGCAGCTATAGTCGTGAAATTTGGTATGTAAATTCCACTGAAAACGTAGTAGCGCAAATCTAAATGGATTTTTCGAAATTTGTACTTATTAGGGGTGAGTGGGACAAAAAGGGAAGTATTGTAGAACAATCGTGAAATTTGGAGTGTAAATTCCTCTGGCAACGGATAAAAGTAGTGCCGACTAAAGTATTGACAATTTAGAAGCGCTAATCTAAAAGAATTTTTCGAAATTTGTACTTATAAACGGTGAGCGGGATAAAAATAGTACTAGTAACAGTACTAAAATAGTGCAGTTAGAGTTGCGAAATTTGGAGTGTAAATTCCCTGACAACGTAGAAGCGCAATCTAAATGGATTTTTTTTAACTTGTACTTATACGAGGTGAGCGGGGAAAAAGGGATAAATATGACAAATAACTGGCTTTTTCGCGTGCGAAGCAGCGGGTACTGCTAGTTTGTTGTAAAATACTAGCACCAAATACGAAAAAATTTCATTTCATTCAAAATTGCACGGGAAAAACATGATTTTTAGGGTATTTTCAGGAGCGTTTAGCTCACAGGCGGCTTGATCTAGAGAAGAAATATTTTGCAAATCATCATTTTCATCCTATTCATCATTTAGGCATCATTCGAATGGTATTCTTCCTATTCATTGTTCAGAACACTTTTTAAAAAATGTTTCCAAGAAATATAAGTTTTCAGCAGATGCTTTGTGAACCCGAAAAAAAAAAACAATCTAAACGTCCAATAATACGATCAATGAGTTATTATTATTTAAAGTGATTCCAAGGTCGTTTAATTCAGGCGGTTTGACCCAACGAAGAAATATTTTACAGATCATTATTAAACAATTCATTTCTTGGGGGTGACCGCAGCAATTTATTTTCGTTACCCACCCTAATAACATACTCACTTGAAAACATATTTAGTTCGCCAGTAAGGACTTTTATATATAAAATGATTGTATATATAATATGAATTTTTTTCATGCAAACAAAAAATTGCAACATTCTGTTCTCCGTGTAACCATGTTGTCCTAAAGCTACAATCTGATGATTCAGTCAAAGATGTATAAGTAGAAAATAAATAATATAAAATGTATAGATATGATTTTAAATTTAATTTTATATTTTATTTATTCTAAGACAGTAACGTCCGATAAAGACCAAACGGTTGCAATTTACAGATAACGATGTAGATTACAAACGCCATGAGCAAAGCTTTCAATCGGTACAGTGAGCAAAAAGTTTGAATAATTTGTTTATAAAAGAGTAACTTCACATTTTGACGTTTCTCTCCGATTTTGATGAAATTCTCTATTTTTTTACTTTTCTATAAGGTATTAATTTAAAAAATAAGAATTTTAGACACTAGGGTGGATCGAAAAAAGTATTTTTGTCATAAGATAATTTTGAAAAACCTGGAACTTTTTTGTGGCATAAGATAGAAATAAATATATTTTTTCTAATTTCAAGCATATTTCTTCTAATTTTCAAGAAGATTTGACCGTTATTGAAAAAAATATTTTTACACCCTACACCACTTCGTGGACTAGGGTATTATAAGTTAGTTTCGCGCCAAATGTGTGTAACACAAAGAAATAATCAAGCTGGACCCACCTTTAAGTATACCATTCGGCTTAGAATCACCAGCTGAGTCGATTTAACGATGTCTGTCTGTCCGTCTGCTGTCCATCTAAGCTTGTTCGCACTCTACAGGTCGCAATTGTTGTCCGATTGTCATGAAACTTGGCAGAAGTTATTTTTTCTGGCCAAGGACCATCGGTATTTGGAGGAAATCGGTTCAGATTTAGATATAGCCCCCATACAAATGTCGCTCCCGATTTCACTTTTCCGCTTTAGAAACCCCATATCGTACTCGATTATCTTTAAATTTGGCACAACATCTTATAATCCAACTAGAAACACATATGCAGAAATTGGATAAGATCGGTTCAGATTTAGATATAGCTCCCATACAAATGTCGCACATATTGTACCCGATTTTCTTTAAAATTGGCACAACAGTTTATAATCGAACTGTGGCGAAAGCGGGTTAGATCGGTTCAGATTTAGATATAGCCCCCATACAAATGTCGCTCCCAATTTCACTTTTTCCGCTTTAGAAACCACATATTGTACCCAATTTTCTTTAAAATTGGCACAACATTTTATAATCAAACTAGAAAAACCTATGCAGGAATTGGGTAAGATCGGTTCAGATTTAGATATAGCCCCTATACAAATGTCGCTCCCGATTTGACACTTTCCGCTTTAGAAACCACAAATTGTACCCGATTTTCTTTAAAATTGGCACAACATTTTATAATCAAACTAGAAACACCTATGCTGAAAGTGGGTAAGATCGGTTCAGATTTAGATATAGCCCCCATGCAAATGTCGCTCCATATTTGACATTTTCCGCTTTAGAAACCACATATTGTACCCGATTTTCTTTAAAATTGGCACAACATTTTATAATCAAACTAGAAACACCTATGCAGAAATTGGGTAAGATCGGTTCAGATTTAGATATAGCCCCCATACAAATGTCGCTCCCGATTTCACTTTTCCGCTTTAGAAACCACATATTGTACCCGATTTTCTTTAAAATTGGCACAACATTTTATAATCAAACTAGAAACACCTATGCTGAAAGTGGGTAAGATCGGTTCAGATTTAGATATACCCCCATACAAATGTCGCTCCCGATTTGACATTTTCCGCTTTAGAAACCACATATTGTACCCGATTTTCTTTAAAATTGGCACAACATTTTATAATCGAACTAGAAACAACTATGCTGAAAGTGGGTAAGATCGGTTCAGATTTAGATATAGCGCTCATACAAATGTCGCTCCCGATTTGATTTTTTCCGCTCTAAAATCCACATATTGTAACCGTTTTTTCTTTAAAATTGGCACAACATCTTATAATCCAACTAAAAAAACCTATGGTGAAAGTGGGTAAGATCGGTTCAGATTTAGAAATAGCCCTCATATAAATGTTGCTCCCGAATGTTTAACCGATTTTGGCCAAACTTTACATATTATATTTCACCAATAAACATACATGGTGAAAGCGGGTCACATCGTTCCATGTTTCACTACACCCCCATACAGATGTCATTTTCGATTTAACATTTTTTGTCAAATACATACATTTATAGGATTCAAAAATGCTTCCAGATTTCACTTTTTCACCGAATTGAATTGTAGTGAGATAGAAAGTGGGGTATATCCACACTTGTTGGGGAAATGCCCATATGTCCATTCTTTGGTATAACCCAAATGGGGCCATTCTGATCTAATACAGCACTAAAAACTACATCTTACATCGGATCATGATATCTTTCAACTAGGAATACCTACCGTGAATGAGAAATATATAGGCCCATGTTTTGGACCAGGCCCAAAATGTTGATATAGGCCCCCTTTTGAAATGTCGGTCCGATTCATCCTATTACTACTGTATAATTTGTATTTGTATCGGATTTTTCAAAATTCGTAGTTTTTGGGGTTAAAATGAATAAAGGGGATAAAAATAGTACCAATCTAATGACCGCAGCTAGAGTCATGGAATTCGGAGTATACATTCCCCTGAGTGTGTCGAAACGGAAAATAAACTGATTTTTCGAAATTCGTACTTTTTGGGGTTAAAATGAAATTTTTTTTCCAAATTCGTACTTTTTTCTTTTACGGCAAAAATTGGTTGAATCATGAAGTTAGGCTATTTTGCAGTATGCACGTCTGATAATGGATTTTTAAAATGTGTACTTTTGGAATTAAAATAGAATGGAAATACAACCAACTGTTGCACCTACAATATTTATGGCTTTGAAAATATAAATATAAGAATATTTATTTTTTGAATTCACGTATTGGTAGCATTACATTATAAGCGTGGTATGAAATAATTAAAATATTATATTATTTGTTATGGTTTGCCTATATTAAAAAAATTATATTTTCCTGTAATATTACTGCACTTCTACGAAAACCGACAACCTTTGTGGAATGCAATCCATGGTGGAGGGTATATAAAGTTCGGCCCGGCCGAACTTAACGCCATTTTTACTTGTTTTTTTTTTATTGTTTTATTAAAAAATATAATAATATATTTCCCAGCAACAAATAAAATACTAAACAAATATTCCTATTATTTTGTTTAATAAAATTAAATGGGGTAAAATTTACACCACGTCTAAAGCTATGTCCAAAATTATCAACTCAATTGTAAGAAGTTAATATTATCAATACAAATTAATATTATAAAAAAATTATTTATTTTTACAAAAGAACACAAAATAAGAAATAGTTTCAATTTTCACTACGAAAATCCAAAAAAGCAAAAAAATATAATGGCTCAATAATTCGACAAAAAAGATAAGACAAGAGTATTTTTTATTTAAAGTGCTTTCAATGTGATATTAGCTCAGAAAAAATATACAAAAATGCAAAACATCTTTGAAATAGAAAACTTTTAATATTTTTTCGCGATCATTGGGTATTTTTCATGCCTACTTTGTTTTTCTGGCAAGCCTGAAAATGATTTGTTGTCATCATTTTTTCCTAGAATATTTAAATCCTTACATGTCGTTTTTGAAAGGACTTTTTTGATTCTTGAAAAAAGGCCAAATTGGCGCATAAAGAGAGGCGCTGGAGAAATGATCTTCATAAAATGCCACAATATAGTTCTGACAATAATAATTCTCTTAGACATTAACTTACAACATTTTTTTTCACTTACACCTTCGAGCAAAAAATTAAAACTTTGGCCAACTGTAAAAAGAAACTCAGACCACCAGCTCTACAAAAATGATATACTCAAAATGCCTTTTCAGAATTATAGGCTCGCTATTCTGTCAAATTCAAAAAATGTTTTAATTTGTTGGACAGTTTTATTTTTATTTTATTTATATTTGTCTTATAACCGGAAATGATCAGTGCGATTGTTCCAAGATCACAAATTATACTTGGAATTTAAATAAAATTTTAAAAAATAATTTCTTTAGAAGAATTCTTGATAACATTTTTCAAATTTTGAACACTGTGTTATACACTGTGTTATACACAGTGATTACAAAATTATTATTTTTTTATCTTTTTCTTTAATTTCTAAAAAAATATATGTTTTCGCCAAAACTAAACAATTCGTTAATTTAAAAAATATTGTGAATAAGACTTGGATTATTTTCAAATTTTTTTGGTTTGATTTAATTTTGGATTTTTTGACATTTATATGAATAACGTTCTCGACTTATGTTAACATCTGTGGAAGAATCTCTTATTTTTTATTATTTTATTTTTTTTAATATGTTGTATTTTATTTTATTGGATAATTTCACTATATATTTTATTAATTTTTCTTTTATTATTTTTTTTAATGCAGTTGACAAAATTCTGATTCTGGTATTTAATCAGGAAATACACATTTTGGCTTTCTTTCATTTGTTGTCAGTTAAATCTGGTATATTTTTTTCCTTCGATATTTCAAGTTCACTTTAAATCATTGACAATAAATACAAAGAAACGAGTATTTTTTCTTGGCGACTTGTGTTTTAATTTAAAATCACTCATATTTGCAGTTGAATTGCAGAAACTGGTATATTTAAGTTTAAAACGTTGGACAAAAGGTGGCATTCGATATTTGCCGGGCATTGTATTTTTTATCATTTTGTTTTTTTTTTTTTTTTCTTAAATAAAAACTCTTTTTTAATATATACATAATTATTTTTTAAAATTTGTTTACCTTTTCTTTACTAATATATGTTTCAATACTTATTGTTGTTTTTGTAAGTTTAAGTTTTTAATCACTTTTATTTGTTTTTTAAATAAAATATCATCTTTTTTAAATATTTTTTATGTTTGTTTTGTTTTAGATTTTGTTTTTTTTTATTATGTTATATATAAAACATCACATTGAATATGCGATATTTTCTCGCAAAAATATATATTTGTTTATTTACGCGACTTCACTTTTCTTCGTCAAAACGAACTTTAACTCTGGCCAACTAATGATCGACTGAAAATATAAACAATTTTGAAAAATCTTTGAAAAAAACTACACATTCAGTCGCTCGCTCGGATGTTTGCTGCTGTTGCGATGTGTGTTGTGTGTTTCAGCAGAAAGAAGTCGACGAAAACTCTGCTGAACATCGAGACGTCACGCCAGCCAGCAAAAAACGCCGCTGCTCATGCTAACAGAAATTTATGAAAAAGCTACAAAAGTGGCGGCGGCGGCGTCAATGTCAGCGACGTCGCTGAATATTAAAAAGAAAACGCAACAACTGAGCGCTGAGATACGCGGCAGCCGCAGTCGCCGTAGCCGGCGCCACCACCACTTGACAGATACGACGTGACGCGCGTTGTACAGCGCTACGACGCGTCGACGTTGGGTGGTTGGTAGTGTATTTGAAACTTTATCGGAAGGCCGCCAATTGTTGCTTCTCTGGTTGGTGATGCTTTTTTTCGCTGCGATTTTTTTCGTTTTTTTCTCTTTTTTGAAGAAAATACAAAAACCCGAACACAAATGAATGAAATGAAATATAATTGCACTTAATATCATCGTCTTATTCAAAATGTATTTTATTCAAAATAAATCGCACAACAACAAGAAGAAGACGACGTTAATAAAAATAATAATAATAGAAAGTGCTTAAAAGCGCGCACAATGGTCGTTGTCAGTAAGTGTCTCACACTTTTTGATCTGTTGGCGCAGGTTGGATGGCGGCGGGTGGTTTCTGTGCTCGTGTGAGTGAGTGTGATCGGTGGATTGTGATGATGATGATCATGATGATCTCTTTCAGTAGACTGCTTGGCTTTTGTCGTCGATTGTTAAGCAAGTTTCGTTCCGTCGCCAGGGTGTTAAGGGGTCTGTCCGTCCGTCCGTCTGACCATTCGCTTGTTGCCGTCCACCGTTGTGCGCGATGTCGAGGAGATGAGTTGCTTTTATTGTTACCGGTATTTTATGAATGACAAAACGCCTTTATTCAGTACTAGCAGTACCCGCTGCTTCGCACGCGAAAAAGCAAGTTATTCGTTAATTTTATCCGTCTCTGTTTTTGGATAGTATTTATTTAATTTTCTTTTGGTGGATATAGATAAATCTAAAATAGTAATTTGGAAACCTCCTATAAGCTAGCACTCACAAACAGTCAAAGGAATGTGCTTGTCGATATGCACTATTTTAGCTGAACTACTTCGTATGTATAGTTTTCTACAAAGTTTTGAACAAAAAATTACAACCATTTATATTCTCGATCTCATGTTTCTAGATTCAGCCAGTCAGTTTATAACTTTTTGCAGTTTATAACTTTCCCAAAAAGTACACATTTTGAAAAATCACTATAGGTAACATGTGTTTTTGCTCCCCTAAAAATATGTACTTTATTTGGTGACACAGGATTGTACAGCATTTTTATCTTAGAAGTACAAATTTCGAAAAATCAAACTACTGCGCTGCTATATGATCAGAGGAATTTACACACTAAATTTCACGATTCTAGCTGTAATACTAAAATTGGTACCAGTTTTATCCCTTTTTGTCCCGCTCGCCATTTAAAAGTACAAATTTGGAGAAATCCAATTTTACTTCGTTTCTATATGGTCAGAGGAATTTACATACCGAATTTCACGATTCTAGCTGTAATACTGTAGTCGGTACCCTTTTTGTCCCGCTCGCCCCTTAAAAGTAAAAATTTCGAAAAATCCAACTTTACTTCGTTTTTATATGGTCAGATGAATGTACATACCAAATTACACGATCCTAGCTGTAATACTTTAGTTGGTACCATTTTTATCCCTTTTTGTCCCGCTCGCCCCTTTAAAGTACAAATTTCGAAAAAAACAATTTTACTTCGTTTCTATATGGTCAGAGGAATTTACATACCAAAATTCACGTTTCTAGCTGTAATACATTAGTTGGTACCATTTTTATCCCTTTTTGTCCCGCTCGTCCCTTAAAAGTACAAATTTCGAAAAATCCCTATTTGTAACTCTTCTGCATGGTCATTGCAAGGAACTCACCGAATTTCATGTTTATAGCTACTGCCGTTTAGTCAGGACGAAGATTCGATGTTTATCCCTTTTTGGGCCATTTTATCCCCTAAAAGTACGAATTTCGTAAAACCCTTTCTTAGTCGACGTCTACGTCATATTTGGGAACTACCCTGAAAATTTCATGACCCTGGCTTCAGCCGTTTGGTCTGGGGGCTGGTCAATGATAAGTCAGTCAGTCAGTCAGTCAGTCAGTCAGTCAGTCAGTCAGTCAGTAACGCAACTCTTTTATATATATAGATTTAGCCGCAGTAGCTGCTGCGATAAAAAAACTGATCAAATAAAATACATCGCGACGAATTGGTTAGGCACTAACTACGTGAGAATCTTGGATGGTCACTGAAGCCCTACAGACAGTAGTCTGTAGGATGGAGTGAGAAATATTCGGTCACTAAACTTTAAATTGGTCTCATTTTGTGGGGAGAGGTCTCACGATCTGGCTACTTTTTTGGGTAGATGACCTCAAAATAAGAAGAAAAATCAATATCAGTTTAAATCGATATTTTTCATTCCAATTGACTTAAAATCAAAAATTAAAAATAGAAAAAACTAAAAAATAGCATTTTTTGGATAGATAATCTCAAAATTAGAACAATTGACGGACATGTTATCGTTATATCGCTTAGTTATCGAAATCGAAAAACATAGATTTTTGTAAATGATATACATATAAATAAAAAAAAAAAACAATATAAAAAAATATTTCGATAACTATCGTAGTTACCGAAATATTGAAAAATCGTTAATTTGCCTTTTGCTATCGAAATCGGAAAATATTGTATTTTTTAAATGAGCTGAATATAAAATGGAAAAAGTAAAATATTTCGATAACTATATTAGTAATCGCAATGTTGAAAAAAATCGTACATATCTAACTAAAAAAAAAGGCGGACATGTTATCGTTATATCACCTAGTTAATAAAATCAAGAACTATTGTCTTTTAATGCCCCCAATATTAAAAAATATTTCGATAATAGTCTTAGTTATGGAAATATTAAAAAAAATCGATTATTTACTTTTTAGTTATTGAAATCGACAAAATATAGCACTTTTATAAATGAACTCAATATAAAATCGAAAAAATAGAATAGCCACAAATTGCGGATTTCAAACTAAGAAAATAAATTGGCGGATAATATATCGTTATATCGCTTAGTTGTCGAAATCGAAAAAATATTGTGTTTAATGAGCTCAGTTTAGAAATAAAATATTTCGATACTCATCTTAGTTATCGAAATACTGAAAAATCGATTATTTACTTTTAGTTATCGAAATCGAAAAGGTATTGTATTTCTAAATGAACTCAATATAAAAAATAAAATATTTCGATGACTATAATAGTTATAGAAATGAATGAGCTCAATATAAAAATAAAATATTTCGATAATATTAGTTGTAGAAATATTGAAAAAATCGATAATTTTAGTTATCGAAATTTACATTTTTACAAATAATTAAATTTTTTAGGTGAACTCAATATAAAAGATAAAGTAAAATGTTTCGATAACTACAATAGTTATCGAAATCGAAAAGATATTGTATTTTGAAATGAACTCAATATAAAAAATAAAATATTTCCATAACTATATTAGTTATAGAAATGTTGAAACTAAGAAAACAAATTAGAAGACAACGTTTTATTGCTTAGTTATCGAAATCGAAAAATATTGTTTTTTTAAATGAGCTCAATATAAAAATAAAATGTTTCGATAATATTAGTTGTAGAAATATTGAAAAATCGATAATTTTAGTTATCGAAATTTAGATTTTTACAAATTATTAAATTTTTAGGCGAACTCAATATAAAAAATAAAGTAAAATGTTTCGATAACTTTATTAGTTACAGAAATATTGAAAAAATTGAGGATCTCAAACTAAGAACAAATTTGAAGGGCATGTTATCGTTATATTGCTTAGTTATCGAAATCGAACATTTTTGTTTTTTTAATGAGCTCAATATAAAAATAAAATATTTCGATAACCTTATTAGTTATCGAAATACTGAAAAATCGATTATTTTTTGCTTAGTTATCGAAATTGAAAAATATTTTTTATAAACGAGCCCAATATAAAAACAAAAAATGAAAATATTTCGATAACTTCCAAATATTGAAAAATCGAAGATCTCAAACTAAGAAAAAACCTTGATGGACGTCGAAGTCGAAAAATATTATTTTTTTAATGAGCTCAATATAAAAATAATATACTTCAACAACTATCTTAATTATCGAATTATTAAAAAAAAAGATTATTTACTTTTTAGGTATCGAAATCGAAAAAATATTGAATTTTTTAAATGAACTCAATATAAAAACGAAAATGTAAAATATTTCGATAACATGTTATAGTTATATCGCTTAGTTATTGAAATCGAAAAAAAATTGTTTTTTAATGAGCTCAATATAAACATAAAATATTTCTTAGTTATCGAAATACAGAAAAATCGATTTTTTTGTTATCGAAATTGAAAAATATTGCATTTTCTAAATGAACTCAATATAAAAACGATAACTTATTATTAATCGAAATATTGTAATAAAATTGTGGAACTCAAACTAAGAAAAAATGGCTGACATGTTACCGATTGTTATCGAAAATCAAAAAAATAATGTTTTTTAATAAGCTCAATAAAATATTTCGATAACCATATTAGTTATCGAAATATTGAAAAAATTGGTTATTTATTATCGAGATAAAAAGTAATATTGCTTTTTTAAATGAACTCAATATAAAAATTAAATATATCGATACTATCTTAGTTATCGAAATATTGAAAAAATCGAATTTTACTTTTTTATTATTTTGAGCTCGAAGTTATCAAGATCCCGAAAAATTTTACAATTGCAGAAAAATTAGCGGATATTTTATAGTTATATCGCTTAGTTATCGAAATCGAAAAACATTGTAATTTTTTATCTAAAATAATATTAAAGATAAAATATTTCGATAACTATCTTAGTTATCGAAATATTGAAAAAATACATTATTTAGTTTCTTATTAGTTTGACCTCATTTGAATGAAAAAAGGCAAAATTTTCGAATTTTATCGAGATAAAAATATAAACAAAAATGACTTAGAAATAGAAAGTAGATTTTGCGACAACTGTCACAGTTATTAACACATTGAGTGCCAAGCGGTTTTGACGCAAACCTTCCCAGGAGGCCAACATTTTTTTTGGCTCTAAGTAAAAGCACTCACTGTCGTACGGAAACGTACGACGTGGCACCCCAAGACGGGTTTAATGAGATCAGTATAAAAACCAAAATAACTCTCTTAGTTATCGAAATATTGATAAAAATCGATTTTTTTACGTTTTTATTATTTTCAGCTGATTTGAATGAAAAATGTAAAAAAATCGATAACTTTCAATTTATCGAAACTAAAAATATCGGAAAAAGCTGACTTAGAGAAACCTTAAGAATAGGCCGGAAAGGTAAATTAAATTTTGTCGACAACTGTTATAGTTATCGAAATCCCCAAAAATTGTACAATGTTAGTGACAAGGCTGGAAAATCATATTCAGGTCGGGTTTGTCTGGATTTTTGCAAGTCTCTAAGTTATTCCACTTGAAATTACCTCAGTCTAATGAAAATATCAATTTCATATTAAGAAAATTCCTATTTAAACTCAGAATTTCTATTTGTGATAGAGAAAATGTCAAATTAAATTGAGAATATCCATTCATATTCCAAACGATAACTGGGTGATTTTTTAAGAGCTTGATAACTTTTTTTTAAAAAAAAACGCATAAAATTTGCAAAATCTCATCGGTTCTTTATTTGAAACGTTAGATTGGTCCATGACATTTACTTTTTGAAGATAATTTCATTTAAATGTTGACCGCGGCTGCGTCTTAGGTGGTCCATTCGGAAAGTCCAATTTTTGGCAACTTTTTCGAGCATTTCGGCCGGAATAGCCCGAATTTCTTCGGAAATGTTGTCTTCCAAAGCTGGAATAGTTGCTGGCTTATTTCTGTAGACTTTAGACTTGACGTAGCCCCACAAAAAATAGTCTAAAGGCGTCAAATCGCATGATCTTGGTGGCCAACTTACCGGTCCATTTCTTGAGATGAATTGTTCTCCGAAGTTTTCCCTCAAAATGGCCATAGAATAGCGAGCTGTGTGGCATGTAGCGCCATCTTGTTGAAACCACATGTCAACCAAGTTCAGTTCTTCCATTTTTGGCAACAAAAAGTTTGTTAGCATCGAACGATAGCGATCGCCATTCACCGTAACGTTGCGTCCAACAGCATCTTTGAAAAAATACGGTCCAATGATTCCACCAGCGTACAAACCACACCAAACAGTGCATTTTTCGGGATGCATGGGCAGTTCTTGAACGGCTTCTGGTTGCTCTTCACTCCAAATGCGGCAATTTTGTTTATTTACGTAGCCATTCAACCAGAAATGAGCCTCATCGCTGAACAAAATTTGTCGATAAAAAAGCGGATTTTCTGCCAACTTTTCTAGGGCCCATTCACTGAAAATTCGACGTTGTGGCAGATCGTTTGGCTTCAGTTCTTGCACGAGCTGTATTTTATACGGTTTTACACCAAGATCTTTGCGTAAAATCTTCCATGTGGTCGAATAACACAAACCCAATTGCTGCGAACGGCGACGAATCGACATTTCACGGTCTTCAGCAACACTCTCAGAAACAGACGCAATATTCTCTTCTGTACGCACTGTACGCATTCGTGTGGTTGGTTTAATGTCCAATAAAGTAAACTGAGTGCGAAACTTGGTCACAATCGCATTAATTGTTTGCTCACTTGGTCGATTATGTAGACCATAAATCGGACGTAAAGCGCGAAACACATTTCGAACCGAACACTGATTTTGGTAATAAAATTCAATGATTTGCAAGCGTTGCTCGTTAGTAAGTCTATTCATGATGAAATGTCAAAGCATACTGAGCATCTTTCTCTTTGACACCATGTCTGAAATCCCACGTGATCTGTCAAATACTAATGCATGAAAATCCTAACCTCAAAAAAATCACTCTTTACTTGTAAATGCAAACAATTGGTATACAAACAATACCAATCTCCCGGTAATACAGTGGATGGAAAGAATTCCATGGTGACGCGATTATATAATTCGGGACAGCCGATCTTTTCGCTCTTTTTACTTGTTTTTTATTTTTTATTTCAAATATTGATTTGGTCAAACGTGTCTATCTATCTTTTTCGAACATTACGACGTAAAATAAGCTAAATTTAATTTGGTGTTGTTTTGTCGTTGAGCAATTTTAATCCAGATTTGACAAATATTTACTGAAATGGAAAGTAAGTGACCCATATTAACGGTTTTAAGTACATACGAATACGAACGAGTAAATAAATATCTGTTTTGTTTTATGTGTTTACTTTAAGTGTATAAACTATGCTAACACATAAGATTACATATACTGCGAACATATACAGTGAGTCTGAAAAGTATTCTGCCTTCATTGAATATAATTATTAAGGTATTTAAAATATTTTTTCTAATTCAATCTTTAGGTTATAAACTAATATAAGGACTTTTTAAGTATAATATTCAATGAAGGCCAAATACTTTGGAGACCCACTGTATATGTTCGCAGAACATGTAATTTTATGTTAGAATAGTTTATACGCGTAAACTACAAAGCTGGAGCCCAATAAAAACTCTCTTCCCAAAAACTTTACTGAAAATCGCTTCACTACTTATAAGTCGTATCTAATTACTTTTAAGCGGCAATGACATTGCAGTACAGGAAATAAATATTCATTTTCCTAAATTTAAATAATTAATTAAATTCTATACTCCAATTTATGCTCGTTGGTTCTTGTTTAGTTTAAAGAGTGGGACAATTAACTATGTATCCTTATTTCGAAGTTAGAGTAAACAGTTCTTTTTTGTAGAAATAAAACATTCTTTGGATTACTTAAAACATTTCTTTGGATCTAGTAAAAACTTCTTGAGCAGAAGTTTTAAAAGGAGAAAAAAAATGAAGACATTTTTCGATGGAAAAAGTCCAATTTTGGAAATTTCAATTTAAAAAATGTATTTTACATAAACATGTGACAAAATAAAAAAATAAAGTAAAATGTGTCGATAACTATATTAGTTACCGAAATATTGAAAAAAATTGAGGATATCAAACTAAGAAAAAGTTTGGAGGACATGTTATCCTTTTATCGCTTAGTTATCGAAATCGAAAATTGTTGTTTTTTTCATTAGCTCAATATTAAAATAATATATTTCAATAACCTTATTAGCTATCGAAATACTGAAAATCGATTATTTTTTGTTTAGTTATCGAAATTGAAAAATATTGAATTTTTATAAATAAGCTCAATATAAAAACGAAAACAATTAAAATATTTTGATAACTATCGAAATATTGAAAAATCGATGATCTCAAACTAATTGAAGTCGAAAAAATATTTTTTCTATGAGCTCATTATAAAAATATTTCAATAGTTATCTTAGTTATTGAAAAATCGGTTATTTACTTTTTAGTTATCGAAATCAAAAATATGACATATTTTTAAATGAGCTCAATATAAAAATTAAATATTTCGATAACTATCTTAGTTATCGAAATAATGAAAAAATCGATTATTACTTTTATTTTATTTTTTAATTATTATTTTGAGCTCATTCAAATGAAAAATAATTTAAAAAAATCCGATATATTTTGATTTATCGAAACTAAATATATCGAAAAAACTGACTTATAGAAAAGTTAAAAATAGGCAGGAAAAATTCGTTAACTGTCGCAATGTTCCCGAACATTAAAGAAAAATTAGCGGATATCACTATAACTATAAACTGAAAAATATAGCATTTTTTAAATAAAACAATTTAATAATTCAACTTAATTTGGAAAATACTTGAATAGTAGTATAACAAACAATTCTCATTCGTTTGTCGAGACTGTTTCTTAAATACTTCAAATATTGTAAAAAAAATCACTGCGATTACACCATGACATCGCTACAACTCTTATGACAGAAGTATCATGCCACAGTTGAGAATTATTTCATGCTGTTCTTTCTTATATGGGGTTTTTCATACTTTCAAGCAATATTACTTATTTGAATGTATAACATTTTCTGATGTATTTTGTATTTTTGATTAGAATGCAAATATTATTATATAATAAATGTCACCATGCCATTTGTAAATAAATTTGCATTCTATTAAATATAGATGCAAATATGGTCTTGAGCCAGGACAATATCCCAGATCAAATCAAATTTGATTACAGACAAAAAAAAAAATACAAACGAAAAAACTAAAACAAATGAGCGTTGGCACGGCAGAAGTATTGCTGGGTAACTATATCTGCATATACACATACTTACATATGCAACTCAATGAGATGCTCGTAAGATGGCATGTGTGCTTTATTACTTGGTGCGATTTTTTAAACGCAAATTCGGCAAGTGAGTTGTGCTTCTCGTTCGTTTATGAGAATCATCTCCTTATAGAGGCCGGGTTTGATGTTGAAAAGTCGCTGCGAAGTCACTAGGGATGTATAGTTGGAGCAAAAAGTAGATTTTTCGACTTTTGGCAATGGTAAAGTCGATTTCGACTTTTCGACTCTTTCCTCCCAAAAGTCGATTAATCGATTTATAGATCCCTCGAAGCCACATGAAAAGACTTGTGGCATGTTCGTAGTAGTCTGCAGCCAAGTAATAAATGTCACCATGCTATTTGTAAATAAATTTGCATTCTATTAAATATAGATGCAAATATGGTATTGAGCCAGGACAATATCCCAGTTCAAATCAAATATATATTTTTTTAATTTTGTATTGCCAGAAAAAATATATTTCTGAAATTCATTCATTTTTAAAAGTCAATAAGAAAATGCTTTTCAAACGCATCTTCGGGCATAAAAATATTTTAACTACACTGAAAGTATTGTCTTCATTTATGATTTTGTCTTAACCTCAGTGAACATTTTCATTAAAAAGTCGCCAAAGTAACACTTCATAAAATGTATGAAACATGTTTCATAAAGCACAAATCAATAAAAAATGTCATAGAATTAATGAAACATTTCTTAGAAACTATGAAATGCAGTTCTTCATTCGATGAACTTTTGTCATACAAGTTCATTATCTGACTGACTGACTGACTTATCATTGACCAGCTCCCAGACCAAACGGCTGAATCCAGGGTCATGAAATTTTCAGGGTAGTTCCCAAATATGACGTAGACGAACAACTAAGACTAATGGTTTTACGAAATCCGTACTTTTTGGGGGTAAAATGGCCCAAAAAGGGATAAACATCGAACCTTCGTCCTGACTAAACGGCAGTAGCTATAAACATGAAATTCGGTGAGTTCCTTGCAATGACCATGCAGACGAGCTACAAAGACGGATTTTTCGAAATTTGTACTTTTAAGGGAGGAATGAGACAAAAAGGGATACAAATGGTACCAACTTAAGTATTACAGCTAGAATCGTGAAATTTGGCATGTAAATTGTTCTGACCATATAGAAACGAAGTAAAATTGGATTTTTCGAAATTTTTATTTTTAGAGGGCGAGTGGGACAAAAAGGGATAAATATGGTACCAACTAAAGTATTACAGATAGAATCGTGAAATTTGGTATGTAAATTGTTCTGACCATATCATTTAATTACGTAAACGCGAAGCATAAATGGATATTTCAAAATTTGTACTAAAAAGGGGGATACGGGACAACAAGGAATAAATGTGTTACCAAATAAAGTATATATTTTTAGGGGAAGCAAAAACACATTTTACCTATAGTGATTTTTCAAAATGTGTACTTTTTGGGAAAGAAGTGCAAAAAGTTATAATCTGGCTATCTGAATCTAGAAACATGAGATCGAGGATATAAATGGTAGAAAATTATAAAAATTATACATACGAAGTAGTTCAGCTAAAATAGTGCATATCGACAAGCACATTCCTTTGACTGTGTGTGAGTGCTAGCTAATAGGAGGTTTCCAAATTACTATTTTAGATTTATCTATATCCACCAAAAGAAAATTCAATAAATACTATCCAAGAACAGAGACGGATAAAATTAACAAATAACTGGCTTTTTCGCGTGCGAAGCAGAGGATACTGCTAGGTTTTTCATAATATGATTTATGCAAATTTTCATAGATTTTATGAAAGAGTTTTATAAATAGTAATAATTTATACTGAAGTTTCCAATATAAACAAAATAGCAAAAAAAGGTCTGACTTGTTGACTAACCAATCAACACACACCACCAATGCAATTAAATTAGGATAAATACTTACATTACTTTTTCCCACAAAATTTCAAAATTAATTTGTAATTTAAAATAATACCGATTCATAATTATTATAATTCTCATAATACATATTTTTGTTTATATTTAAAAAAAGGTGACAACAATAGGTCTGATCATTACCTTTTCCAGATATAGACTGGTGTCGTAACAGAATTTCTGTCAAAATGTCATGCCCGTTACAATTTAAATATCCTATATTTCCGATATTCATAAGAAGATGTCGGTAACTTATAATTTAGAAGAAAGTGTATGAACTTCTACTCTAATGGAAGAACATTACAGAATTCAAGAAAACAAGTAAAATCTCAAGATTTTCTTCAAAGCTACGATCACACCCGTGACGCTCTAGTTTGTTGTATATCTCCAATATTTAAAAATCTACTAAATATTTATATTTGCAATAATATTCCGGTTAACCTGACGTTTTCAATTGACAATATAGTAAAAATCTCAGTCAATGAATATGAGAGATATTTAAGCAAAAGTGTCACACCCGTTCCAATGGAATCACCCGAATGTCTGAGTTAACAGAGGACAAATGAGAATTGCTAGCATTCAACCGAATAAAGTCGATACACTAAAAATGTACTTGTAAGTTATGAAACATTTCATAAAAAGTATGAAAAAAAACTTCATTATATTTATGAAGACATTTCATAACACAAATATTTTATTGGTTATGACATATTTCATAATCTTTAAGAAATTTTTCTCCGATCTTATGAAACTAAGTTTCACTATCTTAACAATTTTGATTTATGAAATATGAAATGTTTATGAAAAAAATTTATGAAACATTTCATTTTATTTATGAAATTTTCATACATATTAAGAAAAGATTCACTACATTTATGAAAAACATTTTATGAAATCGCTTCATAAATATTATGAAGGAAAATTTCTCTGACTGTGCAGACGGATAGCATCAAGGAAGATTGTCGAAATTTTTAATATTAGTGGAAAACAGGGCGGAAGAGGATAAAAATGTTGCAAACCAGACGACTTCAGCTAAAATCAGGAATATCGGTGTATGCACTCCTTTAACTGCCAGATACGCCAAAACTACTTACTTTACTTTAAGAATCAAAATTTAGACAACCCTGACAATATCTCTTAAACACATGGACAAAATCTTTGGTTAAAATAAAACTCATAAAACTATCATGCGAATAGTCAAAAACCAGTTTCAATTTCATATTGGAAAATAATTGTATAGTCATGTTAAAAACAACAAAATATTTATGTATGTTTGTGGTACACCCCATTCTAGCATTTCCCAAAGAAATCTTATAACTTCTAATCCGGTGATTGTTCTCCGCTATGATTTAACATTAGGTAATGTTTTAAACCTGATTTATACCAAATCTATAAATTCTTTATGGATTTCTACATTGAGTCGATATCTTTCAACAAAATAAAAAATCCCCACAAAATTATTTCAATATACTTTCTATATAAATTCTAATGAAAATGTGTTTGACAGTTCAGACCCAATTCCCACTTTAGCTAAATTCGCTGATCCATGAAATACGTTTATTGGGGAAACCACGAATTAAAGAAATGTTTATTTAAGTATTATTAAAATGGAATTAACCGGTATGTATTGATTGTGCTTTATTAAGTTTCGCTGAATGCGTAGACAGCTCCCAAAAAGTGTCGACAGCATTTCCGTCAGGTTTTAAAAGCCGGTCTCTTTTAACATTTCATTTGAGTTGCATATTGGCATTCAGCAAATGGGGAAAATAATTATAAAATTCATTCCGAGCTTAATAAATGACAATTTGATTGTGGCTGATCAATTGTTTAATGCAAAATTGTGAAATATTACAATATTGATCCATAGGACCATGTCTACAGTATTTTTGCCTGTCAGAGTAGAGACATTGAACTTGTTGAATAGTTATTTATGTCTACTTAGACATAAATGCATTGCAAATTATTCCACCTCAAGGGGAATCTTCCCGCAGGCAGTGAGATGTTCGTGATATAATTTTTGTACTCACTGCAAGGGGTCGATTCTTTAGAGCAAACTAAAGACATAAATGCATTGCAAATTATCCCACCTTTTGTACTCATTGCAAGGGGTCGATTCTTTAGAGCTAAATAAGAGCTAAACGGATAAGAGACAGACTGCTCTTGATTTATGTCCCAGATGTTGAAAATGCCATTTTCGAATTTCGAAAAAACAAAAGCTGTGCTGAATTGTGCTAGGTTTGTGCCCAATTGTGCCGTAAAAAGTTTTTCGAAAAATTTAAAATGGCCCGAGATATTGCGAAAAAACTTTTTTTCCAAAAAAAAAAAATCGCTGGGATTGCCATTTTGTTTTTTGCAAAAACAAAAGTTGTGCTGGATTGTGCTAGCGGAGTACATAATTGTGCCAGATATACAATCCAGCACAACTTTTGTTTTTGCAAAAAAACAAAATGGCAATCCCAGCGATTTTTTTGGAAAAAAAGTTTTTTCGCAATATCTCGGTCAATTTTCAATTTTTCGAAAAACTGTTTTCGGCACAATTGGGCACAAACCTAGCACAATTCAGCACAACTTTTGTTTTTTCGAAATTCGAAAATGGCATTTTCAACATCTGGGACATAAATCAAGAGCAGTCTGTCTCTTATCCGTTTAGCTCTTAGTTAGCTCTAAAGAATCGACCCCTTGCAATGAGTACAAAAGGTGGGATAATTTGCAATGAATTTATGTCTTTAGTTTGCTCTAAAATATTATACTGGAAGATATATGTTGATCATTGGAAGCTGTGCCTGATTCAAGTGGGAAGGGAAATGTTGACAATACCATTTTCAATTGTACTTCAAAAGACGTCACCTAAAATTCAAAAAATATCGATTGATATTCAAAAAATTCACTTGAAATTAATTTCTCTTCCTTACTTTTTACTTTCTCTCATTCAGTTCAGTGCGCCGTCGCGATTTTTGAGACATTACTACCATTTTCATATCGATAAATATTTTTCTACTTCTGCTTCTAATTAATCCATAATTAGATCGATGAAACTTTATAATACTATTTGTGAATTTGTAGATTTTTCATTTCTAGTCTTATTTCTAAAAAAAATGTTAAATAATATAATTAATTAAATTTATTATTGTTATTAGTATAATATTGTTACTGAATTGTAGTACATTGCTGGTCTGTAAGGAGTTATTTCCATAGACTTAATAAATGAAATGAAAATGAAATTCAAAAAATATCAATTGAACTTAAAAAAAATGTTTGCTTTGTTTACATTTTTGAATTTCAAATGGGATAATTTTTGAATTTCAAATGGAATCAAATGACGAGTTTTGAATTTCAAATGATGTTTTTTGATTTTCAAATTGTGTGTTTTGAATTACAAATGACGAGTTTTGAACTTCAATTGATATTTTTGGAATTTCAAATGGAGATGGGGGATGGGGGTATACTAACTTTGTCATTCCGTTTGTAACACCTTGAAATATCGACCTGAGACCCTATAAAGTATATATATTCTTGATCGTCATAAAATTCTAAGACGATATAGCCATGTCCGTCCGTCTGTTGAAAGCACGCTAGCATCTAAACGAAAGGAGCTGGAACGTTCAAATTTTCCATAAATGCGTCTTATAGTCATAGATCGGTTGGAATTGAAACGGGGCGAAATCGTCACAAAGGGGAAAATTTTTCCCTCACAAGGACTAAAAACATCCATAATAATCCCTAATATTTTTGCGTATTTAAGCATTTTTTTGAATATTTCTGTTTCTATTTGCTCGATATTTGGTATGCGCATTCCCCCTGCAGCAAAAACGTGCACCATAAAGTGATTCTTATTTGTAGCGGGTGAAATTTGGCAAAAAAGGGATAAAAATGGTACATATTAAACGACAACAGCTAGAAACACGAAATTCGTACATTCGTAACTGAGTAGAGACATAATATAAAAGCATTTTTTCCAAATTCGTATTTTTAAGGGGTAAAATGGGAATAGAGGGATAAAAATGGTACCAACCAAATGGCTGTACCTAGAATAATGAAATTCGGTGTATACATTCCTCTGATTGCATAGACAAGTAAAATAAACGGATTTTTTATAATTCGTACTTTTTGGGGTTTAACTGAAAAAAAGGGGATAAAAATAGTACCAATCAAATAACCGCAGCTAGAGTCGTGAAATTCGGAGTATACATTCCTTTGACTACTTAGACATGAAAAATAAAAGGTTTTTTCCAAATTCGTACTTTCAAGGGATACAATGGGTACGGAGGGATAAAAACGGTACCAACCAAACGGCTACACCTGGAAAAATGAAATTCGGTGTATACATTCCTCTGATTGAGTAGACACTTAAAATAGACAGATATTTCGAAATTCGTACTTTTTGGGGTTAAAAAGAAAAAATGGGATAAAAATAGTACCAATCAAATGACCGCAGCTAGAGTCAGGAAATTCGGAGTATACATTACTCTGACTGCGTAGACACGAAAAATAGACGAATTTTTCGAAATTCGTACTTTTTGGGGTTAAAATGGAAAAAGGGGATACAAATAGTACCAACCAAATGACCGCAGCTAGAGTCATGCAATTCGGAGTATACATTCCGCTGACTGCGTAGACACGGAAAACAAACTGATTTTTCGAAATTCGTACTTTTTGGGGTCAAAATAGAAAAAGGGGATAAAAATAGTACCAACCAAATGACCGCAGCTAGAGTCGTGAAATTCGGAGTATACATTCCTTTGACTACTTAGACATGAAAAATAAAAGGTTTTTCCAAATTCGTACTTCCAAGGGATACAATGGGTACGGAGGGATAAAAATGGTACCAACCAAACGGCTACACCTGGAAAAATGAAATTCGGTGTATACATTCCTCTGATTGCGTAGACACTTAAAATAGACAGATATTTCGAAATTCGTACTTTTTGGGGTTACGGGAAAAATTGATAGAATCATGGAGTTAGGTTATTTTGCACTTTGCACATGTACGTCTGATAATGGATTTTCAAAATTTGTACTTTTGGAATTAAAATAGAATGGAAGTACAACCAACTGTGTTGAAAATATAAATATAAGAATATTTATTTTTTGTTTTGAAATAGATAATGGTTTAATATATTTAAAATATTATATTTATTTATACAATTATTTTTTCAATATTTGTATTGGTTTTGGCTATATTACATTACATTTACATTACATTTATTACATTTTCCTGTAATATTACTGCACTTCTACGAAAACCGACAACCTCTGTGGAATGCAATCCATGGTGGAGGGTAGATAAAGTTCAGCCCGGCCGAACTTAACTCCGTTTTTACTTGTTTAATTTCAAATGGTGTCTTTTGAATTAGAATTGAAAATGGTGTATATCATTGATATACTGAATGAATCCAATATATCTATACTGCATATTTTTTATATACGTTAAGAGCGTATCGGTCCAAAGGGAAAATTGTTCCTTAACAAACACTGAAAATACCCCCGATAATCCCTAATATTAAGAGTTCTTATGCACATTTTTAAAGATTTCTGCTTTATATGTACAGAAAGCAAAATAAAATGATACACTTTTAGGAGGAGAAATAGAGCAAAAAGGTACCAATCAAACGCAACAACAGTTTAAACATGATATTTGACGTGTTCATCACTATAATTGCGTGTATATGTGTAAATTAAGAAATAATTTTTATCGAAATTCTTATATTTAAGATGTAAAATGGAAAAGGGGGATAAAAATGATACCAACAAAACTACTCAATTCATTCCGCCTACACACTAGAGCGTACCAGGTTACAATTAAAAAAAGTTCGCCGTATACCTTCGAATATGAAGTATTATTGAAAGGTAGTTTCAAAAATTTTTTTTTTATTTTTTTATGCCGAACGTAGGGGTCGCGCTTTTACATTTTTCTATATAACTTCAGCATTTATAAACGGATTTTAAACTGTGATACATCGATGTTTTTGTCTCGACGAGGCCGATTTTGTTGTCTTTGAAGTCATTGAGCTCAAGCATGATTCATGATTTTATGCGAGCTTTAATTTTCTGATATTAGAGTGGTACATTAGGGTAGTAGCAACTGAGATATGATGGGTAAGTACCAGAAGGGGGTGCTTGAGCTCAATGACTTCAAAGACAAAAAAATCGACCTCGTCGAGACAAAAACATCGATGTATTATACTTTAAAATCCGTTTATAAATGCAGAAGTTATATAGAAAAATGTAAAAGCGCGACCCCTACGTTCGGCATAAAAAAATAAAAAAAAATTTTTGAAACTACCTTTCAATAATACTTCATATTCGAAGGTGTACGGCGAACTTTTTTTGAGGTACGCCCTACTACACACCTCACTTAAAGGTATTTTTCGAAATTTGTACTTTTAAGGAAAAAATGGGACAAACGTGGATGAAAATGGTACAAATAACCGATACCCAGCTGGAATAATGAAATTATGTATGTACATCGCTCTGACTGCGTCGACAAGAAATTTATTGATTTGGGTTCAATATGGAAAATAATGGATAAATTTGGTACCGACCAAATGACGGCAGTTAAAAAATAAAATATAAAATTCGATGTATACATTCCTCTGGCTCTGTAGACGCCTAACTTTAAGATATTTTTCGATATTTGTGCTTTTAAGAAAAAATTGTAACGAAAGGGGATAAAAATGATATATGATAATAACCAACGCTTTGACTGCATTGACGCAAAAATTAAAGAGATATTTCGTTATTTGTGCATTTAGGGTCAACATGTTTAGCCAGGGATAAATTTGGTACCATCCAAATGATTGCAGTTAAAAATCATGAAATGCGGTGTATAAATACCTCTTTAAAGATATTTTTCGAAATTTGTACTTTTAAGGAAAAGATGGGACGAAAGGGGTTAAAATGAAATTAAATTTGATTCTATATCGCTCTGACTGCGTTGACGCGAATATCGTGGTCAAAATGTTGAACATTTGACAAATTTGGTACCGATAGAATGACTGCAGCTAAAAAATTAAATCATGAAATTCGGAGTATACATTCCTCTGACTCTGTAGACACCTAGTTTAAATGTATTTTTCGAAATGTGTACTTTTGGTGGAAAGGCATTAAAAATTGTAACAACCAAACGGAAGCAGCTGGAATCATGAAATTCGGCATATACATCGCTCTGACTTCGTTAACGCGAAAATTAGGGTCAAAATGTTAAACAATGAATAAATTTAGTCTTTAACGCAAACTGTAAAAAATTTACGTGGAAATTCTTTCGGCCTTCAGTTAAAGCCTTCGTGAAGCTCATTTTCATCTCGGTGGCTATGTCAATAAGCAAAATTGCCGCATATGGGTTTCAGAGAACCCACACGTGACTATTGAGAAGCCAATGTATGCACAACGAGTCACTGTTTGGTGTGGATTTTGGGCTGGCGGCATCATTGGGCCATGTACTGAAAAATTGGGTTGATCGGATGCGGTTCTACCGAGTCAGTCATGGTAGTCATATGAATCACACTATCATTCCATGATTAAATAACAAATGACCTTTCCAATAGAACCAGAAATTTGAAAAAATAATCATCGCTCTGGTTGCGTTGAAGCGAAAATTAAAGAGTTCTTTCGATATTTGTGCAATTGGGGTAAAATTAAATTTCCAAATACATTTTATATAGTCAGCTTACAAGAAGTAATATGACTTAGAACCACTGTGCACAACTTCCGTTACTGAAATAACCCCTAAATCACCCAGCGTTTCCAACACCATCATAACTCCAACATACCTATAGTAGCAATTTGTCATCCGTAGTAATAATAATAATAATAAAACATTCTAAATTAAACGATTGTCGAATGTACTTAAATTGCTCAATCGAATCGAATGACAATAATGAACGCATTTAAAATTACATTTATAAAATGTTTTCCATTCTTCTTTTCTATTTGATCCGAAGCTTAGCCGCGAAAACGGTGACCACTTGACGCCGTTTGGTATGACAGATTATGCGAAGAGAGACGGGCTAGAGAATTTTTTTTAAATCTATTCATAAATTGTTCGGTTCTGGTCTGGCTTTGTGATATGCCGCGACTTGTGTCATAAATTAAAATTAATTGTCATGGAATTAGTTTTTATGAATTAAAATGAATTTAAATCTGTTCAGAACAGAAAGGTCTCAAGTCTGTGAAGAAGAATGAGAAGGAAAACACACGCACACACACACACTCAGAGAGATAGAGATAAGACAAGAAGATGATCACAGACGTTGAACAGTGATTTGGTGGGGTTATTTTTTCCCAAGAATTATTAAAAAAATTAAAAAATGTTTTTGTATAATAAATAAAGAAAAATTTATATTTTTTAGAATTCTAATTTATTTACAATTACATTTATTATGATTCTGACCCTTGACGATCGTCTTCAGACTGTTTTGCAGAAATTTTCCAACAAAATACCCGAAACCTCCGAGCTCCTACCTCACCCTATTATCAACTTTGGAGCCGCCTGTATAAAATTTGCAAGAAATTATCAGTGTTCAGGATGCTTTTGTTAGCATAACATTAAATGTCCTTGTGATTTTTCTTAAAATTTAGCAAGATGTTGAATAATATAATTAATATTAACCCACTAAAATAAAAATACGCCACAAAATTAAAACATTTGAAAAGAAAAATGTTTAATGAATAAGTGTCTAACGATCGCTGTCACTGATGCATTTGTTACTGTGGGATCTGGTGTTTTGAAATAAAGATGCTAGGGAATTATCGTGAATTATTTACCGGCTGAAACAAAAAGATCTACAGTACCGACAGACTACTTAAATCGTCGGATCCATATTTATGCAACTTGTACAAGTCATTGATGACAAAGAGAAGAAAATTAAATCGGGCATATGAACGATTAGAGGACATTGACTCCGAATAATTTGTTAAAGTTAATATTTTCTATTACTAGTACACATATAAAAGGCTGTGCTCTCTTTTTAATAAAAATACAAAACCAATTAAACATATGTATTAAATCAACCCATGAAAATATCATTTATTAATTTGAAGCAAATCATCGAAATAGTATTTGATCGTATCTTCCTTTGTTCACCTTTAGAAATATTGACGATATTGTGAAAAAAAATGTTTTCATATTTCGTATGAACGTTTGGAAAACTATAGGGTCCGCCATCTAACTTTTTTTCAACTATTCAACCGTTGGACTATTATTTGTGGGGTGCCCGAGGCAGCCTTTTGAATAAAATTATTTTCCATTATTAACCGGAAGGATTGTACTCTCAAATAAAAAAGAAATTTGAGAAAATATTCAGTAGTTTTATTTTATAGCATTTTCAAAAAAAAAGTTATTTTGCGGACAATATATAAAGGAGAGTTGAGCAAGAGTTTGATCTTCGAGACACCAGAATCGCAAATCAATTATGAGAAAATACTGTTATCTAAAACTCGCTTATTTTAGTTTTTTTCGTTTGTATTTTTTTGGTCTGTAATCAATATTTGATTTGAACTGGGATATTTGCCTGGCTCAAGACCATTTTGCATCTATATTTAATAGAATGCAAATTTATTTACAAATGGCATGGTGACATTTATTACTTGGCTGCAGACTACCACGATCATGATTTCGACCATGTCAAAAGTCTTTTCATTTGGCTTCGCAGCGACTTTTCAACATCAAACCCGGCCTCTATAAGGAGATGATTCTCACAAACGAACGAGAAGCACAACTCACTTGGCGAATTTGCGTTTAAAAAGTAATAAAGTACACATGCCATCTTACAAGAATCTCATTGAGTTGCATATGGGTGATTCCATTGGAACGGGTGTGACACTTTTGCTTAAATATGTTTAAATATCTCCCATATTCATTGACTGAGATTTTTACTATATTATCAGTTGAAAACGCCAGGTTAAGCGGGATATTATTGCAAATATAAATATGTCTTAGCGTGTTAAATATAGAGGATATAAAGGGTGATTTTTTAGCTATTATCTTTTTGGCAACACTGGTTTAAACAGTTGACGCTCGTTTCGTGTTTTGTTTCACTGTCAAACGTCTTCAGTTTGGTCTATAATTTAACCATGAATCGTCTTAAAAACGAACAACGCTTGCAAATTATTGAATTTTATTATCAAAATGCGTGCCGAAGATCCACTTTTTTACCGAATAATTGTGTTTAGAAGCTCATTTTTGGCTCAATGGGTACGTAAATAGGCAGAATTGTCGATTTTGGAGTGAATATCAGCCAGAAGCATTGCAAGAGCTACCAATGCATCCAGAAAAAGTCACAGTTTGGTGCGGTTTATGGGCTGGTGGCATCATTGGACCGTACTTCTTCAAAGATGATGCGAATCGTAACGTAACTGTGAATGGTGAGCGCTACCGTAAGATGATATCCAAATTTTTTTTCCCCAAATGCAAGAGCTTGACTTGCATGACATGTGGTTTCAACAAGACGATGCCACATGCCACACAGCACGCGCAACAATGGACTTATTGAGAGGCGAGTTCGGTGAACATTTTATTTCACGTTCGGGACCGGTCAATTGGTCGCCAACCAATCTTACCCACATTCTGCATAGGTGTTTCCAGTTGGATTATAAGCTGTTGTGCCAAATTTAAAGAAAATCGGGCACAATATGTGGTTTCTAGAGCGGAAAGTGTCAAATCGGGAGCGACATTTGTATGGGGTCTATATTTAAATCTGAACCGATTTGCCTCCTTGATCCACAAAACTTTCTTGTGCCAATTTTTTGTTAAGATCGGACAATAATAATAACCTGTAATTTGATTACAATAATAGTTGGACAGACGGACATTGCTAAATCGACTCAGAAAGTGATTCTAAGCCGATCTGTATAATAAACGATGGGTCTAACTCGTTTCCTTTTGGGTGTTACAAACACATGCACAAAGACATAATACTCTCGTGGAGTGTATAATTACACCATAAAATTTGGCACCATAAAAGTTCAAAAGTAACACTTTCTATCCAGGATTATGTCCAGATATTTCGCATTTTTATTTTGTCCCTCCTCGTGAAAAAGTCAAGACAGTCTTTGATTTTTAAAATCAGTTTTTTCTCAGTGCAATCTCTACTTGTAATTTAGGAGAAAGAATGTCTTAGTTTTAATGGAAGAAATTTTAAAACGTCTGATATCGATACGACCTTATATCTATGCTTATGCAAATAAAATGTTAACAAAATAATTATTTTATTTAAATAATGTGCTAGTGGAGTAAGATCTTTGTTTGCTCTTAAAACTTTAGTACAGTTAAGGCTGTCATAAGCGTGGTATCTATTTGCTCTGGGCACTTTAGCCCAGATAAATGTCGTTAAACTTTCACTGGCATTGTTGGTACTGCAGATATTATTTCAACAATATCATAAAGCTCGGGGTTTATCATATTTATTTTGTTGAACTTATTTAGTAGAATGTGTGAACATTTTATGGTTTCGAACCACGGTGCCAGCGAGGAAAAAAGCCGCAGCTAAACACTTGTTGTCAAATAATTGAAACATTTTTTTTATATTCGCTTTAAATGGCGCAGAAGCCTAAATATATGGTTTAATTGTGAATGACATCGTTTCGAACTCCGTCCCTCTGCCTCCCCCCAAAAAAATTAAAAGAAAAGAAAAACAATACAGATATCAACATGTGTAATCTTATGGCAAACAATTAACTGGCAGCCATAAAATGTTTCCCTCGGAGGCGAATAACATCATAAAAATCAGCGACATTTATTAAATCATTTCAAACATTATCGCAATAATTAATGAAAGAAAGAAACGAAATTCATCAACTCATTGTTTTTTGTAGCACGACAATTATGTGAGCATTTTTATTTCGAATTAAAAACTGATTTTTATGATTCACATTTTGTAGATCCATTCCACATACAAACATACATACTGATCTTATGTTTGTTTATAAACATATTCATTGTCATAGCGTTAATTGATTTGTTACACAGGTGTTTTTGATTTTTGCTTTATTATGATTTCAATATGACATCGTGTTATTGACCTCAGCCAATAAAAAAATGCATATAACCGGATGCACTGGAGGTGGATGAGGGCGAGGAAAGAGCGTGTGACAATGAACTTGGAACATTTTTGGATCCAATCATTTAAATGTCTACAAACTAATAACAAGGAACTTTAATTTGAAACATATCTCGTCGTCGTCATCGTCATCGTCGTTAGGTACCCAAATAAGCTATTCATTGAAGAGGGCGATTAAGCAATTTCAAGCACTGGTACACGCACAGTGGTTTGAAAAAGTTGTTTATGCACTCCATAGATGCAGATGACTTAATGTAGAAAGAAGAACATATCTCGATATTTCATTAAAAAACTCAAAAAAAGTTGGGCATAAAAACATTCTAAAGGGTGATTTTTTAAAAGCTATAGGAAAGTTTTTCAAAAAAAAACACATAAAATTCAGAAAAATGTATGAAATCTTTATTTGAATCGATAGTACGGTCCATATAATTTATGTTTTCATGCAAATGTTGACCTTGACCGCGCCTCTAATGGTCCATTCGCTTAGTCCAATTTTGGCATACTCTTTCCAACTTTTCGGCCGGTATCTCACGCATTTATTCGATGTTGTCTTCCAATGCGTTTTGGGCAAAAAAAGTTGGATATCATCTCACGGTAACGCTCACATTCACAGTTACGTCACGATTCGCATCATCTTTGAAGAAGTACGGTCCAATGATGCCACCAGCCCATAAACCGCACCAAATTGTGACTTTTTCTGGATGCATTGGTAGCTCCCATTGTATCCCTTGAAAATACGAATTTGGAAAAAACCTTTTATTTAACGTGCCTACATAATTAGATGAATGTATATACCGAATTTCATTATTTTAGGTGCAGCCGTTTGGTTGGTACCATATTTATCCCTCTGTACCCATTGCATCCCTTGAAAGTAAGAATTTGAAAAAAAAAAACCTTTTATTTTCCATGTCTACGTAGCTAAAGGAATGTATACACCGAATTTCATGACTCTAGCTGCGGTCATTAGGTTGGTACTATTTTTATCCCCTTTTCCATTTGACCCCAAAAAGTACCAATTTCACAAAATCCCTTTATTTCCGTGTCTACACAGTCAGAGAAATGTATACTCCAAATTTCATGACTCTAGCTGCGGTCATTTGATTGGTACTATTTTTATCCCCTTTTCCCATTTTGACCCCAAAAAGTATGAATTTTGAAAAAAATCCGTGTATTTTACGTGTCTATGCAATCAGAGGAATGTATACACCGAATTTGATTATTCTAGGGGCAGCCGTTTCGTTGGTACCATAAGGTTACTTTCTATATATGTTTGTGTGCCACAAAATTTGAAATCAATTTTTGAAAGCTTTTTTCTCAACCAATTTTGCTCAAATTTTGCACACTTAATCATTTTCGATGACAATACAAGGAAATGGAAAAATTTGACCAATTGGACAAAGGGGCGTGGTACCTCCCATACAAACCACAAATTAAAAATCTATTATTTCTGCTCCTGATAACGGTATTTGAACAAAATTTGGTACGTCGGTTTGGTGTGCATTTTTTAAGTGCTGCTGCAAATATGAGCGGGAATGGACAAAGGGGCGTGGTACCTCCCATACAAACCACAAATTAAAAATCTATTTTTTCTGCTCCTGATAACGCAGTAATTTTTCCTTCTACAAAAGATAACTAAAAAAGAATTTCTAGGCCCAATAGAATTCTGCTTGCATAAAGCATGGATTTGAAAAAAAATTTTTTTTGATTTACTAGTTATCCTTCTATTCCCATTTTACCCCCTAAAAGTACGAATTTGGAAAAAATACTTTTACATTATGTATATACTCAAGTAAAGGAACTTACACACCGAATTTCGTGTTTCTAGCTGCTGTCGTTTGATAGGTACCATTTTTATCCCTTTTTGCCCCATTCGTAGGGGGCAAAAGCACGCCTTTTTGTACGGTACGCCTTTTTGTTATAGGGGGAATGCACATACCCAATATCAAGTAACTACAAGCAGACATATTGAAAAAAAACATGCCTAAATACTGTAAAATATAATGGATTATTATAGGTATTTTCAGTCCTTGTGAGGGAAAAATTTTTCCCTTTGGATCGATTTCGCCCAGTTGCAATTATAAGACACATTTATGGAGATTTAAAAGACTCGAAACAATATTCATTTCTGATACATGGATAACTTCAACATCAATGTCAGATGTAATATTGTTTAAAAATATATTATTGAATATATTTTCACCAGACTGAAAATTCGCCTTAAAAAAATCCGCAAAAGGATTAACTTGCTCACAAGAAGACTTAGCACGGTTATCCCCATAGTACATTACTGAGGGAAAATCGCTATTAGATTTTTTAGATTTTATGAATTGCCAAAAAGACTTCGGATTGCTATTAATTTTGTTCTCAAAGTTCACTATATATTGTTTATATAAAACTTATTTAAGAAAGAAAATTGAGTAGTGCTCATACAGCGTTTTACTCTCAGAGGAGTTAGAAGATTAAAATGCTTTAAAATACTTATTCCTCAGATTCTTAAGCTTTTTCAAACCTGGCGTGTAAAGTTGCAACAATTATAATCATAAGCAATATTATTAAAAGACTTAACCGATTCGAATAAATAAAACTCAATATTTAAAATTATGGGCACATGATGCATATCCTGAAGACTAAACGGATTCTCACATACTCGCGTTGAATAATTAATTTTGTGTAGGTGCATCCAGTATTAAAGTGCGCGGTTGTACCGAAAGTATTGGAAAAGTGGGCGTGGCGTCCCATACGAAATTAAAACCTATTATCGAACATAGTCAGTTTTATGACACATAGAGTGCTGAAATTTTGTGTAAATGCATCTAGCATCAATATGCGTAGTTGTGCCAAAAATGGTCAGTTTTGGAAAAGTGGGTGTGGTACCTCCCATACGAAGTAAAAGCCTATTATCGAATATAGTCAGTTCTATGACACCTAGAGTGCTGAAATTTTGTGTGAGTAGATCTAGTGTAAGTAGTTGTGTAAAGATGGGCGGTATTGAAAACGTGGGTGTGGTACCTCCAGACGAAATTAAACCTATTATCGAATATTGTCAGTTCTATGACACCTAGAGTGCTGAAATGTTGTGTCAGTGCATCCAATTACGACATTCAGAGATTCAAAACAGATGTCAACAGACACTACTCCCTCTTTCCTCCTTCCAATACCTGATCTTCCTTCCACCAACGCAATGCACTGCATTTATAGGGGACATCCCCTGAGTGTTGGTTGAGTGAAAAAAATCCAGAAATATCCAAGAAAACGGAAATTATATTAATTTTTTAGTGTTGTTTGATTAGTGAACGATTTGACTGATTTTCGAATTCCAGCTACTCGATTCTTTGTTTTGGTAATGGAAGCGATGAGAATCACACACAACCAAATTCAATTTGAATTGTGTGATTTCTTCCTTCCTGTTCTTCAATGTTCTCAGGTAAGTACCTTGATTATAATTGGCACATATACTACCGATCAAGAGAAAAATCAATATGAAACCTGATTTTAATTTTACCGATTGTTTTTTTTTTGCCTAGCGAAGCGGGCGGGGGTTCAGGTAGTAAATCATAAAAACTAAAAATAGTACTAAGAAAATAAATAGTTCCTCTTTAAGTTAATGTCACATTTGCTTCCATATTAGATCTAGCGGGGGTTCAGCTAGTAAATTATAAAAATTAAAAATAGCACTAAGAAAATAAATATTTCCTCTTTAAATTAATGTCATATTCACTTCAAAATTAGACCTCGGTTTTTTGCATAATTTTAATTTTTTATCCGAATGGAAATCAACTTTCCATTTAGAAGCTTTATCAGCTAAAATCAAAAATATTAGAGAGCATGTCAAAAATAACAAAAACAAATGCAAACATTTTGCACAAAATTATGCCAAAATATGCAAAAACATTTTGCAAAATGATACCAACGACTGCATCTAGAATTATGAAATTCGGTGTATACATTAAATAAACGGGTTTGTCGAAATTCGTACTTTTCAGGATTAAAATGGAAAAGGGGATAAAATTATTACCAAGCAAATGACCGCAGCTAGAGTCATGAAATTCGGAGTATAAATTCCTAGGTCAAATTAAATCTGTTATATATTCTATACCAATGATCGGAATACTGTGAGATTTCACATTTGGTATTGCTTTTATAGAGGTTACATTCGTGTGAAATATGGGCGATATTGCCACACCCCTTCTGGTATCTCCCACACAAATCACCCTAAACTAGTCAAAATTAAATCTGTTATATCTTCTATACGAATGATCGGAATACTGTGAGATTTCACATTTGGTAATGCTTTTATAGAGGTTACATTCGTATGAAATATGAGCGATATTGCCACACCCCTTTTGCTATCTCCCACACAAATCACCCTAAACTAGGTAACATTAAATCTGTTATATCTTCTATACGAATAATCGGAATACTGTAAGATTTCACAGTTGATAATGTTTTTATAGAGGTTACATTCATGTGATATATTAGCGATATTGCCACACCCCTTCTGGTAACTCCCTTAGAAATCACCCTAAACTAGGTAAAATTAAATCTGTTATATCTTCTATACGAATGATCGGAATACTGTGAGATATCACATTTGGTAATGTTTTTATAGAGGTTACACATTCGTGTGAAATATGAGCGATATTGCCACACCCCTTCTGGTACCTCCCACACAAAGTGGCATAAACTTTAGTTACAATAAAACCGATATAACACCCATACGGGTAGTTCTAATCATTTGTAATATGATATTTGAAAATGTTTTTATAATCACTTTAAACGTAAAAAATATTTACGCTTTAGCCACGCCCCATCGAGTACCTCCCACACAATTGTATTTATTCTAGGTAAAATTAAATCCTTCACAACTTCTATACTGGTGCACGGAATCCAACTATTTTAAAAATGTGAAAGCTGGGACCTGGGGCCTCGAACCTTCTCGCACCTTCCACACAAATTATCCTACCCTATGTAAAATTTAATTTCTTAACTTCAGAGTGAGGATATATATAAGTCGGTTTATCCGACTGAAGCGTACTTACTTGCTTCTTTTCGTAACTGTCAAAAGTCCACAATTTCTAAAATATTTCTATAATTGGTCTTCTTTGGCTTTGTATTTAAAGGGAAATCTAGACTACTAATAGTAATTTAAATTGTTCGTTGATACAAATTTGATTATTTCGAAAAATAGTTTAATTAGCATGAAGCCACAAAGATGTTAGCTGTTATAAAAAATCATTTTCAATACTTATGTCCTGGAATTGACAGATCAGATACATCAGCACATGCAGAGTGTTACAATCAATAAATTATAGATCAATTTTTAATTCCAGATATAACGAACAATTGATTGTGAGCCATATTCGTTATATGCATATCGGATTTTAGATTTCATTTTCATGCGGAGTTTCAAAGGTGAAATACATTCAAAGTACATGTTGGGCGCTAGAAAATGTCGAGAGTATGTGGTGGATCAAAATATCTATCTATGGGCTTGCCAACATTAACCCATATCTGAGTTCAATTTTTTAAAACAACGGCAGATAACCCCGAAAATATTTATTAATTTCATTGCTTTGCCCTCAATCAGCATCAAAATATACGTCGATTGACAGCTTTTAGAAAAAACCCAATAAATTAATAACAAGCAACTGAGATAAACCCAAATTGCACTAAAGCTCCCCGACAACCAGATATGCCACTCCAGCATTATTAATTAATTACTCGTTTACAACTCACGATACCAGCGAGAAGTTATTACTGTTTTTTTGTAATATATTCTTTGGAAATTCCTAACCGCAAAGCGCGTCGCCTCACAACCGCAATGAAGTAAAAAAAGATGTTTCTTGCAGCATCGAAATGTGTCAAAATACGCGATAAATCGCCCAATGTAATGGCAATTGTAATGGCAATAGCATGCAATTGTCGGTATTTTATTTATTCATTCATTACTCGAACACACACACCATAAATTTCAGGCGGATTTTAAATTTTCAAATCATATAGAAATGGTCTGCGGTTACTGAAGATAATCAATATTTATGGCATCTGTTTTGAATGCGAATAATTAATGAATCACATACATATACATACATTCACATTACATTATCAAGAATTGGGGAAAAGAAGAATATTATTTTCGAATTGATTCGCCAATTCCAAGATACAGCAAACATTGTGAATTGGATCTGTCTGGTGTGAACACAAAATCGGAAGAGGAAATAAATGACAACAAACACATCCACTATGAATATAAAGTAAAACAATTTGCATTCATGACAGCAAACTATATGTTATTGTAAAATTGTTTCACAGTGTCCCGCATAGTTATTGTTATTCTATGGAGAATACTAAAAGAATTGCATTTATGAAGTGGTGCGAGGGAAAATGGGAAAAATCAGAACATCCTTCTACACATGCTTTCTAACGAAATCGAGTTTAAAATCAGTTTCTAATTCGCGGATTATCCACTATCATAATCGCTATCAGCGTATTGCCCTTACAGTTCTGGCATTTCTTGGCATGAACATTGACCATAACACTAGTCAACAGTCAAAATGTACTCGGGATGCGATAATTTTTTCTGTGTAGATAACCTTGACATGAGCTCGAAAAACGCAATAAAAAATTTTTTTTTCGTTTGGTTTTTTTTTATTATTTTTTTTTTAAATTTTAAAAATTTTTTTTTGGTTAATTTGTTTCGTCCGGCATAACTCGGGAACCACTAGCCCGATTTAATTGAATTAAATTTTAAAAAATTTAAAATTACAATTCCCTTAATCTGTTCATATATTGTTTTCCTATACAAGCAACAGTTTCCAAGTTAAAAATGAATATATAAAGGAAAAAACTTATTTTTTGCCTAAAGATTTAAATTTTTTTTTTTTTAAATCCATAAAAAATCCAAAATGAAAAAAAATGTCAAATCTTATTACTTTTACGTAAAGTCACATAACCTATGAGCAAAATGAGACAAAGATCATGAAAATCGATGCACGCGTTTCGCTTTTATTCGCAATTGAGTAAAGGTATGAATTTCAAAAATTTGCTCGACATATGCATAACTTTGTCTATGGTAAGGTTTTTTCTTTTTTATTACAAAAAAAATTAAAATTTGTTGGGTGACAAAAATATATGACTTTAAATTAAAAAACAATTCGATATATGTACAAGAAATTATCCTAAGGATATCAACATTAATTAATTATAAAAAAGTTTTAAAAAAAATATCTAAACACAAAAATAAAAACCTTCAAATTAAAAATAATTATGTGCTTTTGTCTTTCTTTTATATTGTTGTGGGTCTGTTTCTCTTATCAGGAACCAGATATAGTCCCCCATCATAGCTTCGTTCCAAAATCCTTGGTATCGGTGCTCAATTTCTTTCATTTGCTGATGAAAACGCTCACCATGCTCGTCACTCACATAGCCCAGGTTGTCCGGAAAGAAGTGCGAGTGTAGAAAATGTATCTTAAGCGACATATTTGCTCTAATTTTTTTATAATTTTGGAGTAGTTGTTCGACGATCTCTCTGTAATTTGAGCTTTTGTTGTTTCCAAGAAATCCGGAAACAATTTGCCGAAATGAGTTCCAAGCTGCAGCTTCATTTGGTGATAAAATGTGCTCAAACTGTTGGTCTTGCAACAACTTTTTAATTTGCGGACCGTCGAAAACGCCTTCCTTAATCTTTGACGATGAAAGGTGAGGAAAAATGGTTTTTAAATAGGCGAACGCTTCGCCATCTTTGTTGATAGCTTTCACGACGTTTTTTATGAGTCCGAGCTTTATGTGAAGAGGTGGGAGAAAAACATTTTCCTTTTTTATGAGTGGTGTATATTTCACGTTGTCGCTGCCGGGGATGAAGTTAACTCTTTCTGTCCAACTCCTCCTGGTGTAATGATGTTGACGATCGCGGCTGTCCCAAAGGCAGAGAAAACAACAGTACTTTGTGAATCCACCTTGTAATCCACAAATGATACCGATAACCTTAAGGTCGGCACAAACTTTCCAATCGTGCCTCTCATAGTTAATGCACTTTAGTAGATTGTCCATGACTTCGTATGTTTCCTTGGTGTCAACGGCATGAGCAATTGGAATCGAAGGTTTCTCGTTGCCGTTGTGCAGTAAAATTGCTTTAAGGCTCTGCTTGTTGCTGTCGATGTAAAGACGCCACTCTCCTGGATCGTAAGAGTACCCGAGTTCACCAAATAATCCGGGAATGTCCTTTCAAAAACAGATGTTGTCTTTTTTTGTGTAGTACCTTGCGTATGGTTCATGACGCTTCCTGTAGATTGTTGTCACCACACCAGGAGCCAAGAAACCGAACTGTTGCATGCGCGATGCATGCAACTCTGCATCTTCCTTGGAGAGTTTCAATTCTCTAACCCAATCGTTCAGTTCTGCTTGGGAACATAAGCGTTGACCTCCATGCAATGTATATGTTGACTCGCATTCTGATGTGGTTTCTACTGTCTCCGGATCTGATGTTGGATGTATCGCCTCATTATTAGATGTCCATCTTGAAACGGACGGTTGCGGGTCCACTGGTTCTTCGGAAAATGACACTGGAAAATTCACTGTTGAAACAGCAGCGTAAGTCCATCGTATATTTTTTCCCACGCCTGTTTTTTTGCTAAGACAGAAGTAGCAATCTGTTACATGGCAAAGCGGAGCTCTCCAAAGCATTGGCATGATGATTCTCGGCTGTCGTCTGAAAGAATTTCAATAATAAGTTATATATGTTCTTGAATTTCGTAATCTACACTTACCTTGAGTCAGCTAGCTGTACGTAGCACCTTGGACATAGAGCACTTGGTGTCCACCGCTCATCTATGTTTGAGACCTTTAAATTGAAGCTCTCTTAAAAATGAATCTCTCAATTTAGGTGAAAAACAACGCTTGTTTTTTTCAGAAACGTATTCTCCGCACATGTAACAAAAATTACTTGGATTGGTATTGCATTCAAATCCTCGCGAACGTTTGCTCATTTTAACTATCGCGTTCGTCGACACTAGTTGAATGAGTAAAATCGATCAATGAAGACCTATTTATACTGTGTATTGTTTAGTATTTTACTGACAGGTACTTATAAATGGGTGTATATTTTTTTACGGTGGCTACATACCTGTTTCACCATGTGTGAGTCTTAAATTTTCCGAATAATGACCACCCTTAAATGTGGGTTGCATTTCTGTAAAAAAATCATACAGGTAGCCAACGGAAAACCCAAATAATTAAAAAAGTCCCCTTTCCTTTTTTCCTTTTAATTGTTCACGCACATTTATTAGCGTTTATTACTTTGCTTACGCAATCATAAAAATTAAATAACCCTTTGTTTATTCCGTTTTGTTAATTCTGAGAATCAAAAAAAAAAAGAAAAAACCTTACCATAGACAAAGTTGTGCATATGTCGAGCAAATTTTTGAAATTCATACCTTTACTCAATTGCGAATAAAAGCGAAACGCGTGCATCGATTTTCATGATCTTTGTCTCATTTTGCTCATAGGTTATGCGACTTTACGTAAAAGTAATAAGATTTGACATTTTTTTTTCATTTTGGATTTTTTATGGATTAAAAAAAAAAAATTTAAATCTTTAGGCAAAAAATAAGTTTTTTCCTTTATATATTCATTTTTAACTTGGAAACTGTTGCTTGTATAGGAAAACAATATATGAACAGATTAAGGGAATTGTAATTTTAAATTTTTTAAAATTTAATTCAATTAAATCGGGCTAGTGGTTCCCGAGTTATGCCGGACGAAACAAATTAACCAAAAAAAATTTTTTTAAATTTTTGAAATTCATACCTTTACTCAATTGCGAATAAAAGCGAAACGCGTGCATCGATTTTCATGATCTTTGTCTCATTTTGCTCATAGGTTATGTGACTTTACGTAAAAGTAATAAGATTTGACATTTTTTTCATTTTGGATTTTTTATGGATTTTTAAAAAAAAAAAATTTAAATCTTTAGGCAAAAAATAAGTTTTTTCCTTTATATATTCATTTTTAACTTGGAAACTGTTGCTTGTATAGGAAAACAATATATGAACAGATTAAGGGAATTGTAATTTTAAATTTTTTAAAATTTAATTCAATTAAATCGGGCTAGTGGTTCCCGAGTTATGCCGGACGAAACAAATTAACCAAAAAAAATTTTTTTAAATTTTTGAAATTCATACCTTTACTCAATTGCGAATAAAAGCGAAACGCGTGCATCGATTTTCATGATCTTTGTCTCATTTTGCTCATAGGTTATGTGACTTTACGTAAAAGTAATAAGATTTGACATTTTTTTTCATTTTGGATTTTTTATGGATTTTAAAAAAAAAAATTTAAATCTTTAGGCAAAAAATAAGTTTTTTCCTTTATATATTCATTTTTAACTTGGAAACTGTTGCTTGTATAGGAAAACAATATATGAACAGATTAAGGGAATTGTAATTTTAAATTTTTCAAAATTTAATTCAATTAAATCGGGCTAGTGGTTCCCGAGTTATGCCGGACGAAACAAATTAACCAAAAAAAAATTTTTAAAATTTAAAAAAAAATAATAAAAAAAAAACCAAACGAAAAAAAAATTTTATTGCGTTTTTCGAGCTCATGTCAAGGTTATCTACACAGAAAAAATTATCGCATCCGGAGTACATGACATTTTTTTCAATTTGTTGAGTAGTGTAATCAATGGTAATGCGAAAGGTTTCAGCTAGATTATAGCATTCTTCAAAAACTAACTGTGGTGAGGGGTGTATTTTTTACAAAAATGTTAATTAAATTACGGATGATGACAATATGGTAACACAAACACTCCATACAGAAGGTCCGCTGATAAGTTATCCCCACACAGTAAATTCGTATATGGCCAAAGTGTGTGTAGTTGAATGTGGTTCTCCTCCTTTTCATTGCCAAAACACACAAAATTCCCTCGATCGAAATAGCTGGTATTCGAATGTATTTTTATTATACCCTCCACCTCCAGGATGGGGGTATACTAACTTTGTCATTCCGTTTGTAACACCTTAAAATATCGACCTGAGACCCTATAAAGTATATATATTCTTAATCGTCATATAATTCTAAGACGATCTAGCCATGTCCGTCCGTCTGTCCGTCCGTCTGTTGAAAGCACGCTAGCATCTAAACGAAAGGAGCTATAACGTTCAAATTTTCCATAAATGCGTCTTATAGTCGTAGATCGGTTGGTATTGAAACGGAAATTGAAATATTTTTCCCTCACAAGGACTAAAAATACCCATAATAATCCCTAATATTTTAGGGTTTTTAGGCATGTTTTTTGAATATTACTGTTTATATTTGCTTGATATTTGGTATGCGCATTCCCCTTATAGCTAAAACGTGCACCATAAAGTGATTATTATTTGTAGGGGATGAAATGGGGCAAAAAAGGGATAAAAATGGTACATATTAAACGACAACAGCTAGAAACACGAAATTCGGTATGTACATTCCTCTAATTGAGTAGATACATAATATAAAAGTATTTTTTCCAAATTCGTACTTTTAAGGGATAAAATAGGAATAGAGGGATAAAAATGGTACCAACCAAGCGTCTGTACCTAGAATAATGAAATTCGGTGTATACATTCCTCTGATTGCATAGATAAGTAAAATACACGGATTTTTCAAAATTCGTACTTTTTGGGGTTAAAATGAAAAAAGGGGATAAAAATAGTACCAATCTAATGACCGCAGCTAGAGTCATGAAATTCGGAGTATACATTCCTCTGACTGCGTAGACACGGAAAATAAACGGATTTTTCGAAATTCGTTCTTTCAAGGGATACAATGGTACAGAGGGATAAAAGTAGTACCAACTAAACGACTACAACTAGACGATAAAATTCTAATTGCGTAGAAACGTCAAGGGTGTAAAAATGGTACCAATCAAATGGCCGCAGCTGGAATCATGGAATTCGGTGTATACATTCCTCTGACCCCATAGACACGCAAAATAAAAAGTTTTTTTTTCCAAATTCGTACTTTTTCTTTTACGGCAAAAATTGGTTGAATCATGAAGTTAGGTTATTTTGCACTATGTACGTCTGATAATGGATTTTCAAAATTTGTACTTTTGGAATTCAAATAGAATGGAAATACAACCAACTGTAGCGCCCACTATCTACCAATATTTATGGCTTTGAAAATATTTTTCAAAATATAAATAGAAGAATAATTATTTTTTGAATTGACGCATTGGCAGCCTTGCCTTATAAGCGTGGTTTGAAATAATTAAAATATTATATTTATTTATAAAATTAATTTTTCAATATTTGTATTTGTTTTGGTTTGGCTATATTAAAAAATTATATTTTCCTGTAATATTACTGCACTTCTACGAAAACCGACAATCTCTGTGGAATGCAATCCATGGTGGAGGGTATATAAAGTTTGGCCCGGCCGAACTTAAGGCGTTTTTACTTGTTATACACTCCACGAGAGTATTATGTCTTTGTGTATTTGTTTGTAACACCCAAAAGGAAACGAGTTAGACCCATCGTATATTATACAGATCGGCTTAGAATCACTTTCTGAGTCGATTTAGCAATGTCCGTCTGTCTGTCTCTCCGTCTGTCCATCTATTGTTGTAATCAAATTACAGGTCGCAATTATAGTCCGATCTTAACACAAATTGGCCCAACTAAGTTTTGTGGATCAAGAACGAATGCTATTTAATTTGAGGCAAATCGGATCAGATTTAGATATAGCCCCCATACAAATGACGCTCCCGATTTGACATTTTCCGCTCTAGAAACCACATATTATACTCGGTTTTCTTTAAATTTGGCACAACATCTTATAATCCAACTAGAAACACCTATGCAGAAATTGGGTGAGATCGTTTCAGATTTAGATATAGCCCCCATACAAATGTCGCTCTCGATTTGACATTTTCCGCTCTAAAATCCACATATTGTACCCGCTTTTCTTTAAATTTGGCACAACATCTTATAATCCAACTAGAAACACCTATGCAGAAATTGGGTGAGATCGGTTCAGATTTAGATATAGCCCCCATACAAATGTCGCTCCCGATTTGACATTTTCCGCTCTAGAAACCATATATTATACTCGATTTTCTTTAAATTTGGCACAACACCTTATAATCCAACTAGAAATACCTATGCAGAAATTTGGTAAGATCGGTTCAGATTTAAATTTAGACCCCATACAAATGTCGCTCCCTATTTGACACTTTCCGCTCTAGAAACCATTTATTGTACCTGATTTTCTTTAAATTTGGCACAAGAGCTTATAATCAAACTAGAAACACCTATGCAGAAATTGGGTGAGATCGGTTCAGATTTAGATATAGCCCCCATACAAATGTCGCTCCCGATTTGACTTTTGCCGCTTTAAAAGCAACATATTGTACTCGATTTTCTTTAATTTGTGCACAACATCTTATAATCCAACTAGAAACACCTATGGCTAAAGCGGGCTAGATCGGTTCAGATTTAGATATAGCCCCCATACAAATGTCGCTCACGATTTGACCACATATGGTTCCCGATTTTCTTTAAAATTGGCACAACATCTTATAGTCCAACAAACTAAACTATAGTGAAAGTGGGTAAGATGGGTTCAGATTTAAATATAGCCCAAATACAAATGTTGCTCCCAAATGTTTAACCGATTTTGGCCAAACTATACTTTATATTATTTATATCACATATTTCGTTCCAGGTTTCAATATACCCCCATACAAAAGTCCTTTCCGAATTAACATTTTTTGTCAAACACATACATTTACAGGACACAAAAAATCTTCCAGTTTTCACTTTTTCACCGAATTGAATTTTATTCGGATAGAAAGTGGAGTGTGTCATAGAGTTGCATTGTTTACACTTGCTTGTAAGTTGAATGTCTGCACAGCATGGAATTAACTTGTGAAAATTACCATGCGATTTAATAAGATTTTCGATGTGTATTATAAAGAAAGGAGTACATAAAATTTCTCCTTCCTTCTTCTTTAGGAAGCAATGAAACCCAATCCTTAACCACAGTGAAATTTCCGGAGGCCTTCCAATGTTGATGAAAGCGTGGTTGGTATTGCAAAATATTAAAATACGATGAAATTATGTTATCCCAACCTACAACCCTATCACTTTTCGATATTTTGAGGAAGAACAAGTTATATATTTTGTTGTGTGAAAGATGCTGTGCATTTGCTAGCAGAATTGTTATTTTTAACCGATTAAAAAATATTTATTTTTGTTTTTGGAAAAAAAATATGTTTTATTTCTATCTAATTTTCGGCACACTGGCGTTCCCAGTAGTTGCTTAGACATCAGCACAAAGTTAGTGAATTTAATAGAGAAAGTAAATAAATTTGAAACTACTGGCAATACCAATTGAAAATATTCAGATGCAAATTAAAAAAGATATATATCTTTAAAATATATACTTTTTATTAGGCGAAAACTTATGATTGAACAAAAATTGCTCACTCAGCAGAAATATATGAACCCCTTCCTTAAAATATGCAAAACTTCAAAGCTGCATGGTTGCCACAATTTTAAACGTTATTCAAAATAATTTCGTTTCTTGTCTCTTTTCTTTGTTATACTTTGTTCTGTAATCAATCAATTTGATTTGAGCGGGATATTGTACTGGCTGAAGAACTTTTTGCAGTATGCATATTTATTTTAAAAACAAGTGAATAAGTTTTAGTCGGTTAAACCGACTTATATATACCCTCACTCACAGAGAACACGTGTATGGAACGACTTAAATTTTGCTTAGCGCCAGAGTATGCTTGAAGGAGGCACTAGAAGTTTGTGCTGATTAGAACCAGCTTCCACATTTGTTAATAATTGTAAAAACATGATCAGATATAAAGTCATAATGGATTGCAGGCACCGGTATAACTCCTTCACAGGTGTATTTAATGTTACCTAGGATAGAGACAATTGTGTGAGAGTTACAAGGAGGGGCGTGGCTAAAGCGTAAATATTCTTTACGTTTAAGGCGATTATAAAAACATGTTTAAATACCAAATTGCAACTGATTTCGACTATCCGAATGGAAGTTATATCGGTTTTATTTTAACCAAGGCTTATGCCACTTTGTGCGGGAGGTACTAGAAGGGGTGTGATAATATCGCCCATATTTCAAGTGTCAAGTCAAATTTCCGATCATCCGTATATAAGTTATAACACAGCTTTAACTTTAGGTAGGCTGGGGTGATTTGTGTGTAGGGTTTGCATCCCGGGATTTCCCGCGGGAAAATTCCCGGGAATTCGCACATTTTTCGTTTCTCGTATCCCGGGAAATTCGTACGGGAAACCCGCGGGAATTCAGTAGAAAATTTTACATATTTCCTCGCATATTTTTTTCCATTATTTCCACAATAAAATTAAAAATGTTGTATAACAATTTAGATCACATAGCTTTTAATCAAGTATGTCAAATATTGAAGTTGGATGACAAAATAAGCTGTGTTCGGATGTAGACTCAAAATCCAAATCAATCCGAAAAGGATTTTTCCTGTCAAGGACCATATGAAAAAAATAAAATCCGGGAAAAATAGATTTTGGGCGTGTATCCGAACGCCAAGAATAAAGAATTTAAAGTTTTCGAAGCGACAGGACAAAGAACAAACATTTCATTTAATGCTCTACTCACTATTAAAGTGAACGATCATTCTCCGTCGCGTCTACATTTTCCAATAAAATCTGATCTTTAATTAATTTTGAAACTTGAAAAGATGTTTGAATTGATCTCACATTGCACTTTATTATATGAATTCTGTAACAGACTCGTTGCGAAATATATATTTATTTTACTTTAATAATATGTGAATGTTTCATTGGAAAAATTAAGCTTAACCCATGGTAAACGGTATGTTGACGATTTCCCGTGCTTTCCCGGGATCCCGGGAAATTGAAAAAATAATTCCCGTTTCCCGGGAAATAAAAAGTACGGCAAAATGCAAACCCTATTTGTGTGGGAGGTATCACAAGGGCCGTGGCAAAACCCGTCATATCTTGCACGCTTAAAGCGCTTATAACAACTTTATCTGATGCAAAAAAATATAGCTATCCGTGTGGATGTTACATTGGTTTTAATTGAACATAAGAATATGGGTTATTTGTGTGGAAAGTACCAGAAGGGGCGTGGACGTTCGTCCATATTCGAGCTTTTGAGAAAAATATTACCATGTATGAAGTTTGAATGGATTCGAAGGTTATTGTGTACACCAGCCAGACAGACAGACGGACATGGCTCAAACATCTTAAAATGTTGTGAAACGAATTTGGTCCAAACATACTTAGGGTCTTAAATCACTCCTTCAATGCGTTACACTTTTTTCCGTCCCAAATGATAGTAAAGGGTGTTTTTTATTGGGGTATAGAACTTTAAGTTGGTATCACTTTTTTAACTGGCGGCCATTTTGTCAGCTGTCAAGTGATTAATATTTAGTTTGGTTTGCCATTTCATCATGAACAGGTTGACAAAAGAACAACGCTTGCAAATCGTGCAAATTTATTTCGAAAGTAATGGTTCAGTTCGCGAAGTTCACCGCAAGCTCCGTCCATATGGTCGACATAATCGTCCATCAGAGCAATTAATTCGGTTAACCATGGATCGTTTTCGCACTACGTTTACTCTATGTGATAATACGCATCCGCAGAGACGTCGAACAGTGCGCACCGAAGAAACAATTGCCGCTGTAGAGCAAAGTGTTGAAGAGGACCCGAATGAATCGATTCGCCACCGTGCACAGCAATTGGAGCGTTGTCCATCAACTTTATGGAAATTTTGAAAATTGGACCTGTAGAATTGGCTTTATTCGAGCCAGCCGCGGCGGCCACATGCCCGAAATCATATTTAAACATTAATGGCATAAAATTATCCTTCCAATAAAGCCAAATTGATGGACATTAAAACGATTTTCTTGTGTTTTATTTCAATTCGAAGTTCTATACCTCAATAAAAAACACCCTTTATATATAGTATCCTACTCTGTAGAGTGAGTGTATTCCTGACTGAAAATTAAAATGTCGGAATTTTCTCAATTTCAAATGAAATAATCACAAATTTAATGGGAATTTTCCGAAGTTCAAAATAAAAATCTCAATTTCTCATTTTCAATTAGAATTTTCTCAGTACGAAATAGAAATTCTAAATTTCAATAAACTAAAAATTTTCAATTTCAATTGGATTTTGCTCAAATTCAAAATCTTAATTCAATTGGAATTTTCAGTTTGAATTAGAAATTGTCAATTGAAATGTACCCAATATGAAATGGAAATTCTCAATATCAATTTGAATTTTCTTAATTTGAAATTAGAAATTCTCAAATTCAATTAGAACTGGAAAATTACAATGGAATTTCTCCAAATGGAATTTCTCCAATTCAATTGGAACCATTCTCAATTTCAAATGAAATAATCACAATTTCAAGGGGAATTTTCCGATTTTTCTCATTTTCAATTGGAATTTTCTCAAAATAAAATGGAAATTCTACATTTCAATTGGAATTTTCTCATATTCAAAGGCAAAATCTTAATTTCAATTGGAATTGGAATTTTCAGTTTGAATTAGAAATTCTCAATTGAAATTTTCTCAATATGAAAAGGAAATTCTCAATATCAATTTATTTTTTTTTTAATTTAAATGGAAAATCTCAATTTCAAATGGAAAGGGTGATTTTTTAAAAGCTATAGGAAAGTTTGTCAAAAAAACAAATAAAATTCAGAAAAATGCATGAAATCTTTATTTGAATCGATAGTATGGTCCACATAATTTAATGTTTGAAGATTATTTCATGCAAATGTTGACCTTGACTGCGCCTCAAATGGTCCATCCGCTTAGTCCTATTTTGGCATACTCTTTCCAACATTTCGGCCGGTAGCTCACGAATAAATGCTTCAATGTTGTCTTCCAATGCGTCAATTGAAGCGTTCTTGTCTGTATAGACATGAGCTTTAACATAGCCCCACCAAAAATAGTCTAAAGGCGTTAAATCGCACGATCTAGGGGGTCAATTGACCGGTCCCGAACGTGAAATAAAATGTTCACCGAACTCGCCTCTCAATAAGTCCATTGTTGCGCGTGCTGTGTGGCATGTGGCATCGTCTTGTTGAAACCACATGTCATGCAAGTCAAGCTCTTGCATTTGGGGCAAAAAAAAAGTTGGATATCATCTTACGGTAGCGCTCACCATTCACAGTTACGTTACGATTCGCATCATCTTTGAAGAAGTACGGTCCAATGATGCCACCAGCCCATAAACCGCACCAAACTGTGACTTTTTCTGGATGCATTGGTAGCTCTTGCAATGCTTCTGGCTGATATTCACTCCAAAATCGACAATTCTGCCTATTTACGTACCCATTGAGCCAAAAATGAGCTTTCGGCGCTGAACACAATTTTTCGGTAAAAAGCGCGCGATGAACTTTCTTAACAGAGCACGCATTTTGATAATAAAATGCAATAATTTCTCAATTTCAATTGGAATTTTCTCAAATTCAAGGGAAAATCTTAATTTCAATTGGAAGTTTCTCAATTTGAAATAGATTTTCTCAATTTCAAGTGGAATTTCTAAGCTATAAATATTAATTCTCAATTGTAATTATCTCAATTTCAAAGGGGAAATCAAAATTTCAATTGGAATTTTCTCAATTTGAAATAGAAATTAACAATTTTAATTAGAATTTTCTCGAATTCAAATGGAAAATTTCAATTTCAAATGGAATTTCTCAAATTCAGTAGGAATTTTAATAATTTCATCTGGAAATGGAGTAGTAATTGCAGAAATTTCTATGTGAGTTACAATTTTGATGATATTGCTCCATCAATTTTGCTAATTGAATAATATTTTATTTTTTCTGTGTAGGAACATCTAGAGTAAGAGTAGACCACATCAGACCATGTTTCTTTCTACATAAAACATCTTTCCCGTTATTCCTTTTCATAACACATACTCCAAATTATTTTGATAACATTTACCCCACTGTGTTATTTTAGAACAATAATGGACATTAAACGTTATCATCGACCTCCCTCACTACTTTCGAATGTAAATCGGATGAAATTTTGTAACGATATTTACAACGATTTAAAAATATTCTGGATTGCTGGCGAAGGGCAATGAAGTATGTTTATAAAAACTTTTTCCAAAAGATGGGGACTGAAATAAAATCTCAGTCGTTTGAATGTGATCATATGAATGTGACGATTTTCTAATGCCATCTACCGAGAGCTTTCATTATTATTATTGTTGTGTTAAGAGACATACTTACGTTGTCTATATAAAATTCTATATTCTTGGGGTAAAGGGTGTAGGAGGGTATCATAAAGTCGATCCAGCTCGGTTTTAGACTACCCGTATTTGTTTACATTTAGAATTGGATTGTTATCTCATCGTTTGGGCTTTAATTCATTGAAGACGATTGTCGGTTATTCCAGAATAAATATTGAACTTCAAATAATCGTTACGAGCCTAAACGGGTTATTGGTTGGAATCGGTTGTTATTAATCTAAATGATGTAACCTTTTGACAGCGCTGATCGTGTTGTTTTTTTTTTTTTCAAAAACCATATATGTCTGTTTATACTGAAAACATATCGAAAACCATATCCTATGATGTGAAGCAGTGAAGTTATAGCCAAACAAAGAAATGACTTCATACCTATTAAGTTTTTTATTTTTTTTGGTCAATTTCGCCATAGTGCCTAGAGAAATTTGAATTAATGTCTGCTGACATTTTACTATGCCGAAATGGTGAAAAAAAGAAGAAAAAACCAGAATGAACCCCCGAAAAATTGAATCAAACGTTTTTTTTCTTGGGCTGCTTCGTAAATTTCACTAGAAATACGAGTTTTTATTTTTAATTAAATTAGCAATAGAAGAGAATAACAATGATTCGCAATACCTCATGAATATCGATTTATGTAAATTATGCGTTTTTTAACGCGTTATCTTCGATGTTTTCTTTGCTGCAGCTTCGACACGTTCTTCGTTCTCGCAAAAGACTCTTCTCACGTTCCGGTGATAAATTTAAACGCCGACGACGAGAACTTGGCAAAAAAGAAGCTCAAGAATGTTTTTTTTTTAATTTTCGTAAAAGAGGTAGACTTTGCAGACTTTCTGGTTTTTTAATTTGTTTGTTTTTTTTTTTGGATTTTGGATTTCGCGGCTAAAACTATTCGAACGACGAGAATCGACAATATACTACGCCTTTGCGCTGGCCGAGTGCGCCGCGTATGGTGGGAGATTTATATTTGTTTTATTTTGTTGTTGTTGTTTTATTTTGATACACAAATGTACACATTATTTATTTTTTTTGGGGGATCTTTAAATAGATTTCAATTTCGTACAAAACACAGCGAAAATATTTACGAAATTTTCACTTTTATCACTTTCAGGTTATTCGGTTTGTTTGAACAAATTTCATTCATCCCCGATTCAAAATGCATTTTAATTTACTCTATCTTCATTTGTTTGTTGTTTGTTTTTATTGCGGTTGTATTTGAAATATATATATTATTTTTATTTTATTTTCTTTTTGTGAAATATTACAAACAATAAACGTGGAATAAATACGACGACGTCTTTTGCCAATGAATTGAAAATTGTACTAAATTTTGAGTCACCCGAAAAGATGTTTTTCTTGTATTTTTTTTTTACTCTCATCGACGTCTCCTTCATTTGTTATTGTTTATGTTTTTCTTTTGTTATTTATACATTTTCGCTCTCTCTCCTCCTATCTCTTTTCGCTCATATAAAATGCGGCTAAATATTTAAATATATGTCCGCAATACTGTATATAGTATTGCGGACATTTTTCTTTGGCTGTAGCAGGCCTATAGTAAATTTCATTCACAACAGGACAAAATTTAATTGTTGGACTATTTAACACTAGGTATAGTCTAATTTTTAAGGGTGTCCTAGAATTAAATTTGCCGCCATTTCTGCGCTAAAGTGTTGACAAAAAGAAAAATCTTTGGATTACTAAAAATGGTTACAGTTACAGTTGCACAGAATTTTTTAAAAAAATAATAAAGTTTTTTCATTCTAAGCTCTGAAGCTTATCAAAACATTGATAGCTTCGTTAATTGTTAAAATTGACGCATTTGGATTTCAATGGACATACATGAGATTGTCGAAAAACAAATGTTTTCACAGCAAATTCGATTTTGGGATTTTGTATACCCTCCGCCTCCAGGATGGGGGTATACTAACATTGTCATTCCATTTGCAACACTTTGAAATACCGACCTGAGACCCTATAAAGTATAAATATTCTTGATCATTAAAAAATTCTAAAACGGACGAACATGATCTGGTCTGGTCCGCCCGTCTCTCCATCTGTTGAAAGCACGCTAGCATTAAACGAAAAGTCTAGGACGTCCAAATTTTCCATAAATGCGTCTTATAGTCGTAGATCGGTTGGGATTGCAACTGGGCGAAATCGGCCAAAGGGAAAAAAATTTCCCTCACAAGGACTGAAAATATCCATAATAACCACTTATATTGTGGAGTATTTAAGGATATTTATACACTCCACGAGAGTATTATGTCTTTGTGCATTTCTTTGTAACACCCAAAAGGAAACGAGTTAGACCCATCGTTTATTATACAGATCAGCTAAAATTCACTTTCTGAGTCGATTTAGTCCGACTGTCTGTCCATCTATTGTTGTAATCAAATTACAGGTCGCAATGATTGTCCGATCTTAACAAAAATTGGCACAAGTAAGTTTTGTGGATCAAGGACGAACGCTATTTAATTTGAAGCAAATCGATTCAGATTTAGATATAGCCCCCATACAAATGTCGCTCCCGATTTGACTTTTTACGCTCTATAAAGCACATATAGTACCCGATTTTCTTCAAATTTGGCTTAACACCTTATAATTTAACTAGAAACACCTATGGCGAAATCGGGTTAGATCGGTTCAGATTTAGATATAGTCCCCATATAAATGTCGCTCTCGATTTGACTTTTTCCGCTCTATAAAGTACATTTAGTATCCTATTTTCTTCAAATTTGGCTCAACACCTTATAATCTAACTAGAAACACCTATGGCGAAATCGGGTTAGATCGGTTCAGATTTAGATATAGTCCCCATATAAATGTCGCTCCCGATTTGACTTTTTCCGCTCTAGAAACCACCCGATTTTCTTTAAATTTGGCACAACATCTTATAATCCAACTAGAAACAACTATGGTGAAAGTGGGTGAGATCGGTTCAGATTTAGGTATATATTTTTTTACATATCTTCGATTAACCGTGACTCTATTAACCGAGAAGCTGAGTGGTTGATTTTTTACCTCTATTAACCGTGATTTACCTCTATTATCCGTGATGCACGTGTCCATGTGACTGGTTGTTTGTTTTTTTCGTATAATACACACACATCTCTCATATTAAAATTCGGTGACTCCCCTTTTTCATGAAAGTGTAATTTTCGTATCAAATTTCATATTCATTCATCAGTGTGAAATTTGATCTGTCAAGACGTGTTTTCCTTACATCATGCCACCGTCAAAAACTAAATCCGCGAAAAGAGCAAGAAAGGTTCTTTCAATTAAAGAAAAAATGGAGCTGATTAATGAATACTCAAAACGTAAAGTACCTTTTAAAATGTTGTCTGAAAAATATGGAGTTAGCATTCAAACTGTATCCGATTTAATAAAAAACAAAGATCGGATTTTAAAATTTTGCTCCGATACTGATTCAATGCTTGGCCTTAAACACAGATAAATATACACTAAAAACATCCGAAAATGCAAAAGTTGATTTCGCAACATATGAATTGTTTCGGCAAGAAAGATTTAAGGGAACTCCAATTTCAGGTAAGTTAACTGAAATCGAGATATTGTATGAACTTAAACTGAAATTTGTTTCTGAACTTCAGGTTGATTGTCGAAAAGGCAAAAATGTTCCATTTGAAGTTAAACATGAATTCAGAGTGCACTTATTCATTTGGTTGGTTGGATAAATTCAAAAAACGTCATGGAATCCGTCGACTGAAATCTACGGGAGAAAAGGAGTGTGCTGATTATGAGTCTGCTACGATGTTTGTGGACGACTTGGATGAAATCATTAAAAACGAACAACTTCCAACTGAACAGATCTACAATGCAGACGAAACCAGTCTATTTTGGAGGTGTTTGCCTCAGAGTTCTTTGGCTAGTGGTAATGAAGGGTACAAGGAATCCAAGGAGAGAATCACAGTGCTAGTTTGTTCAAATGCTGCAGGAACTCACAAGTGTAAATTGATGATAATAGGAAAAAGTGCCCATCCAAGAGCTTTAAAAAACGTTGAACACCTTCCTGTGATTTATAAATCTAATAAGAAAGCTTGGGTAACACAACAGCTATTTCAGGAGTGGTTTAATCAAAATTTTGTACCAGAAGCAAGCAAAGGAACATCAACGGCGCATCGGTCTCAAAAATAACTGTAAAATACTTTTACTATTAGACAAGTGTCCAGCACACCCAGATGTAAATGCTATGATATCTGAAAACGTTACAGTAAAATATCTCCCACCAAATTGCACGTCCTTGATTCAGCCTATGGATCAAGGAGTAATTCGGAGCTTCAAATGTCACTACCGTAAACTGATCGTTCAAAAACTTGTTGGTGCTAATGACAGACGTGAGTTCATTAAATCTTTGAATATTAATACAGCTTTGTGGGCAGCCGCAGCTTCGTGGGACTCTGTAAAACTCCACAAGTTTTAAAAAGAGTTTGGAATAACTTACTATCTCATAATGAAGATACTCCAAATAGCCTTGTTGAGATACAAACCATACCGTCTGGATGTACGATTGATGCTGTCGAAAAGTGGATGGTGTGCGACTCTGATGTCGCTCCGTTTGCTATTATATCTGAAGACGAAATCGTAGACATGGTTACCCAAAGCCAAGAAGATGAGATGGCTCAGGCAATAGAGGCTAGTAGTATTTTGTTAGGTTTTTTAGAAAACTTTAATTGTCCAAGTATTTCAGAACCAGATAAAATGCAAATATATCGCATACAAACTCATTTGTTGGAAGAACAATCAAAAACTAAAAGCATAAGACAGACTTCCATAAAATATTTTTTTACATAAAGGTATGTATTCCTAGAGATATGATAAGTTATTTATAGACGCAGATTTACATGTTTTTGTCAAAAATAAATAAAAATGATAAAATTTATACATGTAAAATGTTACCTCTTTTAACCGTGATTTTCGGTTATCCGTGATTAGCCCGGTTCCGAGCATCACGGTTAATCGAAGTTCAACTGTATATACAAATGTTGCTCCCAAATGTTGAACAGATTTTGGCCAAGCTTACATATTATATTTCACCTATAAGCATACATGGTCACATCCTTCCATGTTTCAATAGACCCCCATACTAATGTCCTTTCCGATTTAACATTTTCTGGATACAAAAATCTTTCCCGATTTCACTTTTTTACCAAATTGAAATGTAATAGGATAGAAAGTGGTGTGTGTCATATAGTCGGTTCCGTCCGATTTTAGCCTTTCCTTACTTGTTTTTCAATATGTCTGCTTGTACTTACTTGATATTGGGTATGCACATTCCCCGGATAACAAAAACGTGCAACATAAAACGATTTTTATTCGTAGGTGATGAAATGGGACCAAAAGGGATAAGAATGGTATCTTTCAAACAACAACAGCTAGAAACACGAAATTCGGTGTATATATTCCTCTAATTGAGTAGATACATAATATAAAAGTATTTTTTTCAAATTCGTACTTTTAAGGGGTAAAATGGGAATAGAGGGATAAAAATGGTACCAACCAAACGGCTGCACCGAGAATAATGAAATTCGGTGATACATTCCTCTGATTGCGTAGACACTTAAAATAAACGGATTTGTCCAAATTTGTACTTTTTGGGGTTAAAATTGAAAAAGGGGATAAAAATAGTACCAACCAAATGAACGGTGCTAGAGTCAAGACAGTCGGAGTATACATTCCTTTGACTGAGTAGACACGGAAAATATTTTTTTTTTCAAATTTGTACTTTCAAGGGATACAATGGATACTGCGGGATAAAAATAGTACCAACTAAACGACTACAGCTAGAATGATGAAATTGGATGTGTACATCGCTCTAATTGTGTAGACACGTACAGTAAAGAGATTTTAGTAATTCATACTCTTAAGGTGGTAAAATAGGAAAAAGGGAATAAAAATGGTAACAACCAAATGGCCGCAGCTAGAATCATGGAATTTGGTGTATACATTCTTCTGACTGCATATACACGCAAAATAAAAAGATTTTTTCAAAATTCGTACTCATTTACTTTAACGGCAAAAATTGGTTGCAGCATGAAGTTAGGTTATCGTGCACTGCGTACATCAGATAATGGATTTACAAAATTTGTACTTTTGGAATTAAAATAGAGTGGAAATACATCCAACTGTAGCACCCACTATCTACCACTATTTATGGCATTTAAGCTTTTTGAAAATATAAATATAAGAATATTTATTTTTTGAATTTACTTGATGTATTATTTCGATATATTGGTAGCCTTGCCTTTTAAGCGTGGTTTGAAATAACAAAAATATTATATTTATTTATAAAGTTATTTTTTCAATATTTGTTTTGGTTTGGCTATATTAAAATATATATTTTCCTGTAATATTACTGCACTTCTACGAAAATCGACATCTTCTATGAAATGCAATCCATGGTAGGTATATAAAGTTCGGAACTTAACGCCTTATTTAATTGTTCTACTTCATTCTTTCTTGTAGCACAGTGTTACATTTTTTTGAAAAAAAAATATTTTTATAATTTTCATATTTTTCGCTCTAAAAACTAACAATTCACCTGTAAAACAAATGTAGTTTTCAAAAAATTTCAAAAGACAAGGAAGACTATAGTCAATAAAAATACTTGTGTCAGAGTTAACAGAGGACAAATGAGAATTGCTACCATTCAACCGAATAAATGTACTTGTATGTTATGAAACATTTCATAAACACTATGAAACCCTTCATTATATTTGTGAAGATATTTCATAACACAAATATTTTATTGTTTATGACTAGAGAGCGGAATTTTATGCAAAACTCAATTATAGTCCGATTGAGCTCAAATTTGGTATTTGGCAAATTTTAATGTCAGAAATCGAATTCCGACTGCATATCTAAAATATGCATTTTTTATGCAAAATATATGCAATAACATATGTAGTGAATATGCAAAAAATGATTGCATATTGACAAAATATGCATTTATAATATGAGTTTAAAATCGCAAAACTTTAATTATTTTACTAAATTTTTGGACAGACAACAATATTTGTTAACTTTAATTACAAAGTATAAAGAGTACGATTTTTTGTAACAAGTAACACACCCAGCAATACACACTTTACATATTTCTCAGAGCTCGTTGAAAAGTATATAGACCCAATATTTAGTCTACCTATTGTAAAAATTAATTGTTGTGTATTGATCTTTTAATTGTTTTTAAATTGCAAAAAATGAGATATGTGTCAGTATTAACGTCCAAAAACAATCTTAAAATTACCCTTGACATCGAGCTAAGAAAATATCGCTCATTTCGTGCAAGAACGTCACATCTCTTATTTCGTATATTTTTAGGAGAGCGCTTTAAAGTCGTAAACCATCATATCTAATCTAGTAATTAGCTATAATACATCAATCAGTACGGTTTATTATATAAAATATATTGCGATTTATAAGTTTAACATTTTTGCATATATTTGACATATGCCAGATTTATGCAAATATGCACTTTGCATAAAATATGCAAAATATTGAAAAATATGTATATATATTTCGAATAAATTGTTGATGAGAAACATTTGTGTAGCATTACCATTTCGATACAACCATCCAATCAAAATATGCAATTGCATATATTCCGCTGCTTAGTTATGACATATTTCATAATATTTAAGAATTGTTTCATTAATACTATAAAACCTTTCTTTGATCTTATGAAACCAACTTTCCGTAATTTAACAATATTGCATTGTTGCGAGCGATGCGAGCACATGCACAACATTGAATTGGCAAAGTGAGATTTTTAGTGTGTCGACTTAGTTCGGTGGAATATTTTGTTTATCAGCGTTTCTCATTAGAAATATGTGACCGCTGGTACTAATATGAACCCTGATTTAAGTCAAAGACATACATTCGTTGCGAAAGTTCTGATGAGATGGTGTAGCGCCCATCGAAACTGCGCAGTCAACTTTCAGCTGCAACAATAAAGGTCTCACTTTGCCTTCTTTGCTAATTTTTGGGTTTTGCTGAAGACTTCGGCACAACCTATGGTCTTGAACCAAAATAAATGACAAGAAATATTGTTTTATGAAATATGAAATGTTTGTGAAAAAATTGTATGAATCATTTCATGTATGAATTTTTCATACATAATAAGAAAAAATTCACTAAATTTATGAAAAACTTTTTGCGAAATAGTTTCATAAATATTAAGAAGGAAAATTCTTTCAGTGTAGCATCTCAATCTCAAAAAATTTTCTTTATAAGGCTTACCCCAACAATACATTTTCTGGTCGTCTCCACGCTCTGTGATTTAAAAATATTTTATTTCATTCCATAGGGTTGTTATATGAGGTCGAAGGTCTGGGTCAACATCCACCACTATATTTAATGTGAAGATTCAACTCTGCATGACTGGAAAACACAACTACATTTTCACAAATAGTCATGGAAAATGTGCTTATATGCCACAAAGAAACCGAGGAGGTCATTTCCCCGATGTGCTATTATAAATACTACGAAGATAATTACATACTTCAGTGCAATTGACCATAACGGCGCTACGCTGCAATAGATCGAAATGTGTCAATGGATCGACAATAGGTATTTTTTCGTAACGTATATACGGTAACATATATGTTAGGAATAAAGCAGTCGTTTTTTCTGTTCGATTCGCACTCGTTTCTCCCATTAACTTTAGCCGATATACATCAACATGTTACCATGAACGTTAACATTTGTGTGAGTTTACGTACTTAAACGTAACTACCCAGCAAAAACTCTCATTACCAGGTAATGTGGGGAATATGGCAAAACCAAAAAACTTCACTACTTATTTTTCGGATCCGTTTCTAATTATTTGTATAAAGGGATTGTTAAAAAATACACTTACAATAATTTGAAATATAAGTACGCTTACGAAAAGTTAATAAATAAGTACTTCTAAACAAGTTGTAAAATAAGTGGCCTCAGGAAGATACAAAATAAGTCATTATTGATAACTAGCCAAGTGAAGAAAAAAAACATTTTTATTAAATTATATTTTTTGTATCGACTTGTTAACAATCTGAATACAGAATGTAGGGCTGTTTTTCTTTAAGCCTGAATAACTAAGCTGCGATAACAACAGCACTGCTATTCTCTGACTCGCCACAAAAATGTAGAAAATTAATTTTTAAAATCTGAAGTTCTATGAAATTTAACTTACCAATAACTACTTATTTAAACCATTATAAGGAAGTAATTATTTCATACTTCAAAATAATGCAGGGCGTAACGAGCTGTCATTACCAGGTAATGCTAAAATTAATGAGGTGTCATTATCAAGTTTTTGCTGGGTATTTTTTAAAAAAATATTTTTCCCAAAATCGTAGTTGCGAATACTGTAAAAACTTCAACTTTATCCTGATAAATTAGAACATCGTTTTGAAAAACATTTTATTTTCTGATCCTGAATTTTTGATATTTTGTAGAGAATAAAATAAGCCAAAATACCTTAAGAAAAAAAAGATATGTTTTTCAGGGTATTCACGGATTAAGGATATTTTTAGTTTTTGGAATCCTGGATCTACAGGGATATACCTTTTATTTGTATAGCCTTACTCTACAGAGTAGGGGGTATATATCATTTGGGACAGAAAAAAAGAGTAACACATTGAAGGAGTGACTTAAGACCCCAAGTATGTTTGGACCAAATCCGTTTTAAGATGTTTGAGTCATGTCCGTACGTCCGTCCGACCGTCTGGCTGGTGTAAACGATAATTCTCGAAAGGAGCTAAGAAATCAATTCAAACTTTGCACATGGTAATATTTTCCCAAACTTAGTTTAAGTTCGAAGATGGGTGAAATTGCCACACCCCTTCTGGTACCTCCCACACAAATAGCCCATATTCCAATGTTAAATTAAAACGAATTGATAATGTTTCTATAAGCACTTTAAGTGTACTAAATATGACGGGTTTTGCCACGCCCCTTCCAGAATCTCCCACACAAATCACACAAAACTACGTAAAATTAAAGCTGTTATAACTTCTATACCGATGGTCGGAATACTGTGAAATTTGACATTTAGCAATGCCTCTATAGTGGTTATATTCGCATGGAATATGAGCGATAATGCCATACCCCTTCTGGTACCTCCCACACAAAGTGGCATAAACTTTGGTTACAATTAACATCCAAACGGATAGTCCAAATCATTTGCAATTTGATATTTGAAAATGTTCTTATAAACACTTTAAACCTAAAAAATATTTAGCCCCTTCTTGTATTTCCCACACAATTGTCTCTATCCTAGATAATATTAAATCCTTCACAACTTTTATAATGGTGCATGGAGTCCACTATGACTTGATATTTGATCATGTGTTTATAATTGGGACCGTGTGACACGAACCTCCTAGTAAAGGGTGTTTTTTATTGGGGTATAGAACTTTAAGTTGGCATCACTTTTTTAACTGGCGGCCATTTTGTCAGCTGTCGAGTGATTAATATTTAGTTTGGTTTGCCATTTCATCATGAACAGGTTGACAAAAGAACAACGCTTGCAAATCGTGCAAATTTATTTCGAAAGTAATGGTTCAGTTCGCGAAGTTCACCGCTTCGTCCATTTTATGGTCGACATAATCGTCCATCAGAGCAATTAATTCGGTTAACCATGGATCGTTTTCGCACTACGTTTACTCTATGTGATAATACGCATCCGCAGAGACGTCGAACAGTGCGCACCGAAGAAACAATTGCCGCTGTAGAGCAATGTGTTGAAGAGGACCCGAATGAATCGATTCGCCACCGTGCACAGAAATTGGAGTGGTTGAAAATTGGACCTGTAGAATTGGCTATATTCGAGCCAGCCGCGGCGGCCACATGCCCGAAAATGGCATAAATTTATCCTTCCAATAAAGCCAAATTGATGGACATTAAAACGATTTTCTTGTGTTTTATTTCAATTCGAAGTTCTATACCTCAATAAAAAACACCCTTTACCTTCCGCACCAATTATCCTGCCCCACGTAAAATGTAATTCCTTATAAATTCCGTATGTATGTTCTCTGGGTATATATAAGTCGGTTTAGCCGACTGAAGCTTACTTCCTTTTTTTATTAGTAAAGAGGAGATGAAAATCTTTCAGATCGTTAAAATCTGATGACGCGTTACAAAGTTATGATATCGATAAAGATGCAATCTCTTCACGAAAACCCCAAAAATCACCAACTTTGGACCACTGTTCGTTCTACTTTACGCTATATACTCGCAACAAAATTGTTGATGCCAAGTTTCCTCAAAATCGAAGAAGGTCAAAATCCGCCCTGGGTCGAAATCTTGTGGAATTACCCATGTCAAGAAAACAAACTGGATCGATATAATAGTTTCATAAGAATGTACAAAGTAATTTGAATTGGTTTCCACCAAGATGCGCCATCATATTTAGGTCTCCCCTAGATATAGTCTGAGGAGACAATTTATTAAAAAACAAGTAAAAATACCCTCTACCATGTATTGCATTCCACAGAGGCTGTCGATTTTCATAGAAGTGCAGTAATATTACAGGAAAATATAATTTTTTTATAAAAAAAATTATAAATAAACGTAATATTTTTATTATTTCAAACTACGCTTATAAGGCAAGGCTACCAATAAATAAATATTCTTATATTTATTCTTATATTTATTATTATTCTTATATTTATTATTATTATTATTCAAAAAATAAATATTCTTATATTTATATTTTCAAACAAGTAAAAACGGCGTTAAGTTCGCCCGGGCCGAACTTTATATACCCTCCATCATTGATTGCATTCCACAGAGGATGTCGATTTTCGTAGAAGTGTAGTAATATTACAGGAAAATATATTTTTTTTATATACCCAAATCAAAACAAATACAAATATTTAATAAATAAATATAATATTTCAATTATTTCAAACCACGCTTATAAGGCAAGGCTACCAATACGTCAATTCAAACCAGTAAGGAAAGGCTAAAGTCGGGCGGGGCCGACTCTATGATACACTCCACTTTCAATCCGAATACAATTCAATTCGGTGAAAAAGTGAAAACGGGAAGGTTTTTGTATCCTGTAAATGTATGTGGTTGACAAAAAATTTTATATCGGAAGGGACATTTGTATGAGGATATATTGAAACCGGGAACGAAATAGGTGAAATATAAAATGTATAGTTTGGCCAAAATCGGTTAAACTTATGGGAGCAACATTTAAATTTGGGCTATATTTAAATCTGAACCGATCTTACATCTTTCACCATAGTTTTGTTTAGTTAGATTATAAGATGTTGTGCGAAATTTAAAGAAAATCGTGTACAATATATGGTTTTTAGAGCGCAAAATTCAAATCGGGAGCGACATTTGTATGGGGCCTATATCTAAATCTGAACCGATCTAGCCCGCTTTAGCCACAGGTGTTTCTAGTTAGATTATAAGATGTTGTGCGAAATTTAAAGAAAATCGATTAGAATATGTGGCATTTAAAGCGGAAAAAGTCAAATCGGGAGCGACATTTATATGGGGGCTATATCTAAATCTGAACCGATCTTACCCAATTTCTGCATAGGTCTTTCTAGTAAGATTATAAGATGTTGTGCCAAATTTAAAGAAAATCGAGAACAATATGTGGTTTCTACAGAGGAAAATGTCAAATCGGGAACGACATTTGTATGGGGGCTATATCTAAATCTGAACCGGTTTGACCTATTTTCACCATAGATGTTCTTAGTTTAAATATAAGATGTTTTGCCAAATCTGAAGACAATCTGATACAATATGTGGTTTCTAGAGCGGAAAAAGTCAAATCGGGAGCGAAATTTGTATGGGAGCTATATATAAATCTGAACCGATCTGACCGATATTCACCATGGGTGTTTCTAGTGGAAATATAAGAATGTTTTACCAAATCTGAGGACAATCTGATACATTATGTGGTCTCTAGAGCGGAAAAAGTCAAATCGGGAGAGAAATTTGTATGGGAGCTATATATAAATCTGAACCGATCTAACAAATTTTTACCACAGGTGTTTCTAGTTACAATATAAGATGTTTTGCCATTTTTAAAGAAAATCTGTTGTAATATGTGGTATCTAGAGTGAAAAGAGTCAAATCGGGAGTGAAATTCGTATGGGGGCTATATCTAAATCTGAACCGATTTTCTTCAATTAAATAGCGTTCTTTCTTATTCCGAAAAACATCGTTGTGCAAAGTTTAATTTGGTTCTGTCAACAATTGCGACCTGTATCGTGATTACAAGAATAGATGGACGGACGGACGGACAGACAGACAGACGGACATTGCTAAATCGACTCAGAAAGTGATTCTAAGACGATCGGTATAATTAACAATGGGTCTATCTCGTTTCCTTTTGGGTGTTACAAACAAATGCACAAAGACATAATACTCTCGTGGAGTGTATAAAAATAAATATTGTGGGTAAATATTGGTAGATTGTGGGTGCTACAGTTGTTTGTATTTCCATTCTATAAAGTACAAATTTTGAAAATCCATTATCAGACGTACATAGTGCAAAATAACCTAACTTCACGATTCAACCAATTTTTTCCGTAAAAGAAAAAGTACGAATTTGGAAAAAAGTATTTATTTTGCGTTTCTATGCAGTCAGAGGAATGTATACACCGAATTCCATGATTCCAGCTGCGGCCATTTGGTTGGTACCATTTTTATCCCCTTAAGAGTACGACTATCTAAAATCTCTTTATTTGACGTTTCTACCCAATTAGAATTTCATCATTCTAGCTGTAGTCGTTTAGATAGTACTATTTTTATCCCTCTGTACCATTGTATCCCTTGAAAGTACGAATTTTAGGAATGTATACTCAGAATTTCATGAATCTAGCAGCGTTTATTTGGTTGGTACTATTTTTATCCCCTTTTTCCATTTTGACCCCAAAAAGTACGAATTTTGAAAAATCCGTTTATTTTCCGTGTCTACACAGCCAGAGGAATGTATACTCCAAATTTCATGATTCTAGCTGCGGTCATTTGATTGGTACTATTTTTATCCCCTTTTTTATTTTAACCCCAAAAAGTACGAATTTCGAAAAATCCGTTTACTGTGCGTGTCTATGCAATCAGAGGAATGTATACACCGAATTTGATTATTCCAGGTGTAGCTGTTTGGTTGGTACCCTTTTTATCCCTCTGTAGCCATTGTATCCCTTGAAAATACGAATTTGGAAAAAAACATTTATTTTCCATTTCTACGTAGTCAAAGGAATGTATACTCCAAATTTCATGAACCTAGCTGCGGTCATTTGGTTGGTACTAATTTTATCCCCTTTTTTCATTTTGACACCAAAAAGTACGAACTTCGAAAAATCCGTTTATTTACCGTGTCTACACAGTCAGAGGAATGTATACTCAAAATTTCATGACTCTAGCTGCGGTCATTTGATTGGTACTATTTTTTTTTCTTATAACTCCAAAACGTACGAATTTCGAAAAATCCGTTTACTGTACTTGTCTATGCAAGAAGAGGAATGTATACACCGAATTTGATTATTATAGGGGCAGTCTTTTGGTTGGTACCATTTTTATCCCTCTATTCCCATTTTACCCATTAAAAGTACTACTTTGGAAAAAAATACTTTTACACACCGAATTTCGCGTTTCTAGCTGTTGTCGTTTAATATGTACCATTTTTATCCCTTTTTTGCCCCATTTCACCCCCTACAAATAAGAATCACTTTATGGTGCTCGTTTTTGCTATAAGGGGAATGCGCATACCAAATATCAAGCAAATATAAACAGACATATTCAAAAAACATGCTCAAATACGCTAAAATATTAGGGATTATTATGGATATTTTTAGTCCTTGTGAAGGAAAAATTTTTTCTCTTTTGGGCCGATTTCGCCCCGGTTCAATCCCAACCGATCTACGACTATAAGACGCATTTATGGAAAATTTAAATGTTCTGGCTCCTTTCGTGTAGATGCTAGCGTGCTTTCAACAGACGGACGGACATGGCTAGATCGTCTTAGAATTTTATGACGATCAAGAATATATATACTTTATAGGGTCTCAGGTCGATATTTCAAGGTATTACAAACGGAATGACAAAGTTAGTATACCCCCATCCTGGAGGTGGAGGGTATAAAAAGCTGAAATACCATAAATATTGGCAGATAGTGGATGCTACAAGTGGGTGTATTCCATTCAATTTTAATTCCAAAAGTACAAATATTCACGTACATAGTGCAAATAAGCTAACTTCATGATTCAACCGATTTTTGCCGGAAAAATTTTTGAAATTTTGGAAAAATCTTTTTATTTTGTATACATACATCAGAATGTATATATCGAATTCCAAGATTCTAGCTGCTGACATTTGGTTGGTGTCATTTTCATCCCCTATTATCCCTATTTTACTCCCTTAAGAGTACGACTTTCTAAAATCTCTTTATTTTACGTGTCTACGCAATAAGAGGGATGTAAACACCGAATTTCATCATTCTAGTAAGTCGTTTTGTTGGTACTATTTTTATCCCTATGTACCCATTGTATCCCTTGAAAGTACATGCGGATGTCACAGTATTGTCATACTGTGCCATCAGGTGATGTCGATCTTCAACATGCCAGCAACAGCTGATGTCAATCATATGGTCGATCTTCAACAATATTAACACAATCCTCTCATGAAAATTCCATCATTCGAAAATCACAACACCCTCTGCCATCCCGGTATCTTGTGCATCTCCAACTAACATTCCGGTAACATGAGATCTGAACTATCAGATAACATGCATTGGCTACTACAAGTCGGACAACATGTTGTATTGCAAATGTCATTATCACGTGCATAAATCGTGAGTTAATCATTCAATAATTTCGTATTCGAAAAACGAAAGAGATTCATCTAGCCAACCATCCATCCTCCTCCTCTCCCGACACAAAGTGTAAATTATTTAAATAATTCATGGTACTATCGTGGTAGCAGCAATAGCGCAGCCATGCCATTCCAACCATGATCATGATCAACGTCATTATCGTACCGTAGCGCGATCATATTTCAACGGCGGGTATGTTGTAACATTTTTGAATTTTGAATTTTCAATTTTATTTCGTTATTTTAACACGTCTCTGTATTATGCAGCCGCCGAAGCAGCGTATTGCTCTTTCTATTTCTGTTTCGTTTCATGTTTTATTGTTTGTTGTTGGTTTTCTGGTTTCTGTTTTCATAAATAAATACTATTTTGTAATACGATAAAATTCAAAAGATTATTGACCGTTTACGTGAAATCACCGTCGACGTCGGTAATAAATGCCAGACGAACTTGGACGCGGGCGAGGGAGCGGCTTTCAGAGACACCTCGCGGGACCGTTTCAATGTGAATACCGCCATAAATGCCACAACAGAACAGACTGAACAGACAAAAAATCGAAAAGCAAAAACAAAAAAACAATTACCGGCAAAAACTGCGGCAACAACAACGAAATTTATTGTTACAATCGATTTTGTAATTAATTTGTGTTCGGTTACATCTCCATCGGAATATTTAGTAATAGTCGTCTCTCGTCTCTAATATGCGCTGTTATTAGCAGCTACAACTAAGTTATTTAAGTCTCTATCAAATTAGTGTTATGTATTTGTTTTTGTTTTGCGAAATTGCTTCATAAGACGCAATTGCTTGTCGGCGATGCGATGCGAAGCGTTCAGCGTTGGCTTTGGAAAAATTGTATTGCATTTTATTTGGCGATACAAAAGACATCACAGTGAAATGCAACCGAATATCTTCAGATGGGCGGAAATATACCAATTTCCTATTGAGATGAAGTTTACCTTATCAAGAAAAAGGATTATCTCTTTCAACATCACCTCAAGGTTAGGGACACGATATTAGAGAGAGGAAAAGGATGCCAACTGGCCACTACACGTAGAGAAAAAAAACGTTTGGTGCAAATGAACATCTTTTGTGACTATCCAAAACGTTTTCTGCAAAAGTTGCAACATTCCCCTAAATGAAATGAAAAGTTTTTAAGTAAATTTACTACCTTATTTCTAGTAAATGAACTATTTCTCATGATTTTGAAATAAGGAAACTTTACTCATACTTAGTTAATTTTCCTACTTTTAAGGAATTTTTAATTTAATTTTAATTTTTAATTTTTTTAATTTTTACTAAACTGGAGTAAAATTGTTGAACTAAATTATATTATGGATTTTAGTCAAAGAAATTTTTGGAAAAATTCAAAATGTGTTTTTTCTTAAAATTAAATAAATTAAATTACTGAAATTTTTGCTGAGTTCTTAATATTAATGTATTAATGATTATAAAAAATTATTTGAAATTGTTTAGAAATATCTTAACTGTCAAATTAATGAACATTCCCGTTCGTTTGCTGAGACTTATTTCTTATATACTTAAAGAATTATTTCCAACAACCGCTACGAAGACGCCTATCTTGCCTTCGTAGCAATCATGGAGTAAAATCTCAACTCTTTATGGCAGAGATATCATGAAACTTTTGAGAAATATTACATGTTGTCGTTTTTGTATTAGTTTTGCATACTCTGGAGCAAAATCGTTTAGTTCAATTGAACTTATTTAAAGTTCACTTTTTTCCTTGTATAAAGTACAATTTCCCTCAGTTCTATTAAAAATTTACTTGTTTTGAGGAGAAAAAACAGCAAATTTGCCCTCAGTTTAAGAAATATTTACTTGATTTGAGTAAAATTTACTTATTTTTAGGAAAATGTCAGGAAAATTTTAGATTTAGTAAAAAACTTGGTTGAAGTACAAATTTACTTATTTTGAAGAAAATTTTACTTAAATTTAGTAAAAATTTACTTTGTTTGAGGATTTGGGAAAATTTCAACAAAATTTGACTTAGATAGAATTTAGCAGAGCACAGTGGTCCCAAATCCAAAAAGTCAGGAGTTACAGACTGATTGAATGAACATAATTTTTTGAAAAAAAATTTTTTTTTCACCATAATTCGTCAATGACAATTTTTTTATTTCCACAAATACGTATTCAATATTTTTACGAGTAGAATAGTTACACCAAGTTTCAAAAGAATCCCGGCTATAGAGATCAATAATCGTACCGCTTGGTATCGAATGACTCATATATCGCTACCCTAATATAAAATAGATCTAACTCATAATTTTTTGCAAGTACACTAGAGCCCCGTTTTGCGTCGATCCTATTTGTGTCGTTTCGATTTGCGTCCCTTTTTAAAATTGGGCTCAATTCGGTTTGCGTCGCTTTGATTCCGATTTGCGCCGCTTTTTAAAATTTCCTTCAATCCGATTTGCGTCGTTTTGACTCCGATTTGCGTCTTAACATACGATTGCATTTTTTTCACTGAAGATAATCACTTGTGATTTTTTCAATTTGAAAAGGGGATTCCCATTTTATTATGTTAGGTCAGTTATTCTAAGCATAGTTGCGTGTTAGGAAGTAAGAATTTGGTTCTCAATAAGAAGTGCTGTGGTTGAGTCAATAAAATAAAAAAATAAAAGAAAGAAGGATTATTAAAAAGTTTTAAATCGGGAGAAAAAGCTGTTGACATAGGAAGAACACTTGGGTTACCACCAACAACAGTAAAAACAATTTGCAACAGATACAGTTCTAAAATAACACAATTTGCTGAAATTGGCATAACATTCCATTGTAAACAAGTTACAAAAGTAAGAAATTCATTAATGGTTAAAATGAAGTCCCTTCCTTCTATATGGATACGAAATCAAAATAAGAAGAATGACACTGAGCAAGGAGGTGATTAAAAGCAAAACATTTTCCATATATAACGACCTTAAAGAAAATTCTGCATCCGGAAGCAATGAAAATCAGAAGAATTTGAAGCTAGCAACAGTTGGTTCAACCGCTTTCGAACACGAGCCAATCTGCATAATGTGGCATTAAAACTGAAAGCCATAATCGAAAATGGAGGGTACTCGGCGAAGCATTTTTGCTGACGAAACAGGTCTTTTTTGGAAAAGGATCAAGAACATATCTGTCAAAAACTGAGAAATCATGTCCTGGATTTAAAGCTGCCAAGGATCGACTTACACTCCTTTTGGGAGGAAATGTTATCCTTTTCTGATTTACTAATCTGAAAATCCTAGAGTTAAAAACTGTGACTTGCGTGCTAATAAAAAGGCTTGGATGACTGTAACCTTGTTTAAAGATTGGTTGGAAAATTGTGCTGTTCCAGAATTCAAACATTACTGTTCTCCTCCAAACATTGACTTTAAAATGCTTTTGTTAGTCGATAATGCACCAGGACATCCAATTTATTCAGATGACTTGTCCGATAATGTAAAATTTATCTTTACGCCGCCTAACACAACATCCCCAATACAAAGTATGGATTAAGGCGTCATATACAACTTTAAAATGTATTACCTACGGCGGACTTTTCGTCAACTTCTTGAATCAATCGACAGAATTGAAAAACTACCCATAAAAGACTTTTGGAAAAATTACAACATAATGATAAATATCTTGAAAATAAGTTAGAGCATCATCTATGAAAGGAAGGCGGCAATTATGGCCAGAAATCACATTTATTTACCAGATTTATCGATTATTTTTATTTATTCGATTTGCGTCTCATTTCTCCGGTCCCCATCAACGACGCAAATCGGGGCTCCAGTGTAGATATATTTGTTTTTATAACACAGATATATAGGTTATAATTAAAAAACGATTTCTCAAAAATATGAGTTAAGACATTTTATATTACGGTAACGACATGCTCACCAAAAGTAGATGTAATTTTGTTATGTTCGTAATTGCGAATTCGAACATATACCCTTAATACAAATTTTTCATATGATTTGACAGCCAAACTCCGTTCAAAATGGATTCTCTTCTAAACGGGATGCTTCGATTTTTTAGAATTACATTTCATCAATGTACAGTTTAAACTATTATTAATAATCTTGCCAGTACTTTTTTCTTTAGCTCCTTGTTATGGCTGCGAGCAAATCACTTCCCTCATCCCCATGTAAAAGTAATTCGAAAGATAAGTGATGAGTAGTTTTTGTTTGGATATGCTGAGATATGTTGGCTCATTTTGTTGAAAATTTCCTGAAAAAAATGGCGGCAATGATATTTTAATTATACTACTTTACAACCATTTTTGTCGAAGGACTGTGTATACAATTTTCTGATATATTTTGACGTTTCTTAATTCGAAAATGACATTAAAAATTGTTTTATGAATAAGTTTTTCTTTAAATTCCAAATTCGTCGCTGGTACTTTTAATACTTGTAATATATATAAAAAAGATACGTAAGTACAGGGTGCGGCAAAAGTCGCGAAGGGATTTGAAAAATTAATAACTTTTCTAATTTAATTTTGTCCCCCCTTTTTCTTTTTAGGACTTGTTAAATAAATCTGGGAAATTAATCATGGAAAGTTACAACGTTATCCAACGAACCAAAATCATCGAATTTTATTTTGAACATCAATTTGAACGTTCAATTTCCAAAAAATCAGCATTCAGTTGGCCCAAACTTTTATGGCCACTTCCTTACATTATGAGAAGAAAAAAATCCATGTCTGGCAAACTTTCGGGAATGGCTTTGGCCCCCCTGCACCCTTTAAGGTCGAATGGAAATAGTGATATTTCTAACACTTCCCTATAAGTAAAACTGCCAAAACTTTTTTGGTCACCTCCTTACATTATAAGAAGAAAAAATATGCCCGACAGGTCTACGGGGGCGGCTTTGGTCCCGAATATATTTTCAAAAAAAGTGTAATTAACATAAATATTGGTAGATAGTGGGTGATACAGTGGGTTATATTTCCATTCCATTTTAATTCCAAAAGTACAAATTTTCAAATTCCATTATCTCACGTACATAGTGCAAAATAACCTAACTTCATGATTCAACCAATTTTTACAGTAAAAGTAAAAAGTACGAAAAATCTTTTTTATTTTGCTTGTCAGTGCACTGAAAGGAATGTTTGCACCAAATTCCATTTGGTTGATACCATTTGTATCACTTTTTTCTATTTTACCCCCTCTGTTCCCATTGTATCCCTTGAAAGTACTAATAAAATCTTTCGTTTTTCGTGTCTACGCAGTCAGGGGAATGTATACACCGAATTTCATGACTCTAGCTTGGTCTTTTGGTTGGCACTATTTTTATACCCTTTTTCCATTTTAAACCCAAAAAGTACAAATTTCGAAAAATCCCTTTATTTGACGTATCTACACAATCAGAGGAATGTATACATCGAATTTCATGACTCTAGCTGCGGTTATTTGGTTGGTACTATTTTCATCCCCGTTTTCCATTTTAACCCCAAAAAGTACGAATTTCGAAAAATCCATTTCTTTTGCGTGTCTACACAATCAGAGGAATGTATACACCGAATTTCATTATTCTAGATGCAGTCGTTTAGTTGGTACCATTTTTATCCCTCTATTCCCATTTTACCCCTTAAAAGTGCGAATTTGGAAAAATACTTTTATATTATGTATATACTTAATTAGAGGAATGTACACACGGAATTTCGTGTTTCTAGCTGTTGTCGTTAGATAGGTATCACATTTATCCCTTTTTGCCCCATTTCACCCCCTACGAATAAAAATCACTTTATGGTGCACGTTTTTGTTATAGGGGGAATGCGCATACCCAATATCAAGTATTATTATATAATGTTTAAATACTCTAAAATATTGGGGACTATTATGGGCATTTTTAGTCCTTGTGAGGGAAAAATTTTTCCCTTTGAACCGATTTCTCCCAGTGTCAATCCCAACCGATCTACGACTATAAGACGCATTTATGGAAAATTTGGACGTCCTAGCTCCTTTCGTTTAGATACTAGCGTGCTTTCAACAGACGGACGGACATGGCTAGATCATCTTAGAATTTTATCACGATCAAGAATATATACTTTATAACCCTCAGGTCGATATTTCAAGGTGTTACAAACGGTATAACAAAGTGGAGGGTGTGAAAACGCCAATTTTACTCGAGAACACCTACCAGAAAACAAGTAAGGAAAGGCTAAAGTCGGGCGTGGCCGACTTTATGATACCCTTCACTTTCTACGCCATTTTTACCGTAAAAGTAAAAAGTACGAATTTGGAAAAATCTTTTTATATTGCGTGTCTATACAGCCAGAGGAATATATACTCCGAATTTCATGACTCTAGCTGCGGTAATTTGGTCGGTACAATTTGTATCCCCTTTTTCCATTTTAACCCCTAAAAGTACGAACTTGGAAAAATCCGTTTATTTGACATGTCTACGAAATCAGAGGAATGTATATGGGTTATTATGGATATTCTTAGTCCTTGTGAGGGAAAAATTTTTCTCTTTGGACCGATTTCGCCCAGTTTCAATCCCGATCTACGACTATAACACGTATTAGTGGAAAATTTGGACGTCCTAGCTCCTTTCGTTTTAGATGCCAGCGTGCTTTCAACAGACGGACGGGCATTGCTAGATCGTCTTAGAATTCCATGACTAACAAGAATATATATACTCGGTATAAGGTCTCGGTCGATATTTCAAGGTGTTACAAACGGAATGACATTCTGGAGATGGAGGGTATATAAAGTGGCATATTATAGTCAAAGTTACATATTTTCCACAATGAAAAACTGCTTGAGAAACGAATTAATTATTTTCTCGTGGATCGAATTTCTAATCAATGCCTCGACACTGTGCTGACGAAAGCATTTATTTAAACTATAATCTTTTTGAAACGCAACAACAGCAACTTCAGCGTGAAATAATAACAACTATAATAAACAATATTAAATTAAATAGATTTACCGTTGAATCACACGTCGTCGTAATTCAACGACGACGACGACGACAGTCCCCCGTTTGCAATTGCAAATGCCACAACAGACTTTAATTGATATTTAATAGGCTCCGCAAACAAACGGATGGGTGGTGGGTGTTGTAATATTTTTAAAAACGTCATATGCTTAAAAGCCAATTTCCGCTTTTGGCTCGTTTTTAATATCAGTTACCCATTGGCAATGATGATCCGTTGTTGTGTTACAGACGACTGATAATTGAAATTGAAATAAGAAACTAGTTGCTGTCAATCGCAGCACTTGAAGGTCGTCGCACCGGGAATGTTCTGGAAAAGAAAGTATGAAAATGTTATTGCAGTCAATGCTACTCAAGCTCAAGTTCCCACCTTTCTTGGGGTGCCAAGAATACTAGACACACCAGGGCATTCAACAAGTGCACTATGGCGGCCATCAAACTTAGCAGTGCCACACTTTTAACAATTGGTATGGCCTCATTGCCACAATCTTCAATTGTGTAAATATAGGACATGGCCCAAAAACAAATCGCTGACACTATCATATTATAGACTATGGTCTACAAAGGAAAATATTACCGTTTGTCATTGTTCCATCCTTCAAACTCACCCCTGGAGCGGCACCAAAAGTACTCGTCTTTATTGTCATTGCCAACACAAGGCATATGACAAAGGCCATATCCGGCACCAAGGATAGCGTTATAAGGACTATGTGATTTCCCACTTTATCCGAGATTTCCCAGCCAGCAACGCAATGCGAATCGAATTGGCCATAAAGCGTTAAAAGATCCCAATATTTCAAGATCTCGTTGGAGAGGGGGGGGGGGGGGGGGGGGGTGGTCTATTAGTTAGGGAATGTGAATTGTGATTAGCGAGTACTTACCACTGTTGCCAAAAATAAAACCAAACTGATGACTTTGGTTACAACGGCCGGTAAAGTGGGCCATTTGAAAGGCATGATTTCAATTTCAACAAAAATAAAATTGAAATAGGAATTGTCACATTTGAATTGTCATAATTATTGAAAAGGCCTTGCAAAATATTTTCTTTTCGAAATATCAAAGAAAAAAATTGGAAGTACTTCAGTAGGAAGCACATTTCAAGATCCAAATGTGCCTGTTTTCGCTTTTGAGGGAGTTTTTTTTAAAACTTCCAAAAAAGTCGATAATAAAGCAAGTGAATGGGAACGAATTTTTAATATGGGGTCACAGGGGTAAGGTGTCCGCTTTGCGCTCAGAAGGTCTCGGGTTCGAATCGTGGCTCGGGAAAACAACTTTTTTGTTTTTTTTTATTACTTTTATAAATAATAATTATTTATAATTAATTTTAAATAATTTAATTTAAAAATTTTTGCTTAAAAAATACAAATGTACTTCAAATATTATTTATTTAATTTTATTTAATTATTTAAAATTTTATTAGTTAATAATACTAAACTAACAGTACCCGCTGCTTCGCACGCGAAAATAAACAGTTATTTGTTAATTTTATCTTATTTTTATCCCGCTCATTGTTTATAAGTACAAAATTCGAAAAATTCGTTTAGATTTGCTCTTATCGTTGTCAGAGGAAATTACACACCACATTTCACAACTATAGCTCAAATACTTTAGTTGGTACTACTTTTATCCCTTGTTGCTCACCCCCTATAGGAAAATTTCGAAAAAATCCATTTAGATTGCGCTTTACACACAATTTACACTCCAAATTTCCCGACTATAGGTACAATTCAGAGGAATTTACATACCAAATTTCACGTTTCTAGTTGTACTACTTTAGTTGGTACCAAAGGGATAAAAACCTTTTTGTCCCGCTCGCCCCCTAAAAATACAAATTTCGAAAAATCCAATTTCACTTCGTTTCTATATGATCAGAGGAATTTACATACCAAATTTCACGTTTCTTTAGTTGGTACCATTTTTATCCCTTTCTGTCCCGCTCTTCCCTTAAAATAAGTAAAAATTTCGAAAAATCCAATTTTACTTCGTTTCTATATGGTCAGAGGAATTTACATATCAAATTTCACGATTCTAGCTGTAATACATTAATTGGTAACATTTTTATCCCACATGTCCCTTAAAATTAAAATTTTTGAAAAATCCAATTTTACTTCGCTTTTATATGGTCAGAGGAATTTACATACCAAATTTCACGATTCTAGGTGTAATAATTTAGTTGGTACCATTTTTATCCTGCTCGCCCCTTAAAAGTACAAATTTCGAAAAATCCAATTTTACTTCGCTTTTATATGGTCAGAGGAATTTACATACCAAATTTCACTATTCTAGGTGTAATACTTTAGTTGGTACCATTTTTATCCCGCACGCACAATTTCTGAAAAATCCAATTTTACTTCGCTTTTATATGGTCAGAGCAATTTACATACTAAATTTCACGATTCTAGGTGTAATATTTTAGTTGGTACCATTTGTATCCCCTTTTGTCCCGCTCGCCCCTTAAAAGTACAAATTTCGAAAAATTCAATTTTACTTCGCTTTTATATGGTCAGAGCAATTTATATATGTACCAAATTTCACGATTCTACCTACAATACTTTAGTTGGTACCATTTTTATCCCTTTTTGTCCAGCTCACCCCTTATAAGTACAAATTTCGAAAAATCAATTTATATTGCAAGTCTGCGTTGTCAGAGGAATGTAAATACCGATTTTCACGATTCTAGCTGCAATTCTTTAAGTGGTACCATTTTTATCCCTTTTTCTCTCTTTCCTCCCTTAAAAGTACATATTTCGAAAAATCCCTATTTGTAGCTCTTCTGCATGGTCAGTGCAAAGAACACATCGAATTTCATGTTTATAGCTACTGCCGTTTAGTCAGTACGAAGGTTCGATGTTTATCCCTTTTTGGCCCATTTTATCCCCTAAAAGTACGAATTTTGTAAAACCCTTTCTTAGTCGACGTCTACGTCATATTTGGGAACTACCCTGAAAACGTGCACCATTAACGTTATTCTTATTCGTAGGGAGTGAAATGGGGCAAAATGGGATAAAAATTGTATCTATCAAACGACAACAACTAGAAACACAAAATTCGGTGCGTGTATATGTCACTAATTGAGTATATGCGTAATACAAAAGTATTTTTTCCAAATTCGTACTTTTTTAGGAGGTAAAATGGGAGTAGAGGGATAAAAATGGTGCCAATGGCTTCACATAGAATAATGAAATTCGGTGTGTACATCCCTCCAATTGTGTAGACACGAAAAATAGAGATTTTCGAAATTCGTACTTTTAAGGGGGTAAAATGGAAAAAGGAGATACAAATGGTAACAACCAAATGATAGCAGCTAGAAACACGGAATTCGGCGTATACATTCAGCTGACTACATAGACTCACCAAATAAAAAGATTTATCAAATATACTTTTACGGCAAAAATGGTATGGTTATGGATATCTTGCACTGTGTACGTGAGAAATAATGGATTTTCAAAATTTGTACTTTTGGAATTGAAAAGGATGGAAATACAACCAACCGCATGGCTGTAGCTGCAAATGCATCCACTGTCCCCCAACATTTAGGGTATTTAAGCTTTTTTGAAGATTGCTGTCTTATATGTATTTACTTTTTGAATTGACTTGAAGTGTTAATTCGTTATATGTGCCAGTTAGAATGATAGTTGTCTAAGTCACTCTTTATCCGTTCTGAGATATGCAATGGTTTATGTTAGTGTCAATTGAAAAATATTTCTCCACCGAAGCACAAAATTTTTTTCTTAGAATATCCTATTACTATATGGAACTTTTATAGAAATAAATCGACAACGTTGGTATCTCTTAGGGAACCATTACTTTCAGAGGATGTACTGAATTAGTCCACTTGCATCCTCCTCAAAATTTAAAAAAATTAACACACAACATTTTAAGTTTTTTTTTTCGCAAAAGTAATGTTTCCGTACCAAAAGTGATAAAAACACAAAATATTTTATGTATTTTTTTAAATACATATATATATAAATATTTACAGGTTGTTCGTCTAGAAACTTTATATTAAAATAATTAAATTGCAAAATAGGAAAATGTTTAAAAAACGGAAAGTGCCTTTTTCTATTGAATTTTTGAATGAAAGCAATGTAAAGGGTGTTTTTTATTGAGGTATAGAACTTCGAATTGAAATAAAACACAAGAAAATCGTTTTAATGTCCATCAATTTGGCTTTATTGGAAGGATAATTTTATGCCATTAATGTTTAAATATGATTTTGGCCATGTGGCCGCCACGGCTGGCTCGAATATAGCCAATTCTACAGGTCCAATTTTCCAAAGCTCCAATTGCTGTGCACGGTGGCGAATCGATTCATTCGGGTCCTCTTCAACACTTTGCTCTACAGCGCCAATTGTTTCTTCGGTGCGCACAGTTCGACGTCTCTGCGGATGCGTATTATCACATAGAGTAAACGTAGTGCGAAAACGATCCATGGTTAACCGAATTAATTGCGATTATGTCGACCATAAAATGGTGAACTTCGCGAACTGAACCATTACTTTCGAAATAAATTTGCACGATTTGCAAGCGTTGTTCTTTTGTCAACCTGTTCATGATGAAATGGCAAACCAAACTAAATATTAATCACTTGACAGCTGACAAAATGGCCGCCAGTTAAAAAAGTGATGCCAACTTAAAGTTCTATACCCCAATAAAAAACACCCTTTATATGCGAAATTCTTTTATGTTTTTTTGTTGTGATTCTGTGAAATTTTTCTGAACACAAAAATTAAAATGAAATTATAGAAAAGTCAAAAAATTCGGACAAAATGCAAAAAATCTTTATATTTTACGCACTTTTTGTCAGAACTGACGATAGGATCGACATATTTTATCATAATTCCAATATGTAATCAGTCGTCAAATAAAATCAATCAAAGGGAAATCAAGTTACACGTATTTCATGTATTTTCACCGATTCGTGACGCAAATACAAAAATGACTTTTCTGAAAATTCATAATGAGGCATTGAATGAAGACATGCGATTAATATTAGCCCAACAATATCCGAGTTGGAATGCAATGCAAAAATAATGCTAATACGATGCATTGCGAGAATAAGATGCTTACGGAACACACGGCTTATGAACGATTGAACTATAGCGTTTTTCTTCTTGGGCGCTCTAGGTGGAACCGGAAAATATTTTTTGATCGCTTGCTTCATCAGGAATTTCAGCTGCGTTCTTTGGAAACTGTCGAAATGCACACAGGTTGCGATGAATATGGAAATCAACGAAACGATGGTTCAATGATTACACAGTGCGACAAATTGCAGTTTAATCTCTGCAATTCAAGCACCACCGTTAGTGTATCCAAAATGATGACGATTACCCAAAGGATTTTTTTCCTGAGGTACCCGTTTTAGCGGGACGCCCTGGCGCGCTCCCCCCACCCACTTTTGTTATCTTATGGTCTTTTGTTTGTCATAACTCGAGAACGGCTGTCCCGATTTAGGTGAAATAAATGTTGAAAAATTAAGAATTATAATTCCTTTAATCTATTGCTCTTTTAACCTATGCTCTTTCTCGATATTTTAAACAGTTTCGCAGATATAAATAAATTTATGAAAAAAAAAAAATTGCGGGACTGTTTCTGTTAATGTTCAGTCTGACTACATTGCGTATGAGTGATATTACCCTCAATAACCAGTAAGTATACGTTACCTACACACACTACATTATTTTTCTGTCTCTAGAAAGAGTACCATAACTAGGGTATCCAATTATTCCGACTTCTAAGATATTCGATTAATTGTTTATTCGAAAGCTAAGAATTTCCAATGAATCGAATAAACGCCTGAAGAGTTAATCATCAAATAATTGCTCAACTCATTAAAACATAATTAATATGGTTAAATAGCTAGAACATTTTATTTTAATGTTAGTCACTACTTTTCCATATTTATGTGTAAATACATTTCGAAATAAAACAAGAGTTTGCGGGCATTCCTTTTCAATATGGTAATAAGCCTTGACATATTTTTCCGTTTTGAATTTTTTATGATTTTTAAAACCAAAAAATTTAAATTTTTTGGGGAATTTTTTATTTCATAAACTTATTTATATCTGCGAAACTGTTTAAAATATCGAGAAAGAGCATAGGAATAGATTAAAGGAATTATAATTCTTAATTTTTCAACATTTATTTCACCTAAATCGGGACAGCCGTTCTCGAGTTATGACAAACAAAAGACCATAAGATAACAAAAGTGGGTGGGGGGAGCGCGCCAGGGCGTCGCGCGAAAACGTGTACCTCAGGAAAAAAATCCTTTAGGCAATCGTCATCATTTTGGATACACTAACGAACCGTCATAGTGGTGCTTGAATTGCAGAACCACTGTTGCACTGTGTTATGTTGGAAGGTGATCTTCGATTAAAATTACTGGCGATTCCACGGCAATCTCCAGCTGACACACAGAATCATGTGTTGTGGAACGGCCAATCTGGTGTATTTTCAAAACAATTGCTGGGCATTCGCTATATGAAAATTGCTGTTGATATTGCAAATGTTTATATTAAGATTTTTTCAGTTCGTGTTTCTATATTGTGTTGACAACCGAATTTTTAAATTTATCGTACTTACGCAGACTGCCGCCTTAGAATCTTCAGTTAATATCAGATTATTTTTTGAAATGATGGTTATAATTGAATGAAGACTTCTCATGATTAATATTAAAAAAAGCCGATATAACCAATATTATGTTAGCATATGTTGGTGGCATAGATTAAAAATGCAAAGATTACAAATAGAATTTGCATAAAAGTCCGCTGTCTATTAATGAAAAATGGTCAGGTGGTGCAATAATTCTTTTGGTGATACCAGTGATTCCATGGCCTACTCCACCCAATAAAGTAAATGAATCCTCGAATTCGTCCTTTTTGTGGAAAACATCACGCCATTTAAATTAGCGTTTCGAGTTGCAGAACGACGAATCTGCACAATTATATTAAAAAAACTTGCTTGACAAACTTACAAATTTGCAAAATCGCCATTGAAATTTCGACCTTCTAAAAAAATGATAATTTGTGATCAGTCAGAATTAGCTGGAAATCTTAAATCGGCCATAACGTCTTAAATATAGCCCCTGGAGCTAAAAGAAGGACATAGCTTCTTAAATATAGCCCCCGGAGCTAAAAGAAGGTCATAACTTCTTAAATATAGCCCTTGAATCTAAAAGAAGGATAATTTGTGATCAGCCAGAATTAGTTGGAAATCTTAAATCGGCCATAACTTTTTAAATAAAGTCCCTGGAGCTAAAAGAAGGCCATAACTTCTTAAAAATAGCCCCTGGAGCTAAAAGAAGGCCATAACTTCTTAAAAATAGCCCCTGGAGCTAAAAGAAGGATAATTTGTGATCAGCCAGAATTAGTAGGAAATCTTAAAACAGCCATAACTTCTTAAATATAGCCCCTGGAGCTAAAAGAAGGCCATAACTTCTTAAACATAGCCCCTGGTGCTAGAAAAAGGATAATTTGTGATCAGCCAGAATTAGTAGGAAATCTTAAAACAGCTATAACTTCTTAAATATAGCCCCTGGAGCTAAAAGAATGCCATAACTTCTTAAATATAGTAACAGGAGCTAAAAGAAGGATAATTTGTGAACAGCCAGAATTAGTTGGCAATTTAAATCGGCCGTAACTTCTTAAATACGTATATCAGTATCAGCTAGTGTTAAATAAAAAATGTTTGTTTACATCACCGCTCATCAATGTGAATGGACATAGTGTGACTTAGACCACTTTCAAACTAACACTAAAGACAAATTTGATGTGCAAAAAATGAGAAATGTCATTGTAGCGATACATTTTTTATAAATATCAAAAATAAATGTTCCTACTTTACAGGTCTGATCAAAGTAAAGAGATTTTTTTTTTATTTTTGACTTAGACCACAAACTGGCACATATATGGTTGCGTTGTATACCATATATGTGTATGGTAAGTGGATATATTATTGGTGCGCAATCCGCACATTATCACCCATAAAAACAAATTTTAGGTACCCAGTTGGCCAATTCGTTGTAAATAAAATTGTCGTCAACGATTCCTCAACGAATTCTGGGAATATGTATATGATCACGACATTGCCGTTTAAATTGACTTTAATGACTTTAGGACTATTTTTCTTTTAGCCGGGATAATAATAACAAACAAAATTAAATAAAAAGTTAAAATTTCACTCAAAATAAAAATATTCTTGTTTTTTAAATTGTCGCCAAAAGCAGTTCAATGTGTGTGTGAAAACATTTGAACATTTTGAAAAAATAATTTTGTGTTAAAAATGTTGGATAATTATCCAGTGTAAGTCAAATTTATGGTTAATGAGGCTAAGTCCAAAAAAGTCAACCCAAAATATTTATTTTGAAAATTTGTTTTGATACAAATATTTGTATTGTAGTTGGCTACAATGTAAAAAAATATTTTTTTTATTTTGAGTAAAATATTAAATTTTATTAATATTGTTGTTATCCTGGCTTAACAACCATAATGTCATTAATGGTTATTTAAACGACAATGTCGTGGGTGATATATTCCCAGAAATCGTTGAGGAATCGTTGACGACAATTTTATTTACGACGAATATGCCAACTGGGTACCTAAATTCGTTTTGTTTATGGGTGATAATGTGCGGATCGCGAACCAATACATTCACTTATCATACAAGGCGTTGTATACCATATATATTGATGGTATTCGAGGGAAAGAATGTAAGGCGCCCGGCTCACAGGCCTACAATTGCGGTAGATGGCAAGAATATTATATCCGAGGCCCCAAGATCCGAATACATTTTTGGAAAGGGGACATCAAAGGAAATAAAAAATTTGGTCTACATGTTATCGATAACTAGTTTAGTTATCGAGTTATCGGCGGTTAAAGTTTGGCAGAATCAAAAAAAAAAGTTACAAAATGTCGTCACAATAAAAAAATCGAAAAAATAAAATAAAAATGTTCGAGAACTATCTTAGTTATCGTAATTGTATATTAAAAAAATCGATTTTTTTAATTTTTTTATTATGTTTAGCTCAGCTCAGGAAAAATCAGGCAAATATTTCCACAATCAATAACTATGAAAATTATCGATTACTAAGGCAGTTATCGATAACTAAAAAAGCTATCGATTTTTTTCGATTCTTTTTCTAGTTTTTTATTTTGACTTTAAAATTTGATATATCGATAACATGTCGAACTTTTTTCTCATTTTGAGGTGATCTATCCAAATCTCTCTCGCGGTAGGTAGTCATGTCAATGCAATTGTAATGCACACTTATTTCTAAATAACACATGATGCCAGTTGGGGAGTAGGGCTGCGACATCCTTGTCAGATCTTTGGGTCTCTTATATCATACTCTCTCCCAGTAGGTAGTCATGTCAGTACAATTGTAATGTACACATATTTCTAAATAACATATGATGCCAGCCAACAGATGGAAAGACCTACTCCACAAGGTCTTTCCATCTGTTGGAACTGGTGTAATCTATCACAATCAACAACGTTAAAAATTAAATATTATTTATAAAATTATTATTTCCCTCCTTTTTCCATAGTAGAGGGCCGTCCCAGCAAAAAATCTACACCACCATTGGCATTATGTGCTAGTTAGAAATAAGTGTGCAATTGAAGGCCCGCAATAAGGCCATCTATTCTATTTCCCGCTACTGTCATATGTGGTGTATGAATGAATGCAATGAATTGCATGGTAAGCGTATTGTATTGGTGCACAATCCGCACGAATTTGCATAGCCAAGACTTTATTATACTTCCACAAAAGTTTGCTGAACATGAAATCTTCATTAGGCCTCTGTGTGGCAGTTTTACACTTTTCTTTCTTATAATTCTCAATTAATTCGTTCATGCTTTGGCATAAGAAATTTTCCACGCTGTGACACAAATTACAAGATGTAGTCCCCAGAATCGACAGAAGTTTAGGGGCTTGCTCCTTCACTTCTGTCACGGGTTGGCCTGGCATTGCACTACCGCCGGGTTTCAGCCCAAATTTAATAAATCAATTTCAATTGTACATTTGTGTTATAGAAATAAGATGAGGAATAGAGTAGAGACTCTTTTTCTTTTGGAGACGAATGCTTTGACAATGCATTTTGTAGTTTTGACGTTTTGTATTTCGCCCCTTAATAAAAAGTGAATGAAAAAGCGTTACTAATTTTGATTTCGATCCAAATTTGAAATTATCAATTTCTACTAAATATCCTCAACTAAATAAAGCTGGCAATGTTAGTGGCATTGAAGTTATGAATCTCATAAGAGGAACTATTTCGTTTTTTTTTCACAAATTGTCGCTCACAATATAAATAATACAGCAATCGTGATGTTACTCAAATTGCATGGACCTGTTGAATACTGAATTGTACTTTTGGACTATTCGTTTCAAATTTTGTTTCATATTTGGAGGGGTCATCTTCCTTTTTCGGGAGCAATGTAATCTCAATAACTACGCCACTTATTGATAAGTTACTTTACTTTTTCTGCCTATTTTAGAATTTTCTATAAAAGTTATTTTTTCCGAAATTTTAGATTTCGATAACTCGAAAGTTATCTAGAATTTTCAATCGATTTTTTTCATTTTTTCCAAATGATAGATTTTTTAAATTTCGATATCTAAAATAGTTATAGAAAATATAAATCACTTTTTCAATTTTTTCATTTTGATCTCATTTTTCAAAAAATCGATTTTTCCAAAAATTAACTTCCTATAACTCAATAACTAAGCAAATTATCGATTACATGTAGACTATTTTGAAACCCTCTTTCCAAAAATATAGTCAGATCGTCGGTCCTCAGATATCATGTCAAATGTAAGAAATCATCGCTCGAAAATGTTAACGAGGTAATTCAATTTTTTGCTGACCTTTATTAGCGGTATAAAAAAACACAAAGCGTGCTAAAATGATAAAGGGTTCTGAATTATGTTATGGTCAAGCATGTCAAACTTTCCATTAGACTATAAATAGTGACCCTCGCATCATGTACATCAGCCATCCAGCCAATTAAGATTGACGGATATGTCTCAGTCGGCTTACCTAGTCATAATAATGATATACAGTAGGGTGTATTGATTTTAGACAATTTTTGATTTTAAAAAACATATAGTTCAAAAAGTGATGGAATGCTTTGCCATTCTTCAAATATTATTTTATTTTTGTGATAAAATTTAGATTAGCTCTATAAATCGTCAAAAAAAAAACTTTTTTCAAAAAATACGTTTTTTAACGATCGCTACAAAAGCAATGTTTCTTCGTGAGAGATACATTTGTAGCCCTCATAATTACCTTAAATTTAAGTTATTTCGCCCCAATCGGGCTTATATTTCAAAAATAAGAACCTTTGGTACCTAAGGTACCTTTGACGATAATTGTAATTTTAATAAAAAAAATAAAATTAATTTTTTTAAAATTTCAAAAACATTTAATTATGAAAAGCTGTGGTACTTTTTGTCATTTTGCGATAAAATTTTATTTTTGAGATCTAATTTATTTTAGCTCAAAAATCGTCAAAAGAGAAACGTTCGACCACCCCCCCCCCCAAAAAAACACGTTTTTTCTATTTTTTAATGATCGCTACTAAACCATTGTTTCTGCGTGAAATATACATTATATATGATAATGACAAAGCATACCACAGCTTTTCATAAATAAACGATCTTGAAATTTTAATTTTTTTTTCAAAGGTACTCAAATTATTTTTGAAGTGTAAGCCCAGTCGAGACGACTAATACCTTAAATTTATGGTAATTATGAGTGTTACAAAAGTCTCATTCACGTAGAAGCATTGGTTTAGTAGCAGCCGTTAAAAAATGAAAAAAACTGTTTTTTTTAATCGATGTTTTTTTTGACGATTTATCGAGAATGGCAAAGCATTCTACAGTTCTTTTTAACAACACGTTTGTGAAAATCAAAAATTGTATAAAATCAACACAGCCTAATATACAGGGTCTTCACTGACTCCTTCGCTGAGTTCAAATTTGTTGTCCATACCAAATGATATGAAAGATTATATATGTTCATACTTATTCCAGAAACATCTATTGTATTTTGTTCATGTTAACATTGCACCACCTGTCGCGAGAGATCACCCTTAAACAAATTGCTGAATGTATCTCGAAATCTATTATTTAATGTACCTGAAATCTATTATCTATTATAATGTAATAGCTATTTATAACTGGGTAATTGGATGCATGTAATGTCATGTAATTTGTTGTAATACTTACATGCTCATGCATTGATATAACTTGTATTACCCGATTACAGCAGAATAATTTAAAACTAAAAAAACTAGTGAAAAACAGGGAGTTCTTTGCATGTGTATGTGCGATGATTCAAACAAAACACGGATGGAGGTAGAGCAGCAGATTCTAATAATTTCAATTACACTAAGCAACAAAAATAATAATTAAAAGTTTTGTGTCAGAGACCTAAAAAATTATATTTTTACTAAATTTATGTTTGTACTTCCATTTTGGAAATATAGGTCCGATCACACCCGCTTATTACACCGCACGACACAGGACTACAAAATTCCCAAGGATACAAAATTTCACAAATTTTTTTTAAATACTTATGCACACCCTATGATAAACTAATAAAGATAGAACCAAGTATTTTTAATAATTATTCGGCTCTTTTATTTCACTCTCATATACCGGTATCATAGGGTGTGAATAAGTATTTAAAATAATTTGTGAAAATTTCTATACTTGTTAACTTGTCAAAAAAATTGATTTTTTTGGGAAATGAGATCGAAATGAAAATGGAAAAAGTGAAATATAATTTTTCTATAACTACTTTAGTTATCGATGTATAGAAATTTAAAAAAATCTATCATTGGAAAAAAAACAAAAAATCGATTGTCGATAACTTTCGAGTTATCGAAACCATAAATAATGGAAAAAATAACTTTTATAGAGAACTCTAAAATAGACAGAAAAGTAAAGTAACTTTTCAATAAGTGGCGTAGTTATCGAGATTACATTGCTCCCGGAAGATGGCCCCTTCAAATATGAAACAAAATTTGAAGCGAATAGTCCAAAAGTACAATTCAGTATTCAACAGGTCCATGTAATTTGATTAACATCACAATTGTTTATATTGCGAGCGCCAATTTGTGAAAAAACGAAATAGTTCCTCTTATGAGAGTCATAACTAAACAGATAGATTCACTTCAATGCCACTAAAATTTCCAACTTTATTTAGTTGAGAATATTTAGTAGAAATTGATAATTTCAAATTTGGATCGAAATCAAAATTAGTAACGTTTTTTCATTCACTTATTACACTGTGCAACATTTATGAAGTCATTTCAAAATAACCATATACGGACACCGCTACATGATAAAAGACCAAAAAAAAAAAGACCCGTGTTTTTTTTTTCCCAAAGTCATGCTCTTTTTTTTATGGGCCCCCAGAGATTTGAGGCCTCGGTGTAATTTTTGGAAAAAAGTGATCATATTCTCAGGCTCATATCTTGCAAACCGTTCGGAATTTTGGTAGCGCTTAGGTAGCCGCAAAAGTGAAAAATTGTTTATTCCAGTATTTCTTACCCACACGACATCATCGATGCCATTCAACAAACAACAACAAAGTCGTCGGTCCAAAAATTTGCACTAACAAAACACATGACAATTCAAAGCAGCGAAGTAGTCGTTGTTGGTACAAATGGATTGCGACTACTTCGCTGCTTTGAATTGTCATGTGTTTTGTTAGTGCAAATTTTGTTAGTGATTTTGACCTTGAAGATGAAGTTTTTTTGATTTTATATGTTCACAATTTTTGTTCTTCATGACAAGAGCTAGAACTTTGCCTCAGAGAGTAAATCAAAATTCCGAACGGTTTGCAAGATATGAGCCTGAGAATATGATCACTTTTTTCCAAAAATTACACCGAGGCCTCAAATCTCTGGGGGCCATAAAAAAAGTGCATGACTTTGGGGAAAAAAAACACGGGTCTTTTTTTTTGGTCTTTTATCATGTAGCGGTGTCCGTATATGGTTATTTTTTTTCGTGTTGCACTGTGTTATTAAGTGGCGAACAACAAAACGTCAAAACTACAAAATGCATTGTCAAAGCATTCGTCTCCAAAAGAAAAAGAGTCTCTTCTCTGTTCCACATCTTCTTTCTATAACACAAATGTACAATTGAAATTGATTTATTAAATTTGGGCTGAAACCCGGCGGTAGTGCAATGCCAGGCCAACCCGTAACAGAAGTGAAGGAGCAAGCCCCTAAACTTCTGTCGATTCTGGGGACTACATCTTGTAATTTGTGTCACAGCGAGGAAAATTTCTTATGCCAAAGCATGAACGAATTAATTTAGAATTATAAGAAAGGAAAGTGTACATCTGTCACGCAGAGGCCTAATGAAGATTTCAGAATATATATGCGTGTTATATGTTCAGCAAACTTTCGTGCAAATACAATAAAGTCTTGGCTATGCAAATTCGTGCGGATTGTGCACCAATACAATATGCTTACCATGCAATTCAATGTACACCACATGTGGCAGTGGCGGGAAATAATATATGATGGCCTGTATGTGGGCCTTCAATTGCAAACATATTTCTAACTAACACATGATGATGTCGATGGTGGAGTAGATTTTAATAATAACTTTCTAAATAATATTTAATTTTTAACGTTGTTGTGATATATTACATCAGTTCCAACAGATGGGACGAGCTACTGGCATCATTTGTTAGTTAGAAATATGTGTGCATTACAATTGCACTGACATGACTACTACCAACTGGGAGAGAGTATGATATACGAGACCCAAAGATCTGACCACGTATTTGGATAGAGCCCCTCAAAATGAGAAAAAAGTTCGACATGTTTTCGATATCTTGGTTAGTTATCGATTTATCGGATTTTAAAGTTTAAAAATATCGTTTATTTTGCTCCAAAGGACTCAAAATAAAAAACTAGAAAAATAATCGACAAAATCGATAGCTTTTTTAGTTATCGATAACTGCCTTAGTAATCGACTGATTTTTTCGATGTTTTTCAAACGAGCTAAACATTTAAAAAATTAAAAATGATAGAATATTTATATACAATTACGATAACTCACATAGTTATCGAAAAATTTTATTTTATTTTTTCGAGTTTTTTTATATTGACCCATTTTTTTCGATTTTGCCAAACTTTAACCGCCAATAACACGATTTGTTATCGATAACTTGTAGACCAATTTTTATACACTCCACGAGAGTATTATGTCTTTGTGCATTTGTTTGTAACACCCAAAAGGAAGCGAGATAGACCCATTGTTAATTATACCGATCGACTTAGAATCACTTTTTGAATCGATTTAGCAATGTCCGTCTGTCTGTCTGTCCATCTATTCTTGTAATCAAATTACAGGTCGCATTTATAGTCCAATATTAACAAAAATTGGCACAAGTAAGTTTTGTATATCAAGGACGAACGCTATTTAATTTGAGGCATATCGATTCAGATTTAAATATTGCCCCATACAAAAGTCGCTCCCGATTTGACATTTTCCGCTCTAGAAACCACATATTGAGTTCGATATTCTTTAAATTTGGCAAAGCATCTTATAATCTAACTATAAACATCTATGAAGAAAGTGGGTAGGATCGGTTCAGATTTAGATATAGCCCCCATACAAAAGTCGCTCCCGATTTGACATTTTCCGCTCTAGAAACCACATATTGAGCTCGATATTATTTAAATTTGTCAAAAAATCTTATAATCGAACTATAAACACCTATGCAGAAATTGGTAAGATCGGTTAAGATTTAGATATAGCCCCCATACAAATGTCCGTCCCGATTTGACATTTTCCGCTCTAAAAACCACATATTTAGCTTATCACTTTATAATCTAACTAGAAACAGCTATGCTGAAAGTGGGTAATGTCGGTTCAGATTTAGATACAGTCCCCATACAAATGTTGGTCCCGATTTGCCTTTTGCCGCTCTACAAAACACATATTGTACCCGATTTTCTTTAAATTTGGCACAACATTTTATAATCCAACTAGAAACACCTGTGGCTAAAGTGGGTAAGATCAGTTCAGATTTAGATATAGCCCCAATACAAATGTTGCCCCCAAATGTTTAACCGATTTTTGCCAAACTATACATATTTTATTTCACCTATTTCGTTCCAGATTTCAATATACCCCCATACAAATGTCCTTTCCGATTTAAAATTTTTTGTCAAACACATACATTTACAGGATACAAAAATCCTTCCCGTTTTCACTTTTTTACCGAATTAATTGTATTCGGATAAAAAGTGGAGTGTATCATAGAGTCGGCCCCGCCCGACTTTAGCCTTTCCTTACTTGTTTTATTTGATTTGGGACCTCAGATATCATATTCTTGCCATCTACTGAAATTGAAGACCTGGGAACCGGGCGCCTTACATTCTAAAGTCGGGCGGGGCCGACTATATAATACGCTACACCACTCCCAACGTATATACCTTGCTTTGATTACTAAACCCAGGTGTTTCATGTGACCGCTTTTATGCAGTTCATATAAATTATAAAATATACTATAATTTCATCTTTAGTCAAATTTAAAGAATATGGTAAATAATATGGTAATTAAACCTATAGTAACACTTGGAGCGTGTGCGCCTGTTAAAATATGTCATGATCTTAACAATTTGAAGATGTAGTTTGTAAAGCTGTACCAAAGTATGGACACATATATTTGACTTTCATAGTTGAAATATAATACTATAATCTGCAAAATTTGATAAGCTTCCGATGTAAAATGTGAATCCTAGAAGGGTTAATAATAAAAATGGGGCCCATTTGTAAGGGCGCTACATTAAAAAGTGGGTTCTTACAGATCAAAGTAGGTATTCTTAGTTGGCATATAATGATATTCAAAATTGTATCAAGATGCAATGCAGTGTGTGAGCTATAATAGAGTAGATATTAGGGCCCAGTTTGTATTGTGGTTAAACCAAAATATGGACCTATGTATTTGACTTTCATAGTATGTATTCTTAGTTGAAATATAATAAAATCGCGAAATTTGAAAAACTTGCGATTTAAAATGTGGGTCATAGTGGAGAAATATTAAAAATGTGGCCATTTGTAAGGGGCGCTACATTAAAAAGTGAGCCAATATAGATCACTTTCAAAGTAGTTATTCTTAGTTGTCATATAACGTGATCTGCAAAATTGTATCGAGATCCAATGCAGGATGTGTGACTATATATTTGACTTTCATAGTATATATTCTTAGTTGAAATGTAATATAATCTGCAAAATTTGATAAACCTCCGATGTAAAATGTGAGTCCGAGAAGGGGTAATAATAAAAATGGGGGCCATTTGTAAGGGCGCTAAATTAAAAAAGGGCCCTTACAGATCACTTTCAAAGTAGGTATTCTTTATTGAAATATAACACGATATGCAAAATTTTATCAAGATCCAATGTAAGTTGTGGGTTCTGGAGCGATAATAGTGTAAACTGGGGGCTATACCAAAACATTGACCCATATAGCTGGCTTTCAAAATAGGTGTTTCTAGTCTAAAAGTTACATTGTGTGAGAAATTTTATTAAGATTCGATGTAAAATGCAGATGTAGAGCAGTAATATTGTAAATCGTAGGTACATTTGTATGGGGGCTATATCAAAATGTGTATTCTGGAGCAGTAATAGTGTAAATTATAGGGATATTTGTATGGAGGCTATATCTAAATCTGAATTCCTCCAAATTCAATACCGATCGTCCTTGGCCAAAAAAAGTAACTTTCGCCAAATTTCATGACAATCGGACAACAATTGCGACCTGTCAAGGAAATCGGTTCAGATTTAGATATAGCCCCCAAACAAATGTCGCTCCCGATTTGACATTTTCCGCTCTAGAAACGACATATTGTACCCGATTTTCTTTAAATTTGCCAGAACATCTTATAATCCAACTAGAAACACGTATGCAAGAATTGGGTAAGATCGGTTCGGATTTAGATATAGCCCCCATCCAAATGTCGCTCCCGATTTGACATTTTCCGCTCTAGAAACGACATATTGTACCCGATTTTCTTTAAATTTTGCAGAACATCTTACAATCCAACTAGAAACACGTATGCAAAAATTGGGTAAGATCGCTTCAGATTTAGATATAGCCCCCATACAAATGTCGCTCCCGATTTCACTTTCTCCGCTTTAGAAACCACATATTGTACCCGATTTTCTTTAAAATTGGCACAACATTTTATAATTGAAGTGATCTATATGGAACCTCTTTTTAATGTAGAGCACTTACAAATGGCCCCATTTTAATGTTTACCCCTCAAGAACGCAAATTTTACATCGGATTTTTTTTTCAAATTTTGCAGATTATATTATATTTCAGAATACAAAGTCAAATATATGTGTCCACTCTTTGGAATAACCCAATAACCCATTCTACTCTAATACAGCTCTACAAACTACGTCTTACATCGGATCATGATATCTTTCAACTATGAATACCTACAGTGAATGAGAAATATAAAGGCCCATGTTTTGAGCCGGTGTTGTTATAGGCCTCCTTTCAAATGTCGGTCCGATTTATCCTATTACTACTGTATAATTTGTATTTGTCTGCCGGAAAATTGGATCAATTATTTACCATATTCGTTAAATATGACTAAAGATGAATTTATACTGTATAATTTATATGAACCACATAAAATTGCTCCCATGAAACACCTGGGTTTAGTAATAAAAGCGATGTATATACGCAGGGAGTGGTGTAGGGTATTATATAGTCGGCCGCGCCCGACTTTAGCCTTTCCTTACTTGTTGTGATATAATTTAGTTTAGCTCGAAAAATCGTCAAAAGAAAAACTTTTTTCAAACGATTTTATTTTTTTTTATTAAAATTACAATTATCGTCAAAGGTACCCATATTACTTGAAAAGGTCAAGTTATTGTGGCTTGTAGCCATACTAACTACCATGTCATTTGTAAATCTATTTACATTCTATTAAATATAAATGCAAAATGGTCTTGAGCCAGGTCAATATCACAGTTCAAATCGAATATTAAGGCAGTTTTTCTTTAAGACTGAATAACTAAGCTGCGATAAGAAAAATCTAAATAAAAAGTTAAAATTTCACTCAAAATAAAAACTTATTTTTTTAAATTATCGCCAACAGCAATATAAATGTGTGTACGAAAACAATTTTTGAAAAAAATATTTTATATTAAAAATATTTGACTTAGCCTGAATAATTATCCAGTATAAGTAAAATTTATGGTTATCGAGGCTAAGTCCAAAAAAGTCAATACAAAATAATTTTTTTGAAAATTTGTTTTGATACAAATATTTATATTATAGTTGGCGACAATGTGAAAAAATAATTTTTTATTTTGAGCAAAAAATATTTTTTTATTAACGTTTTTGTTATCGGAGCTTGTTATCCCGGCTTTAAGAAAAACAGCCTTATTAAATAAAACAAAAAATGGAAAAATATTTTATTTTATTTTTAATATGCTACATTCTAACGAAGAAAACAATGTCTATATGTAAAAGATCTATGCAGAAGTGTAGAAACTATGACATGCTTGGTAGACGAATTTTAAAAAATTAATGTTTTTTTAAATGTTTTATTTAAATAGCGGGAAACATCATTTACTCATTTGATAACAGAAAATTTTGTTTTATTTTTTTATAACTGGTTTTTAAGCTAAGAAAACAATGGATATTTGAAGAAAATCTATGGATAAATGTAAAAGTTATGGCCCTTTAGTAGAGGCTCATGTTGTTTTATTTTGACCCTAAAAGTACGAATTTGGAAGAAATCCGTTTTTTGCGTGTCTACCTACACAGTCAGACGTGTGTAAGCACTGAATTCTCAAAAATATCTTTATTTTTCGTGTCTACACAGTCAGAGCAATGTATACACCGAATTTCACTATTATAACTGCAGCCGTCTGGTTGGTACCATTTTTAACCCCATTTTCGCGTAAAACAAAAAAAAATCAAAAAATTCTTTTGTGTTTCGTGTCTACACAGTCAGATGAATGTATACACCGAATTTCATGATTTCAACTTCAGTGGTTTGGTTGGTACCATTTTTATCCCTATTTTCCAATTGTATCCCCAAAAAGTACAGATTTCGAAAAAATTGAATCTATTTTACGTGCCTACGCAATTAGAGGGACGTACACGTCGAATTTCATGTTTCTTGCTGTTGTTGTATCATTGGTACCATTTTTATGCCTTTTTGTTCCATTTGAGACGCTAAAACTTTTTGGTGATTTCATGCTACAAGTGCAAAGTTCGCAACAAATTTTAAGTCCATATATATTTGTAGTCCTTTTTAGGGAAAAAATTTTACTTTTGGCCGATTTCGTCCACTTCCAATCCCAACCGACCTGCAAACATAAGAGTCATTTATGGAAAATTTTAACCTCTTAGCTCATTTCGTTCGACAGCTAGCGTGCTTTCAACAGACAGATGGACGGACAGACATGGCTAGATCGTTTTAGAATTTTACCATAACCCAGAATATATATACTTTAGTCTCCGATGAATATTTCAAGATGTTACAAACGTAATGAATGTAATACCCCCATCTTAAGGTGAAGACATTCTTTAATATTGTTTTCGTGTTGCGAAAGCCAAGAAATGTCTATATAGCCCTTCGGCAAAATTTGTTGTTGGATAGTGTAATTTAAATTATTTATACTATGGTGAAATTAAATTGATAACATGAAGTGAGAAGGGTTGGGAAATTACAAAAGTCTTTAATGCCACATTTGAATAATTTCTTAGTATCTTTGAAGATACACTCGAGAAAAGCGATATGTTCGATAATGTTGCAGACTGAACGAAAAATCCCGTACGTTGCACTGTGCAATTTATGAAGCAAGTAAGGAAAGACTAAAGTCGGGCGGGGCCGACTATATGATACACTCCACTTTCTATCCGAATACAATTCCATTCGGTAGAAAATTGAAAACGGGAAGAATTTTTGTATATTTCCTAATCATAGGCTGATATGACCTGACCCAATTTGCCAAATCGAGAAGAATATTTGTATCGGGGCTATATCCAAACATGGATTAAAATGACTAACTTTCAAAATAAGTTCTTCCAGTTCAAATATAACGCGTTTGCTCATTTTAAAGAAATTCGGTGAAAATTAGTGGCTTCTGGGGCGGAAAAAGTCTATCTGGGAGCGAAATTTTTATTGGAGGTATATGTAAATCTGAACCGATCTGACCCATTTTCACCATGGGTGTTTCTAGTTGAAATATAAGATATTTTGAAAGATTTGCAGAAGATCTGTTAAAATATGTGGTTTATAGAGTGGAAAATAAAAATACTACCAAACAAATGACCGCAGCTAGAGTCATGAAATTCGGAGTATACATTCCTCTGACTGCGTAGACACGAAAAATAAAACGTTTTTTCCAAATTCGTACTTTCAAGGGATACAATGGGTACATAGGGATAAAAATAGTACCAACTAAACGACTACAGCTAGAATGATGCAATTCAGTGTGTACATCCCTCTAATTGCGTACACACGTAAAATAAAGATATTTTAGAAAGTCGTACTCTTAAGGGACTAAAATAAGAAAAAGGGGATAAAAATTGTACCAACCAAATGACTGCAGCTAGAGTCATGGAATTCGGTGTATACATTCCTCTGACTGCGTAGACACGTAAAATAGAGGGATTTTTCGAAATTAGTACTTTAGGGGTTAAAATGGGAAAAGGGGATAAAAATAGTACCAAACAAATGGCCGCAGCTAGAGTCATGAAATTCGGAGTAGACATTCCTCTGACTACGTAGACACGAAAAATAAAACATTTTCTCCAAATTCGTACTTTCAAGGGATACAATGGGTACAGAGGGATAAAAATAGTACCAACTAAACGACTACAGCTAGAATGATGAAATTCAATGTGTAAATCCCTCTAATTGCGTAGACACGTAAAATAAAGATATTTTAGAAAGCCATACTCTTAAGGGGCTAAAATAGGAAAAAGGGGATAAAAATTGCTCCAACCAAATGACCGCAGCTAGAATCATGGAATTCGGTGTACACATTCCTCTGACTGCGTAGACACGTAAAATAGAGGGATTTTTTCGAAATTAGTACTTTAGGGGTTAAAATGGGAAAAGGGGATAAAAATAGTACCAATCAAGTGACCGCAGCTAGAGTCATGAAATTCGGAGTATTCATTCCTCTGACTGCGTAGACACGAAAATACGTTTTTTTCCACATTCGTACTTTCAAGTGATACAATGGGTACAGAGGGATAAAAAGCCACTTGAAAAGACTTTTGACATGGTCGAAATCATGATCGTGGTAGTCTGCAGCCAAGTAATAAATGTCACCATTCCATTTGTAAATAAATTTGCATTCTATTAAATATAGAAGCAAAATGGTCTTGAGCCAGGACAATATCCCAGTTCAAATCAAATTATTATTTTTTTTTTCAATATTTTTATTTGTTTTGATTTCACTATATTTAACAAAATTAACATTTTCCTGTAATGTTACTGCACTTCGGTAAAATCCACAGTCTCTGTGAAATGCAATCCATGGTGGAGGGCATGTATTTGTATTTATGGAATTTTTGATTTCTCGAATACAAGATTTAAAATCTCTTATAATCGCTCCAAAATTAACAATGTTACCATGAGTAGTATACATATCTGAACTAATAATGTGATTTAAGAATAATTAGAAGAAACTAATAATTTTTATTAATGTATATATCGGGTATCAAACTCTGATTCCTTCGACTTTTTCTTTATTAATGAAAAACGTTTTTTGTGTGGTACATTTCTTATTTCATTATTTAAAACAAAAAGTTGATTTTTTTTAAAAGATAATTTTATGTCATTAGTGTTTGGATTTAACTTGGAGTATGTAGGCGAAACGGCTCCGCAATGGTTCTCATAATGTTATCTTTCAAGGATGATGATAGACATCATCCCGAACAACAATCATCGAATCCCCCTTTTGGGGGAGATTCTAATTATTACCACCACATCATTATTCGCTATTGCAACAATGACTATCGGGGACTACTATCTGGATTATTCCAACAATTACACGAGATGCATCATCATCATCATCACACACATTTTTGTGTAATACTAATTTATGACACAATAAAGTGGAAAATTTCTCTCAATTATCGCCGTAATGGAAAATGGCAACAAATACACAGCGCCAATTAAAATATGTATATATAAATGGCCGTTTTTTACGGATTGTTTGTTCACAAAATCAGTCGGGAGAAAAAACACAGTTTTTATCAAAATAAATCAATTGCATTAAAATTAATTGGCCATTACATAGTCGTAGTCACCTCAGCCACTACACGAATTGTAATTAATTTTGTAATTGTATTAACAAGAATTAGATACACGTGGATTTATTTGCTGTATGTGGTAACATTTTGTTGGGTGTAAACTTAGTTATCAGGTCGTGTTTGGCAGAGGTTTCCACCAAAACAACAATAGCATTGTCACACTGCATGCGAAATCTAGCTAAAATGACATAAGGTCGATTTACAAATGTCAGATGCTATACAAATTTGACATTTGAAAATCGACCTAATGTCATTTAAACTAGATTTCGCATGCAGTGTGACAAGGCTAAAAGACAATTTATGAGTCTTATTGGATATCGATAAAGAATTATACTAGTCGTATATAACACTTTAATCAGAGGTTTCATTTCATTGGAATTTTATATGGAAAAGCTTATAGCCTATGATTGATATAAATATCTAAACACATACATACATGGGATTCTAATCGGAAAATAATTTGTGTTTACTATTCAAATAATTTTTGTGATAAAGAAAAAATAAATCATATACATACCTTTTAATACCTAGTCCAAATTGCAAATTGAAATCCATTTCTGCCGTATTTTGCCTCTCAATCCATCGATGACCTAAAAATATAAAAATGTGGTAGAGATCATTATGCAGATGAATATCTAACTATTACAGACAGGTTGGATTTGAAAATTGATGAAATCGGTACAGAGAGAAAAAATTACTAAAAGTACTTCTAATGTATACAGAGAGGAGCAAAAGTCATGGTATCCCTCTCAAAATTAAGAGGATCCCCAAATTTTCCAAAAATTACGTACCAAAAACTAATCAAAAACATATTAATCTTAATCCATGTAAAATTAGAACTACCGATTACTTTGACTTTGAAAGGTAGAATAGCATTAATTTTTATTTTCATTTTCAGGTTTATGTTTGACATTTGCAAATTGGGACGCATCCGATGCGTTTCGGTTCGGCCAATGGGATAAGGATTGTTTGACAGGAGATGGAGAATTTTACCGAAAAATCGTGTTTTCAGATGAAGCTCATTTTCATCTCGGTGGCAGGCCCGTGCGCAGGATTTTGCCCTGGGGGGGTTTTCATCTACACTCATAAAAAAGTTAACCCTATATTGAGTTAAAATTACCTAAAATTTAGGAAACCAAGTACATTTTTACTAAATAAGTAGAATTTTGCTGAAATTTTCCTAAATCAAAGTAAATTTTTCCTAAAAACAAGTAATTTTTACTAAATTTAAGCAAAATTTTCCTAAAACTAAGCAAATTTTTACTAAATCTTAGTAAAAATTTTGCTGAAAATGTCCTAAAACTAAGTAAATGTTTACTCAAAACAAGTAAATATTTACTCAAACTGAGGACAATTTTGCTGATTTTTTTCTCAAAACGAGTAAATTTTTACTTAAACTTAAGAAAATTTTATTTTATACAAGGAAAAAGGTGAAATTTAAATAAATTCTTTTTAACTAAAAAATCAAACAAATAGTTTTGCTTCGGAGTATGCAAAACTGATACAAATATGACAACATAAACTATTTCTCAAAAATTTCATGATACCTCTGCCATAAGGAGTCGAGCTATTACTCCATGATTGTTACGAAGGCAAGATAGGCGCCTTCGCAGTGGTTGTTTAGAATAATTCATAAAGTATTTAAGAAATAAGTCTCTGCAAACGAACGAGAATTGCTTCTTAGATTTTTTAACAATTTCAAATGTTTTTTATAAGTTCATTAATACTTAAATGTATGAAGAAGTCGGCATAAATTGCAGTAAACATTTTAACTTCATTTTTTTCTCATTGTCGACAAAATTGAATTTCAGTAATCCATCTATCAGTACACTCAAAGGAATATGTCAGTAAAAGAAAGCAGAAAATCTACTGAAAGAGCAGATTTTCTGTTGTTAAAAAAGAGACTGCAGATTTGTATCTGCTGATATGGTAAACAGCTGTTTGCTGTTTTTAGCACAATAGAAAAAAACTTTAAGCATATGTACAGAACAGTATGACCACTTAGATGCACATGTTAACAATACTTTTTTTGAATAGAAGTTATTATAAAACAATTTATTACCACGGAAATATATTGCGATTGACTTCTTAATGATACGCATATTGTCCCGAGCTAATATAAAAGGAAATTCGAGCTAAACTCGCTTATGAACAGCCAATTTTAGCAGACTGCAAACACTTTAGCAGTGTGAATGGTGATGTAAGATTGCAGAAAACTGCTGTTATGCCAAAAAACAGTTGTAATAGCAGAAAAGCGTCTGCTGATAGGCAGCAGACAATCGCTGCTTTTATTAACAGACTTGTTCTCTGATTTTCTCATTAATTTGAAAAGAAATTATTAATCATTCTTCTACAGTTTAAACTAAAAAGGATTACTAATTGCAAAGATTAAACAGTTTTCGAAATTTCCTATTAGTCGCGGTTTTATGGTTCATAGACACTTTTGTATGTTTAAAATTGAGCACTATGAATGTTAGCCATTTATGCCCAAATATATTAATAAGATTTGTCAAAATATAAACCTACACGCAGAGAAAAAATGCATTACATAGAAACAAAATTTTAGACGCGTGAACACCGTTTTTGAGTTTCTTTTGTGGGAAAAATTTGTTTGTTTCCGGTAAACATGTCATCACTTATTGTAAATGAACAAAGAGAAATATGTTTATATCAAACAGTTTTCTTCGTTTGTCGAAATGGATTTGTATTATTGCAAACTCCCAAAAAATTAGAAGTAACAGAACAGATTTAGATACAGCTCCATAAAAATTTCGCATCGCAAATGTCACATTTTAGCGCTCTACAAGCATCAAGCAAATTATTGGCTTTTATTAAGAACGTTTTTAGATTTCATTATGATATCATAGTGATTCTTATCTACACATTTTTAAAATTACTATAATCAAAATTGTTATTAAATTTCCAACCATTTATTGCAGTACACAAATTAAAGTTCATAAGATATTGCTCTATTCGAATGTCAAGAAGTGGTATCGGTTAATAAAAATGAAACTTTTCCGAACAATTTGGTGTTCATTAGCGAAATTAGCATTACACAATCTTGAAATTGGCACAATTCGTTTATTTTTTTTGTATTTTTCATAACCTTTGTCCGAAATTCAAGTGTTCACGATTTTTACGTAATTTTCGTGTTTTCATGATTTTACTGCAAAATTACCATTTCAGTCGAGTTATTTTAAAAATACCTTAAAAATTCTATATTTTATTGCTTCTGAAAGTCTAGAAGGTTTTAAAAAGTATATGTTCGAAACCTCTCTGGGGGGGTTTGAACCCCCAAACCCCCCCTGCGCACGGCCCTGCTCGGTGGCAATGTCAATAAGCAAAATTGGCTCATATGGGGCTCAGAGAACCCACACGTGACTATTGAGAAGCCAATACATCCACAACGAAAATAAGCAATGAGCCGCCGTACAGTGGTTCAGAATCAAAATCCAGCTCAACTAAAGCTAAAAAAACACTATTTCCAAGAAAATTTGAATGCCAAATCTCTTAAAATGTGTGAGAAAACAGTTCGACATAGTCAAAAGAAATTGCGTGGAATGTAATTTTGAAAATCTGAAAAAAGTGAAAATCTGTAAATGAAAATTTGTTCTTTGCATTATGAACAAATAAGTAAAAACATGTTGAAAAACAAAAAATAAAAAATTCTTTAAAATCGAAAAACACGAAAAGTAGTCAATTTTGGGCCGTTTTCTAAAATATATTCGATTGACAGATTTTTAATGTTAATATCTCAAAATAATCCTTGTCTAATTTTGTTTTTTTTTTACCGACCTTAAAAATGTCTACTATTTAGAACAAAAGTTATTGCATTTTTAATGAATTTTTGTTTCCCAAAATTCAAGAGATTGTCATGGACATTTGGTTTCAACAAAACCGGGCCACATGTCACACAGCCAACGCAACCATCGATATTTTCGAATCGAATAATCAGCCGAAATTGGCCGCCACGGAGCTGTCATTTAAAGGCCTTTGGATTATTTTCTGTCCGGAGCCATTAAGGATAAATGTTACGCAAACCATCCAGAGGCAATTGAAGCGGTGATACATGGAATCGAAGTTGAAGAGATTCGAGCCGGAACAATAAGGTTATTATTTCAATTTTTGTTTAAATAGCACAAATAAGGTGATAGTAATTTTATTTAAAAATAATTTAATTTTACCTAGGATAGGGACAATTGTGTGGGAGGTACTAAAATGGGCGTGGCTAAAGCATAAATATTTGTATACCCTCCACCTCCAGGATGGGGTTATACTAACTTTGTCATTCCATTTGTAACACCTTGAAATATCGACCTGAGACCCCATAAAGTATATATATTCTTGATCGTGATAAAATTCTAAGACGATCTAGCCAGTTCGTCCTTATGTCCGTCCGTCTGTTGAAAGCACACTATCATCTAATCGAAAGGAGCTAGGACGTACAAATTTTCCATAAATGCGTCTTATAGTCGTAGATCGGTTGTGATTGAAACTGGGCGAAATCGGCCCTAAGGGAAATTTTTTTCCCTCACAAGGACTAAAAATACCCATAATAACCCCTAATCTTTTAGAATATTTAAGCATATGTTTTCAATATGTCTGCTTGTACTTACTTGATATTGGGTATGCGCATTCCCCCTATAACAAAAACATGCACCATAAAGTGATTTTTATTCGTAGGGGGTGAAATGGGGCAAAAAGGGATAAAAATGGTACCTATCAAACGACAAAAGCTATAAACACGAAATTCGGTGTGTACATTCCTCTAACTGAGTAGAGATGTAATAAAAAAGTATTTTTCCAAATTCGTACTTTTAAGGGCTAAAATGGTACCAATCAAACAGCTGCATCTAGAATAATGAAATTCTGTGTATACATTCCTCTGATCCAGATCAAAAAAAAAAAATGCAAACGAAAAAACTAAAACAATTATCAAAATAAATAAAATACCTAAATCAAGAAAATGAAAATAAAAATAAATTAAATGAATGAATATAAAAAATCGGGAAAGTTAAGAATGTAAATAAAATAAAAATAAATAAAAAATCAAGAAAATAAATAAACTAAATTATTTAAAACAAAACATCAAAATATAAATAAAATCAAGAAAATAAATGAAAAAAATAAAATATTTTATTTATAGGTTTAAAATATATAAAAGAAATGAGAATAAAAAATCAGAAATATCAAGAATATAAATGAAATAAAATATTTTTTTCATATAAATAAAAAATATAAATTAAATCAATAAAACAAATAATAAATAAATAAATGAAATGAATAAAATAAATAAATGATTTTATTCATTTCAAATAAAATTAAAAAAATAAATAAATCAAAAAATATATTATTTATGTATATAAAATAAAAAATCTAGAACATAAATAAAATAAAAATAATTAATCACGAAAATAAATGAAATAAATAAAATATAAAACATGCATAAAAAAATAACTAAATAAACTAAAGAAAATTAAGAAAATAAAAAATAAATTGAAATAAATAAAAGCAAAAAATCAATGATATAAATGAAATAAAATATAAAAAAAAACGTAACTGAAATAAATATAATATTTTATTTATATAAATAAAATAAATGAGAAAAAATCATGAAAATGAAGGAAATAAAAATAAAATGAAATTAAAAAATAAAATAAAACAGAAATAAATTGAAATAAATAAAATCAAAAGAATCAAGAATATAAATAAAATTAATAAAACCACGAAAATAAATAAAATATTTTATTTATATAAATAAAATATATGACATAAATAAATTAAAAATCAAGAAAATAAAATAAATTAAAATAAAAAATCAATAACATAAATAAAATAAAAGTAAATGAAATAAAAGTAAATAAAATGAAGAAAGTAAATGAAAAACATAAAATAAATAAAATATTTTATTTATATTAATAAAATAAATAAATTAAAAAATCAAGAAATAAAATAAAAAATCAAGAATGTGAATAAAATAGAAAAAATAAAATCAAGAAAATAAATAAAATATTTTATTTTTCCAAATTCGTACTTTTAAGGGCTAAAATGGTACCAATCAAACAGCTGCATCTAGAATAATGAAATTCGGTGTAGACATTCCTCTGACTGCATAGACAGGCAAAATAAAAAAGATTTTTCCCCATTCGTACTTTCAAGGGATACAATGGGTACAGCGGGATAAAAGTAGTACCAACTAAACTGCAACAACTAGAATGATGAAATTCGGTATGTACATCCCTCTAATGCGTACCCGCGTAAAATAAAGAGATTTCGGAAAGTCGTACTTTTTAGGGGGGGTGGTAAAATGGGAAAAGGGGATAAAAATGGCACTAAACAAATGACCTTAGCTAGAATTATGGACTTCTGTGTATACATTCCTATGAATTCATAGACTCCCATAATAAAAAATACCTTTTTAGGCTTTTACGGCAAAAATGGGTAGAATCATGAAGTTAGGTTATCTTGCAATGTATCCCACAATATTTAGGATACTTAAGCTTTTTTGAGGATTGCTGCCATATATTTACTTTTTTGAATTTACTTGAAGTATTTTTTCGATATATGTATATGGTATAAACATATCGGTAGCCTTGTCATAGAAGTGTGATTTAAAATAATTAAAATTTTATATTTATTTATAAAATTATTTTTTCAATATTTTTATTTGTTTTGGTTTGGCTAAATTAAAACAATTAACATTTTCCTTTAATGTTCCACTTCTACGAAAATGGACAGCCTCTGTGGAATGCAATCCATGGTGGAGGGTAAAATTGTATATTTATTTATAAAAATACTTTTCAATAGCTTTATTTGTTTGGCTATTTAAAAAATAACATTTTCCATTAATGCAGTTGGAATACAACTTAACTCCGTTTATACTAAAATTACAACTTTCGCCGAAGGTAACTTTAATATTTGTACTCTCATTTTTGAGTAACAGCTTATATGTTCAATTAAAGGTACTTATGATGGCTACAAATGTTGCGAATTTCACTTTCATATCCAAACTGTGGTTAAGGAATAATTGAAAAAAATTCAATTTTTTATTTTATAAAGACAAAGCCTATTTGAAGTAAATATATGGATAAATGTAGAAGTTATGCCATAAAAAAAACAATTTTTGGAAGACTATTCCTCAACCACTATTTCTAATTGTAGCCATCATAAAGAAACTTTCATGGAGCATATGTGTGGGTATTATCGCAATTATATTTCTAAAGTGGGAGTACTAATATTGAAGGTACCTTCGGCAAAAACTTTAATTTCAATAATTTTTTTTTAAAAATAGTGCTGATTTTCTAAATCTGTAAGCCTCAATGCGCACAAAAAAATAAATTTTTATGTCTCGGACATAAAATGTTTATGCTTTTGTCGCATAGTGTAATTGTAGATAGGTAGAGGGGAATAAAGGCTGAAAGTACCTCGTTTTTAGATGATTTCTGCTTATTATTTTAAATATTTTAATATACTTCTTATGATATTTGGTAGACATATAAATTTGATATACATATTTCGCTTGGCTAATAAAAATAAGAAATAAAAATCGAAATATCTTTTAAAAATTTAAAATATTTAAAAATTTTAAATATTTAAATATTTCATGATTTTTTTTGCTTTAAAATGTTAATAATATTTTAAAAATAAAGCAAATAAAGCATACTTTTTTTCTATTTTTTATGAATTTTTTTATTTATAAATAGATTTTTTCGAAAAAAAATATTTTTTCAAAATTTTTGGAGACTGTTCCTAAACCACTGTTTCTATGTGAAAGTCTAATTCGCAACATTTGTAGATATCAGAATTGCCTTTAATTGAACATATAATCGTGCGATCGATCGACCAATATATCCAAAATGAGATTACAAATATAAAAGGTACCTACGACGAAAATTGTAATTTTGTTAAAAAAACACAATTTTTCTTTTTTGTTGCACAGTGTAATCGGACAACGCTAATAAAATATTTCTGAACATCTATAATACAATTTTTGAACTGAGAATATGTTTGTTATTTATTAAAAAACAGGAGATATTTATTTACAAAAAATAACAAAGAAGTTCTGAAATTCATGTTGGATTAAAAAATAATAATAATAAATAAAAATATTTTTTTTAAGATCAAACAAATAATCGGAAAGTATACTTAAAACATAACTACGTTCATGTTTTCCAAATGATTTTGATCAATTTTAAAATATTATTTTTAAGCATTTAGAATTTTCAAATAAAATTATTTCAAAAGCCCTTTAAATGTAAACCAATGAAGTGAGTAACAAGCCAATAACACTCGACTACTGTATTCAGTCTTTAGTTTTCCAAAAATATTGCATTAGTTTTGTTTGGAACCACTGTGCAAAGTGCAAAATTGCCTGCATTGATGCATTTATGTTGTCCGGTCAATTGCAGCGCTTCAACTTCAAACTCCATATGTTTGAAAACTCCTGTCTATTTATATCCGGTGTTCGACGAAAGAAGACTTTCTTCTTCTTCGTTTACACACAAGTGCGGCGTGTGCGTTCGACTTTAGGTCATGTTTGCACACACATGTCAAACGGAAGGGGGTCGTTTTTTCATCTGTGATTCTTTAAAAAAAAAAACAAGAAACAGACTATTTTTAACTATGAAAATTCTCTGTTTGGATTTCCATTGTTTTGTCGTCAGTTGCATTTGTCGTTTTGAAAACAAAGGATCTCGGCGTTCCCTACATAAAGGCGGTATTTTTATTATCGGATTTTCATTTAAAAATCGCTATTGCAGAGTTCGTTCAAATGGCTTCTTTTGGAGTTCGCGGCATGAGCCAAAATTTCGGCATTAAAATCTGTTGTTGTCGCGTGTGTACGTGTATCAATTTCGGTTTCATCACCTCGAAGGCGGGCATTTTGAAACTGGTGCAATTGGGCTTGGCCACTTTGTGTGAGGGGCTGCTCATAAAATACGGCATTCCCTCGGCCGATACAATTGGCCAGGCGTTGACGGGATTTTTGACCACCACCTCGTATTGTTTTACTACGACGGCGATTCTGCTGGCCTGCTATTGTTTCTCGGATAAGTCGTATAGTTTAATACGACAATCGTTATTTGTAAGTTGTATGGGTGAAAAGTCATAGATTGATCCTCAATAATAACATGGTTGTTAATGCTAAAGTAGTACAGATAGAAGCATACAATTTAAAGTATAATTAACAGATATTCTCCTCTTTTATTTGACACTTATATTGACATTGTAGGGTACGAATAAGTAGTAAAAATGTTATTCTTTGAAATTTTTTTAATCGTTTTAAAAGGGCTACCGGACTAAAAACGACAATTAGCTCAATTTTTATTATAGTTTCCGGCGTATATCATCCAGTTTAAGTGAAATATAGACTGTCGGACGGTGGTATAATTCGAAAAAGTTGCATAGTAAGGAAGAATACACAATCTTACGATTTCGACAAAAATTCAAAAAATCATTTTGTGTCTACAAAGAGTGTCATAACTTCTACATTTATCCATAGATCTTTTACATATCGTCATTATTGTCTTCGTTAGAATGTTAACCCAACAAGCAAAGTAATACGAAAACGATTCGAAATCGTCTCGCCTAGAAGAAAAATAATATTGCGGCAACAATCATATTCGTATTGCGGAAGTTACCTCACATAGAGAAGTTTGTGCGGCCAGGGCGATACGCCAAGGCAATACGAAAGCAATACATCCGGATGATAAATCGGTGATATTGCCAGATTATCACCCGGAAGAAATCTGGATGACATCACCATAATATCACCTGGAAGATAAAAACGGGATATCGCCAGATAATCACCTAGAAGACAAAAATGCAATGCAAAAAATTGTTTTGACGAATTTCTTCAAAATGATAATTGGAAGATATTGCCGCAACATCTTCTTGCTGATATATGATTCAAATGTTTGGAGGGAACTGTTAAAAAGTAAAACAAAATTTTTTCAAAAAATCAAATTTTTCTTCATTTTTTGGAGACTGTTCAGACATATAAGGCTATTGGACTTATATTTAAAAAAATATTAATGGCAACTTTAGCGAAAATTGGAATTTTACAGAAAAAAAAAATAAAAAAATATATAATATCGTTTTCGGGTTTAGAAATCCAAAAAACTAAAGAAGAAGATATCTCATGGACGAATTGAAACATCTGTCAGAAGCGGAAGATTCGGTTGATAGCTATTTTCAAAATTGAAAAATACAAATGGGTGATTCCACGAAAAGTGACCATTTTTTCGACAAAATTTCAAAATCAATTTATAATTTTAGAAAACACCGATATACTTTTCATAATAAATACTTTTGATTATATTTCAAAAAAAAATAATGACATCAATAGGTCTGATCATTTCCATTTCAAGCTAACAGGATTTCCGTCAAAATGTCACGCCCGTTACAAAATATTTGGTATCTTCGCTTGAATACACCTCGAACCCCGGCCGTTTTTTAACTAGGCAAAAATTCTCTTGCTCTGCCAAAGCGGACGTAACTTCTAAATTTATGCTGATTTTTTAAATATGCACTGTTACAATGTTTATTATTAAAAATAACGTAATAGAACATTCGGTAACAGCTCCTAAACCAATGTTTCTACGTTATATTGACACCTCATACTTATCTTTAATTTAACGCATGACCGGATATGATCGGACTTATACTCGCAAAATTATAGTACAAAGATTAAGAGTACCTTCGCTGAAAATTACAATTTAAATAAACAAAAATTAAAAAATTTATACAAAATAATTGGCGTTTTATGGAACCCAAAAATTATTGCAGTGTTATTTGTCGTGTCTTATTCATAACTCGGTTTTTAGCAAAAAAAACTCAGTTTTAATTTGAATTAAATAAGTTTGTCGCGAATTGTTCCAACATACGTTACCTCAACATCTTATTTGCTTTTGTTGGAAATTTTTACTTCCTTCACAGAAAATTTCGATATCGAATCTGGTGATTAGCCCTCTGGTTTGCGATAAAAATATGACGAGATATTATAAAAAAAAAAAAAACTTTAAATGCAAATATATCCACAGTATTAGTCCTGTGATGACTTCCACGGTGGTTTCAAACCACTGCTATTTTCGTGAATTCATTTTTTTTTTAATTTTTACTTTTGCTTCGAATCTTTTGTTCTTCCATTAAATTATTCTAAGAGATTGTAAATAAAGAGATTAGTTGAAAACCCAGACTTCAGATTTTAAAACATGAAATCATGTAAGAAGCTATGTTTTAAAATCACTGTACAGGGCGTATATATAAGAGTGGCTTCTTTTGTGGGGAAGGAAAAAATGTTGTTGATGTTCCCGACTACAATGAAAGATTGGTTTGTTTTATGTGTTCTCCCTAAATATTTCGCGTTTATCTTTGTCCATTCGTGAGCTGGACGCGTTCACATAACCTCAATAATGAGAATGGTATTGAGAAAAAACCGCTAGAAATTAAAATCCGACCCGAGCCTTATCAAATATTAAAAACTTGCAATATGACCCAATATAAAGGACAGATTTATACTATTTTAGTGCAATTTTTGATGCATTTTTTATAAAAACCGCAATAACTTCCACATTTATAGTTCGATTTATGTTTTTAGGGGCTCGTTGGAGAGGTATTGATAACCAATTGCAATTTTTAGAATTTGCTAACCCATTTTCTTACTGTTAATACTCAGTGGGTTAAATGTGAAATAAAAACTTAAATATGCGGTTATCTGCATCGTAAACACATTCTAGTCTTATATAAAGCTAATTTTTGGAAAGAAATTCAACCATTCCAAATTTATCCCTTAAAAAATAAAACATAAATAATCTACATAAACTTTATAAAGGGGAAAAATTTAAATGGTTGTTAGTGCTAAATTAACATAGACAGACGCACGAAATTAGAATTATATTTAACAAATTTTCTTCTCTTTCATTTGATACCCATATCGCCATTGTATGATACGCAAAAGTGTGAGTTTTCCTATTAGTGACCTATATTTTTACTTCTATATAATCTCATTCTTGGGAGGGAAATCATGTCGCACGGTTTTATTGTAACATCTTATGTGAAGTTTTCTTCCCAATTTATGCATTGAAAGACTAAAATTTTAGATGTTAATTTTCAAAAATTAGCTTTTTGTAAGACTATTCTTGTTTACAATGCAAATAACCCCATATTTCAGTTTTTACATCACATTTAACCCACTGAGAACCAACAGTAAGAAAAAAATTGTCGGCCCTTAATGGGTTAGGAAGTTCTAAAAATTGGAATTGGTCATCAATACCTCTTCAACGATCCAACAAAAACACAAATCGAACTAAAAATATGGAAGTTATTGCGGTTTTTATAAAAAATGCAACAAAAACTGCACAAAAATGTTAAAATTCTACCCTCTATTCTTGATTAAAATGCAAGTTTTTGATATGGTTTGATAAGGCTCCGACCAGATTTTAATTTCTAGCAGGTTTTTTTCTAAATACAATTCTCATCGTGAATTTTATTCAAGAAAAACCTGATTTACAGAGGTTATTTTGAACGCGTCCAGCTCACGAACGGACAATGATAAAAGCGAAATATTTTTGTAGAACACATAAAACAAACCAATCTTTCATTTTAGTCGGGAACATCCACTACTTTTATTTTGAAGCCACTCTAGTATATATGTTTTTCAATCGCAAAAGGAATACGACTTCTGAGTACGTTTTGTGTCGTTCCAGTTTTCTTTGGAAATTTAAATCTTTTCGCAAATATGTAATGACTTATTTTCACAATGAAAAGTGTACCGAAAGTCGTCATCGTGTTTAGTATTTTTTTAATGACAATAAGGATTTAGAACATTAAATAAACAAGTATGGAAAGGATAATGTTGGGCGTTACCGATTATGTTGTATCCTTCTCGTTATACGCCATTAAAATTCAATTCGGTGAGGATTTTGTCATCATAGACCGATGATGTATAATGTGTTCTGATCATAAACTGTTAATATATATGTTTTCTAAGGCAGAAAAAGTCAAATCCTATGCGAAATTTGTATGGGAGCTATATCTAAATCTGAATCGATCTCATCCACTTTCACCACAGATGTTTCTAGTCGAAATATAAGGTGTTGTGTCATATTTGAAGAAAATCTGTTAAAATATGTAGTTTCTAAAGCGGAAAGTCAAATCGAGAGTAAAATTTATATGGGAAATATATATGTATATATGTATGTCACTTTTAGCATAGATATTTCTAGTTGAAATATGTTAAGATGTTGTGTCAAATTTGAAGCAAAGCGCCACATATATGGTCTCTGGAGTGGAAAAAGCCAAATCGGGAGCGAAATTTGTATGGAAGCTATATCTAAATCTGAACTGATTTGCTTCAAACTAAATGGCTTTGTTCATTGGCCCGCAAAACTTACTTGTGCCAATTTTTTGTGAGAATAGCTGCGCGGACATAGCTAAATCGACTCAGAAAGTTATTCTAAGTCGATCTGTATAATAAACGATGATTTCATTTCCTTTTGGGTGTTATAAACAAATGCAGAAAGATATAATACCCTAGTGGAGGGTATACAAATAAAAAAATGAGACGATATAAATTTTAAACTGTAATTGACATTATTAAAAATAGCTTCATAGCTTAGTGGAAGTGTGTGCGTCTTTTCATCATAAAAAGAGTTTTTGCAGCCAATTTTCTCATCCGAACACACTTTCACATAAAAATTGTCATTTCGATTGCTCCAAGGTGCAGGGAAGAAACTAATAGCCATTAGCGATACATAGCATGACTGTTAACATAAAATGCAGCGCCCCTAATGGATGATAGTGGTACAACTCGATTAACATCCCATTCCCTTAACATTAACATCAACCTTGAAGAACATGCAAATAACAGCCGGACAACATGAGAACAATGATGAAGAAAGGTTCCCGCTATAATCGGATACATGCCGGATCAAAGTCTAGTACAATTCAGACTTAAGGATTATCACCTCAGCTCAGCACAACAACAGCATTAAAAATATAATTTTATGTGTTCGATCACTTTTTCAAGCAATGAGATCAAATAACGCGTTCATGTTTCCTTCAATAAACCAACTGTTTTACGCGCTATATGGCATACGGAGTCGTTTTGATAGAAAATATTCCATTTACATTGTGACTGAAAATTTGTTCACTGAAAACTTTTCACTTAACCATATACTACCCTACTACTAAGAAATAAATATTAACTATCAAATTCATTTTCTATTTCCAGGAAGTTCTTTTCAATGTCGTTGCCTGCAGTATGTATATGAGTGCCTCCAGTTATATGGGCTTCGCGTGTGTGGTCTGGTTACATCCACAGTTTCTGGTCAAACCAGGATTTTGGGCATATCCAGCAATGACGGCAGCATATGTAAGTAAAATTTGGCCAATGGAAAATGTAAAATCAATCTCACTTTAAAACATTTACAGTACATAGGATATGCGGCTGGAATATTGCATGGCATCGATGCATTTTTGGCATTTAAACATTACAAAGGCTATCGGTAATAACACAATGATGGAGGCAGTTGGCGAAGTGCAGTTGTATACTAAGTTTTAATATATTAAGTGAAAATAATAAGTTATTGATATATATAAAAACATATACATATGTATTTATGAGTTCGCATACATAAATTAAGTCTGAATACACAATAATATGTTAATACAAATAAAACGTAACTTTAGAACATAAGGTGTAAGGCCACTGGTTAGTCTTAAGTTTATGGTTATGGTATATGCGAAGCACATGTACCACCTCTTGGATACAAAACAATGAACACCGACTACTATCTACGAAAGTAAAATTACAACTCTCTGAGATTTAGAAGACAATTTATATGTCTATAATATAGGAGATATGATCTTGCAAGATCTGTAAAAAACACTTTTAGTTAAGATTCATAATAAATTTTAAGGCGATTTTGTTGTAACAACAGCAAATCGAAGAGTACTTCAGATTTAGTCCGATTTTTTGTTGGTTTTAAATTTCCTTTAAAAGAGAAGAAACGACAACATTATAGGAAATTATTGGGTTGTACCATAGGGGACACACTTACTTTATATTCTTATACGCCTGACTAGATTCATAATCGGCTTTCATCAAGGCAATGCGCACCCACCGCGGCCTTTCATGTATGGCCTTGTGTATCACAAACTTTAAGCCCAACAGCAAATGTTCGAAGAGAACAAATGATATATTGGGCATGGAGGGAAAGAGACTGGCAACGAAAGCTCTATAGGATAAACAATTAGGATTAGTAGGATCTGCAGAAATGTATGTTATCATCATTACTTACCTGACATTTGGCAGTAGGTACAATAAGCCGCAATTACTTAAAATGGCCATTACCGAAAGCAATTCGAAAGCTGATTGCCAAGCACCAATGTTTTTCGTGCGACGAGCAAATGGACGTTTGAAAATATTACAAAGCTATAACGAAGATTTTTTCGTAAGTGCGCAATATAAGTAAGTGGGTAATATAATATGAAATGTTCTTATTTCAAACTTTTAAATAAATTATAAAAATAATTACGTGGAATTTGCAACCATTTTGATTCTATTGTATATTGCTATAAAATGCAAATATTATATAGCAGAAAACTTCTCCCGAACATGTTGTGGGCCAAATTACACCGAAAAATAGTCCGTAGTAGTTGTTACGTGAAAAAAATTTCTGAGCAATATCTCCGAGCGATATTTTCCAAATATAAAATGGGACAAAAGGGATAAACATCGAACCTTCGACCTCACTAAATGGAAGTAACTAGAAATATTAAATTCGGTGCAGACAGGAGAAAAATGGTACCAATTTAAGTAGTGCAACTATAATCGCAACATAAAAGGATTTTTCGAAATTTGTACGTTTAAGGGAAAAATGGGATAAAAATAGTACCAACTAAAATATTGCAGCTAGAATCGTGAAATTCTGAGCGTTAATTCCTCTGACCACATAGAAGCACATTTGGTCGATGTATCTCTGGCCACGTAAAATAGCAATATAAATATTTTTTTCGGAACGGAGAAAAAGGGATAAAATAGTACCTGTAAACTGTAAGTGGTCTGTAAACTCCCCTGACCACGTAGAAATGACCATATGGTCATTATTCAAAACAATAGAGTGAGTTTTCATGAATCAGAATTAAGTGGAGGTACCGACTATATGGTTCTGGACTTCTCACCACCACCTCTGACAATACCAAAGAGAGCAGATTGAGACAATGGCGAGCCCTTCACGGGTTTGTCGGTCTACACTGACGGCTCAAAAATGGAAAAAGGCACAGGTTCATGATTTTATATTGAATCATTGCTGATACGCAGATCCCTCAGACTCGACGACAACTGTAGTGTTTTTCAGGCAGAAATCCTGGCAATTGAGAAGGCAGCAAAAGTTCTATCGAGTATGAACATCCCGGAAAATACGGATATAAATTTATACATAGATAAATCCATGCTAGTGCTGAGTTGTAAACGCTCACTTGATGACCTCAACGAGAATGTCATCCGTCTCTGCTAGGTTCCAGGACATAGCAATATTACAGGAAACGAAATAACAGATGAATTGGCAAGACAAGGTTCGTCCTTGGACATCATGGAGCATAGAAGAAATTGCCCCCGCACCACATATGACCTATTGGCATTCTCAAAAAGCCTAAACTGGATTAGGGGTGTCCCTTAGGAAGCAAAGATATACACACCAATGGCCCTTTAAGAAAGACTGAGCACCATAAAGGTACCGCCAACAAGGATACCGGATGGCGTTCTCAACTTAACTATCAGGCCATCAAATTCAACACACAGAAGAAAGAACACTTTTTGACACAAAATCCAACACATGATACCACTAAACCTTCCTTCCTTCCCTTCCATTACCCTATCCCTATCCTTATCTATTTACAGGAACAAATGATGTACACAATGAATCCAAAAGGTGGGGCATTCTGTTCCGTATAACCTAACCTATGGGAGCTTCAAGTAGTGCCTTAAGGCACCGTTTTGAATGTTGTAGCTAAAATTTTAAGGTTCGATGTGTACAGCCCTCTGACTGTGTAGAAGCGCATCAGAAATAGACTTTTCAAAAAAATTTACTTTTAAAGGTGATGCAGGACGACAAGGGATAAGATTGGTACCAAATAAAGTACCAACCTAGATGTGCAGCATAAAGGGATTTTTAAAAATCCATTATTTTAGGGGAGAAGCGAGAACTCATTTTATCTATAGCGAGTTTTCAAAATGTTTACTAGGGGTGGGTTAGTGCACGACTTTTCAATTTTGATATGCTAGAACCCTTAATTAGGTGAGGTTCGGAAAAAATCAACGAAAATCAAAGAACGGGGGAGGTGGGGTGAGTGTAAGTGGACGCTCATAGGGGTTAAAAATACACAAAAAGCCCAAAACTGCAAAACAGAGGGGTTAAACGTAAGACCGACTCCATTAATTTTACCTACCCAACATTTTTTCGAAAACAAATACCCTCTATCCACACTGCTTAAGGTGGGTTCCCATACAAAAATTAAATTTGTATAAACTTTGCTTCCACCGCTCTTACAAGTGTAGTCAAATGTATAACCAACCCCCAATATTAAATAATTAACTTTAAGCTTTCAACCCCTAGCCTATATCTTCAACCCTTAAGGTGATCCCTGATGATTTTTTATGACAGCAAGGTCCGAAACTGCCCCTAGCCGGATTTAATTTAAGACAAACCCCATTCCTTAAGTGGGCTCACATATAAAAACTACTTTTTTGCTACCATTTCGTGAAATATTCCCCATATTTGTCAGCCCCAATATTTTCTCAGAACATACCCACCCTCTATTTTCAACTCTTAAGGTGGTCCCCATACGATTTTTTTATATTTTTTTATGACAACAAGGCTCAAAACTGCCATGGAGTCGCCCCTAGCCGGGTTAATGTTTCAAGGTGAAATATAACGTGTTCTGATCAAAATTGCGTGGATTCTAAAGAAAAAGTCAAATCGGGAACGATATTTGTCAGGGAGTTACATATATATCTGAACCGATCTGAACCACTTTTACCATAAATGTTTCTAGTTGCAATATAAGGTGTTGGCATACAATTTGAAGCAATTTGGGTAAAGTACGTGGTTTACAGATAGAAAAAAAATCAAATCGGGAGCGACATTTCCATGGAGACTATATATAAATCTGAACCAATCTGACCAACGGTCACCATAGATGATTGTAGTTTAAATATAAGGCGTTGTGGCAAATTTTGATTGGGACCTATACTTTGATTACAAGAATAGATGGAAATACAGACAGAAGTGATTCTAAGTCGATCTTTATAATAAATGGGTCTATCTCGTTTCCTTTTAGGTGCATAATATCCTAATGGAGGGTATAAACAGAGATGGATATAACTGATAACAAATAACTGACTTCCGCGTGTGAAGTAGCAGGAACTGGTAGTCATAATTATAATTCTGCATTTACGTTGAAAAATTTTGCAATAAGAACATTTCTCAACAGATGTGTTACATATTTTTACCTTAAACAAATCGATATGCATGGCAAACATATTGTTAATCAAGGCACCGAATGAGGCAAATGGTGCCACAGCAGCAAACAACACCACATAACCGAATTGTATGCACATTTGCAGGTAGTCCTCATATGTCGATTCATACTGATCCAAACCGGTTTCAAAGAAACATTGCTCGTAACGGGCTACATCGCTGACCAACGACAATTTCTCCATGTCCAGTTCCTTGTGCATGAATTTGGCGAATTTTTGCTTAACCACAGCCAAAAGAGGGATGCCCACTTCTTGGGCAATGCAAACCAACTGAAAAGGATTTATTTTTATTTAACTCTCCCACCATGAATGTATAGTTCTCTAACCTGGAATATCAGCAATTGCATCATCAGCTGGTAATTCAGTTGTTTCAAGTCCTGCAGTATGAAGGCAATGTAGAATAGGGAAAAGAAATTGTTGACAATTTCGAAAATCATCAATTTATTAACACGATGTCTTTCGTATTGCAGTCTGGTGCGATGATTTTCCAAACCCGTCAAGAATGTGGCCAGTTTTTCATAGGCCCACGAAAAAATGGCTATAAGCATTGACTGCACTATTACGGGAATATACAGCAGCCACGAATCGGAACCAAAATCAGCCAAAACCTCAGCTTCGATTTGAAATTGATAGAGAGCAAAATAGGCGGCCGCCACAACACACAACAATACGACGGGATAAGAGATGCAGTACATTTGAATGTAGGTATAGCGCATGGGGTACTGGCGCGTTATTTTGCCCGTAATGGGATCGATTTTCTCTACGCCGCGGTAATTTGTTCGTGGCTTGTCCAAACTGGACATGTCAATGGTGCCCCAGCGATAGGCCAAACCGGCACAGCGGCGTTTCCACAATTCAAGGAATATCTAAAAGGAGGGATTCAAAAACATTTTCAAATTACTCAGAAATTTTCTGGGACTCACCGTTGACCACAGCACATAAAACCCGATGACAGCCGACAAATTAAACGTCCACAAATACTGACACACACCAAACAACGTGGGATAGATCAAAGCCTTGGTATAGAATTCGATGAAGGCAAAATATAGACCAATACTGGAACCATAATAGTTGCGAATATGTTCGATGGGCAGTGAACGCCGGCGCCAGCTGAAAGAGAATTTTTCCAAATATTCCTAGCCGATGGTTAGAAAGTCAAATTCTGATCTCATCTCATTAATAACTTACAATATCATGCAGTGGAAACAAATCCTCCACAATGCCATTTCGAAGATAGGACAACAGCTGTGGCTTCACCACATCCTTAATCAAAACGGGCGCCTCACAGAAACGCACAATGTCATCTTCTGTCATGCCGGGTAGCAGAAAATCCGAAATGGAATCATAGTTAAATTTCTGCATACTCCCCGTCGTTGTCTTCTTGGTGAGTTCTGCTTCATCGGCCATACGCAGCAGAACATCGGTGGTGGCAGTGAGGTAGAGATATTTTTCCTCTTTACTAACCACTTCCAGAGTGGTTTTTATATTGAACTGTTGTATGATTTTCCGAACATCATCGCAGTGTGTGAGTTTGGCCTTTTCGCCAAATGTCAGCACGACATACGTCTGGAAATTGGTAATGGTTTGAAATTCTCTATAGATGCATTAAATCTGGTTGTGGACCTAGAACTAGATTCTAGATGCCGAACTAAAAACAAAACTAATACAAAGTACAGGTCGCAATTATTGCCCGATCCTTACGAAACGGGTCGAGGAAGGACGCTATTTAATTCGAAGCAAATCGGTTCAGATTTAGATATACCCACCATACAATTTTAGCTCCCGATTTGACCTTTTGCGCTCTCGAAACCATATTAGACAGATTTGACAGATTTTCTTCAAATTTGGCACAACACCTTATAATTGAACTAGAAACATCTCTGGCGATAATCAGTGAAGTCGGTTCAGATTTATATATAGCTCCCATACAAATGTCTTCACCGATTTGACTTTTTCCTCTCTAGAAGCCCCATTTTTTAACCGATTTTCTTCAAATTTGGCAACACAACTCATATTCCAATTAGAAACACCTGTGGTGAAAGTGGGCCAAATCGGTTCAGATTTATATATAACTGTCATACAAATATCGCTCCTGATTTTACTGTTTCTGCTCTAGAAACCACACATTTTAACTCATTTTGTTCAAACGACTTATATTACATCTAAAATCATCTGCGCTGAATGTGGTTTAGATCGGTTCAGATTTATATATAGCTCCTATATATATTTCGCTCCCAACTTGACGTTTTTCGCTCTCGAAACCATATATTTTGACAGATTTTTTTCAAATTTGGCACAACACCTCATATTTGAACTAAAAACGTCTCTGGTGAAAACGAGTCAAATCGGTTCAGATTTATATATAGCTACCATACAAATATTACACCCGTTTTACTTTTTCTGCTTTAAAATAATTAAATTAACCGATTTTGATCAAATTTGGCACAATACTTTAACAATATTTTAACTATTTAGAAACATCTATAGTGAAAATCTGATTATATATAGATTATAGAAACACCTAAGGCTGAAGCGGGTCACATCGTTTCAGCTTTTGGTATAGGACCCATACAAATTCGCCCCTCATTTGACGTTTAATGCTCTAGAAATCAAATGTTTTGCCCGATTTTCTTTGACTTCGGTGCTTTTGAAAATGAAATTTCTGGTTTGCTACCTCATTACTCCAATGTTGTTCGATTTTATAAAGGCTAATAGTGTTAGGCAGGGCCGTGCGCAGGGGGGGGGGTTTGGGGGTTCAAACCCCCCCCAGAGAGGTTTCGAACATATACTTTTTAAACCTTTCTGAAGCAATAAAATATAGAATTTTTAAGATTTTTTTAAAATAACTCGTCTGAAATGGTAATTTTGCAGTAAAATCATGAAAACACGAAAGTTACATAGAAAAATCGTGGACACTTTTTTTGAATTTCGGACAAAAGTTATGAAAAATACAAACAAACTAAACGAATTGTGCCAATTTCAAGATTGTGTAGTGCTAATTTCGCTAATGGACTCCCAATTGTTCGGAAAATTGTCATTTTTATTAACCGATACCACTTCTTGACATTCGACTAGAACTATATCTTATGAACTTTTAATTATGTACTGCAATAAAAGTTTCGAAATTTAATAACAAAATCGTTTAGTAATTTTAAAAAAAGTGTAGATAAGAATCACAATGAAATCTAAAATATTCTTAATAAAAGCAAATAATTTTGTTGATGCTTGTAGAGCGCTAGAGCGATGTAACATTTGCGATTGGACATTATTATGGAGCTGTATCTAAATATGAACCGATGTGTCCTATTTTTATCACAGATGCAACAACAACGGTTTCTGTTAATTCCAATGTTTTGGGAGTTTGCAATTATAATACAAATCCATTTCGACAAATGAAGAAATGAGTTTTAACTTACTAAAATTTTTGTTATATTTATCACTTATGTAAAAATATTTTTCAGAGTTAGTATTTTTGTGTACATATGTAACAAGTATTATTCAAAAGAGAAACAACAAATTCAGTAACTTGGATCTACGTAGGAAAACGAAACTCTAAAATACAAATTACTTGGTTTTTTACATATTTAAGATTATAAAAATGAAGAAACATTTCCAAATATTTTTTATTTAATCGGAATATGCGTATAAAGATTTTGAGTAAACATCCTGTTACTCATGTCCTATATAAATTAAAAACTCCAAAACACTTTAGACATCCTATTTAGACCCATACTTCGTCAAAAAGCATATCCAATTTATCCAAAAAATGCGGGACTGAAGGGTTTATCGCCGAGGAATTTGATCTTTTTTGTGTAATATTTCTTCAAAATATATATCGAGGGCTTATATTCAAAAGTGGATATGAACCATTTTCTCGAAAATGAGTTTTTGATGCCAAACTATTCTCAGATTTGGATGTCATCTGGAAAATATTTTTTCTAAAGCCATTTTTTTAATTTTTCTGGTTTGGCTATCCTCTCGCACGTTAGTTTGTGACTGCATAAGTGGCAATGAACTTAAAAATAATAGAAACCAAATATTTCAACAAAGGAGAGCATAAAACCGAAGGTTATAATTCGCTACAACGATTTTGTTTAAAACATTTTTCTAGATTTAGGGCATATCGTACTATCAAATTCCATAATTTCGCGTTAATAGCATTTTGATTCCCCAGTTATCAGGCTAAAAATTGTGAAAAGTATATTTAGAAAAACCGGCGTAACTTTTTATTATATTGAGAATACCAAAATATTTCTTTGGCGTGTGATTGCTGACTTCATGGGGAATATTTGTGTATGAAAAGTTTCAGAATTATAAATGAATAATGTTAAAATATAAGGAATTGCAACGGCGAATTTTGAATTTTTCATTAATTGCAGCGATTTTTCGCGACTGGCTACATATATGATACAGGCGACCAATCTGACGGATGAAGCTGGAATCTTTAAATTCGCTGTGTACATGACAGAAAATGCGTTTTCTATACAACATTGTCAAGATTTCATGTAACAAGTTATGGAGTTTACAATAAATCTTATTCCTATTTCAACATTCATAGTGCTCAATTTTAAACATACAAAAGTGGTTATGAACCATGGAAACGCGAATAATAGGAAATTTTGAAAACTTTTTAATCGTAGCAATTAGTAATCCTTTTTAGATTTAACTGTATAAGAGCGATTAATAATTTCTCTTCAAATTTAGGAGAAAATCAGTTTTTTCGCTTTCATGAAAAGTTATGTTTTTTTTCATAGCCACTTATGAATATAAGCCCTCGATATGTATGTATGTAATTTCAAGCAACTATTTAAAAAAGTTCTACACTTAGAGAACAAGTCTGTTAATAATAGCAGCGATTGTCTGCTGTCTATCAGCAGGCACTTTCTGCTATTACAGCAGTTTTTTTGCATAACAGCAGTTTTCTGCAATCTTACATCACCATTCACACTGCTAAAGAGTTTGCAGTCTGCTAAAATTGGCTGTTGTTAATTAAAATATAAAAAGATAAGCGTTCATAAGCGAGTTTAGCTCGAATTTTCTTTTATATTAGCTTGGGACAAAATGCGTATCATATATATTGCTAAAAACAGCAAGCGGCTGTTTACCATCTCAGCAGATACAACTCTGCTGTGTCTTTTTTAACAGCAGAAAATCTGTTCTTTCAGTAGACTTTCTGCTTTCTTTTACTGACATATTCCTTTGAATGTACTGATAGATGGATTACTGAAATGCAATTTTGCCGACAATGAGAAAAGTGAAAAAAATCTGAAACTTTTTGTATGGAAAAAAAAATAAAATTTACTTTAACTTAAAAATGTGTTTTTTCCTAAAATGAAGTTAAAATGTTTACTGAAATTTATGCCGAGTTCTTCATAAATTTAAGTATTAATGAGCTTATAAAAAACATTTGAAATTGTTAAGAAAATCTTCAATATTAATCTAAGAAGCAATTCTCGTTCGTTTGCAGAAACTTATTTCTTAAATACTTTATTAATTATTCTAAACAACCACTGTGAAGGCGCCTATCTTGCCTTCGTAGCAATCATGGAGTAATAGCTCAACTCTTTATGGCAGAGGTAAAATGAAACTTTTGAGAAATATTTCACGTTGTCATTTTTTGTATCAGTTTTGCATACTCTGAAGCAAAACTATTTGTTTGATTTTTTAGTTAAACAGAACTTATTTTAATTTCACCTTTTTTCTTGTATAAAATAAAATTTTCCTCAGTTTAAGTAAAAATTTACTCGTTTTGAGGAAAAAATAAGCAAAATTATCCTCAGTTTGAGTAAAAATTTACTTGATTTGAGTAAACATTCACTTAGTTTTAGGAAATTTTTTTTCAGCAAAATTTTACTAAAATTTACTTAGTGTTAGGAAAATTTTACTTGTTTTTAGGAAAAAAATTACTTAGATTTAGGAAAATTTCAGCAAAATTCTACTTATTTAGTAAAAATGTACTTGGTTTCCTAAATTTTAGTTAATTTTAACTCATTATAGGGAAAATTTTTTGAGTGTAGATGAAAACCCCCCCCGCGGGAAAATCCTGCGCACGGGCCTGGTGTTAGGCGTGCATGTAGTAGAATGAATGTTTCAATACATCATAATGTGAAGCCGACGCATTCTGATCCTGTCCATCAGTCAACTTCCTTACTTGATTTCTTTCTGGTATCAAATTCGGAATATGTTTTACTCTCTGATCAAATTTGTTGTCCTAATATTTCAAAACATGCTCTCATTTTTGCTTCCTTGGAAATCCCGGTTCTGCGCCGTAACGTAGAGTTCTATGAATTCTATGATTACAATGCTCTAAGTCATGAAGCAATCTATGAGAGGGTTTGTAGTTTTGATTTTTCTAATTTGTTTATCTCGTCTGATGTGAACGAACAATTAAATATTCTTAAATCATATCCATTCTGCTTTTCCTCTGAAAAGAAGAAAAGTTCGAGCGGACCGTAATGATTGGTTTAAATCTAGTCATATTGCCTATCATCTTTCGCTTAGAGATTTGGTGCATAAGGCTTATCTTGATGAGAAAAATGATGGCAATTGGAAGATTTTTTGTAAAGCACGAAATCGTGCTAAATCTATAGTGAGAAAGGCGAAGAGGGAGGCCCATGGGTCTTTATTTGTTGAGAATCCTCCAAATCAATATGGAATCGCGTTAGAAATAACGGTTTGCTTAATAATGATTCTGATGATTTAAGAGTTTTTTCTAATGTCGGGCTGGATGAGCTGAATGCAAAATTTATTGATAATCAGCTCCCTCTGCCTGATGATGTTGATGGGATATTTCAACAATATGCTGATGTTGGGGAATTCTCTTTTCGTGTCATTTCTACTTCTGAGTTATATATTGCATTTAATCGTATTACTTCTAATGTTGCCGGTGATGATGGCTTCCCGTTACAATTTTTTAAAGTAGTGTTTCCTCTTATTTCGTCGTTTTTTTTTTTTGTTTTTGCTGAATTCCATCATCACTACTTCCACTATCCCACTTCAATGGACAATTTCTAAGATAATTCCTATTAAGAAAAAATCTAATTCTATTTCTCTGGACAACTTAAGACCTATATCGCTTCTGCCTATTCTGTCCAAAGTAGTTGAGCATATTTTGAAAGCTCAACTTTTGGTTTTCGCGACAACAGAAGTACGTCGATGCTTCTTCTTGGCTAACCAACACGATTAATTTAAATAATCAACGGCTCGGTGTGCTCCTTCCTCTAGATTTAGAGAAAGCATTTGATCGGGTTGATCATGCATTATTAATAGAAAAATTATTTAGGTTATATGGGCTGCTGACCAGCGCATGTCGATTAATTTTCTCATATCTTACCTGCAGAAAGCAGTATGTACATGCCGATGGGTTAATGTCATGTGAGTTGTCCGCGAGAAGTGGAGTCCCTCAAGGTTCGGTCCTTGGTCCACTTCTATTTACGTTATTTTTGTTTAATTTTTATGTTAGTCTTGGTCCCTGGAGTGTCCCTTATTCGTATGCTGATGATGTACAAATCTTATTTAAAGGGGAGCAGCAGTTTACTGATGTATTGCAGGCTAATATTGATAGCATATATGCATATTGACGGTGTTGTTGCTCGCGTGAATTCGACGCTACGTCGACTGTATAATTGTGACCTAAGCTTACCTCGCCATATTAAAGAGAATTTAGTCCATGCTTTGATTATGCCCAAAGGATATTGTATAGAGGTTTATGCTGGCACTTTAAAGCGCAATACTGATAAGGTGTATGTGGCTTTAAATAGTGCAATGCGATACTTGTACCATACGAATCGTTTTGCTCACATGACACCTTTCGCAGACAATTTTTTGGGTTGTTCTTTTGACAAATTTATTAATCTACGTTCTCTAATAATGTTCTATAAGGTTTACAAAAATCATTGTCCAATATTTCTGGCTAGCATTTACTTTAACGCGCTCCACCAGATCTAACCAGCTAATTATCCCTATGCTAGACCATTATCTAGAAAAGTCATTCCAAGTTAGAGTAGCCCGTGTGTTTAACAAACTACCTGTTAATTGAAGGACTTTTAATATGTCATGTGTGACCTGGCGCAATAAGATCCTTCAACACTTGCAGTTAACTACATAGATTCTATTAGGAGTAGTAATAGAAATATTGTAATGATATTGTAATATACAATATTCCTAATACAGGTGTTTGTGCAGTGTTTTTGTCTCTTTTTGCTTTAAAATTTTATAATATAAAATTCGAGTTGTCATTCTTAAAACAACTTCTTCTATTATTATTATTTTGGAAATATGCCCAATGCAGCATTTCTTTAAAGACTTTCGTCTATTTTTATTGTATGTTCTAAAGAGTGATTTTTTTGAGGTTAGGATTTTCATGCATTAGTATTTGACAGATCACGTGGGATTTCAGACATGGTGTCAAAGAGAAAGATGCTCAGTATGCTTTGACATTTCATCATGAATCGTCTTACAAACGAACAACGCTTGCAAATTATTGAATTTTATTATCAAAATGCGTGCTCTGTTAAGAAAGTTCATTGCGCGCTTCCATTTTATGGTCAGTTTAATCGACCCACTGAAGCGGCTATTCGGGCTATTGTGACTAAATTTCGCACCAAATTTACATTGTTGGACATTAAACCACCAACACGCTTACGTAGAGTGCGAACTGAAGAAAATATCGCAGCTGTATCGGCCAGTGTTAATGATGACCACCAATTTTCGATTCGTCGCCGTTCGCACCAATTGGGTCTCTGTTACTCAAAAACGTGGAAATGCCAAAATTGGACTAAGCGGATGGACCACCTAAGACGCAGCCGCGGTCAACATTTAAATGAAATTATCTTCAAAAAGTAAATGTCATGGACCAATCTAACGTTTCAAATAAAGAACCGATGAGATTTTGCAAATTTTATGCGTTTTTTTTTTTTAAAAAAAGTTATCAAGCTCTTAAAAAATCACCCTTTATATCCAATGCAGCATTTCTTTAAAGACCTTCGTCTATTCTATTTGTATGCTCTTTTATTTTTTTATTTAATTATTTATTTTTGTTTAATTACTTATTTTTTATTTAGTTGTTTATTTTAATTTATTTATGAAAATGTTCAGTTTATAATCATATTTAATTTTTTATTATTTTTTAAATACTATTTGTTTGTATTTTGGATCATGATTACTTGTAGTTAATTGTTTAAATAGTTAAAGACATTTAATAAATGTAATTTCTTGAAGAATATTGTAATTCAATTATAATTAACCACTTGCCTTGTAAATACAAAGAAATAAATGAAATTTGTCACAACACCATTTATTTCAACTGGGAACTTCTAAAGTGAAAGTGTGGTCACGTCGGTTTAGATCTAGATATAGGCCACATACAAATGTTGCTCCCGATTTAAGACTTTCCGCTCTAGAAATAACATATTTTAATTAATTTTCTTCAAATTTGCCACAACACCTTTTATTTCAACTAGAGTTGTCCACAATGAAAGTGGGTCACATCATTTCAGGTTTTAATAAAACCCTAAGATAAATGTTCTACCCGATTTGGCTTATTTCGCAGAGCACGTTATATTTCAGCTGGAAACCTATACAAAAATCCTTCCCGATTTTTTTTGAGCATCCATTGCCACAAGAAATATACAACTTTCAACTGTACAAATAACAAATTGCGATGGCAAAAATAGAAATTAAAAAAATTTGGGGACTTTCCCGCTATTATCCTGTAGAACTTAAGAAATTGAAGTAGACTTTAGTCAATGCTTTTTTAGTTTTTCGTTAATATTTATGTGTTGAAATATGATATGATCAGCAGTAGCAGAAGTTGGGGTTGTATATTGACTTTTGTCGGTCAATGTATATTTAGATTTTTCGGGGTAAAAATGTCATTTAAAACCGCAGGCATTTATATTTACCCAGCAAAATTGGGGACAAAGAGGACCACTTTTGAGCGAAATTTGGGATGAAATGAATGACAGTTTTTACAACTAACAACCAGAATTAGTTTTGTTTTAAGAGCAGATCATTAATAAGAATGATATTTCAATTTCGTCGGTTGTATACTTTATTTAACAAATATATTGCCTTTCTTTGAAGAACATCATCATTGAGCTCCAGTAAATGCCAACCACCACCAAACCAAACATTTTACTTTATAAAATGATCAATGACTCAGAAACGAGCGGAATTGTTTTTAGAAATGTAGTATTAGAACGGACTTACTTTCCTATAAGATGTTGTGGCATTTCATTCCAAATAAAGTGTTTATGACTACAACAAAGTGAATATCATAACATAAAAAAATCAACTGCGTTCAAAACAATATACGGTCATAATATAAAAAATAAAAATAAGTATGTGTTGGAGTTAAATGCAAAAACAAGAAAATATGAATTAAGTTCAGCCGTTTCAACGAACGGAGGTCACTTCAAATAATGATCTAACGTAAATCAATAAATATTTCCTTTAACTTCATGTACGAGACAAGGTTTTTTATTTTCAAGTATTAACGAAGTAGACTACTGCGGAGTATTTTTTAAATTGAATCGTTTTTTGGTACAGTAATCATACACTCCAACCAAAAGATAGTGGCATCTATACTAGGTACATTCGTTTATATTTTTTTTTGTTTTGATAAACTGGAATACCATTAACATTGTCAATATTTCCATATCTTGACAAAACAATTTCAATTTTGTGTTGCCGGAGATTTCGGAAAAGTCGTTGAATTTAGTAGACATTGAATATCTTAATTTGTCTGCTTCGGAGCTAAAGCCTACACAATATTCCACAATGTGCCTGTTCTAGTTACCAATATAACTAGAACAGATCGGGGAAAATACAAAATTTAGATCAACACAATCTCAAATTCATGAACTTCCGACACGTTCACCAGTCTCCGGAAGCACAGAAAACATTTTATTTGTACAAATCGAGCATAAAGAGTATTTTCAAAACTACTAGCTCCAGTTTTCACGACAGCCTACTTCCACAATTTTCACCTGTGATCTGTGTTGTACATTATCTTTCGTTATTCACATACCTTGTCAGCTCCAGTATCATCGCTGTTAAAACCGCCGGCACTCAGTTTAATGCTCCTTTGTCGACGGAACAATTGATTTTGTATAATCTTCTGTGGCCGTCTGCCCAGCAGCAAACTGGGCCCTGCACCAAACAACAAAACGGAATTACATAAAATGATTTCTTTCGTAGCGAAATGAAAGATTTCAAAGATTTAGATTTTTCTTTCTCACCGTTGCCCATTTCATTAGCAGCCATAATTATTTGTCCACTTTCTGACGCATTTAATTCAAAAATTAACAATAGTTTTGGCTGGCTATTTTATTTAATAACTTGGCACACGTTTCACCAACACCACTGCTTGTCACTGTCGCACTGTCGCCGCCCTACGCGAACAATATCAATTTAGAACGATTTTTTGTTAATCATTTTTCTTTTTCTGATACAACAACAAATACAATGTAAGCGTATTTGTTGACGTTGTAGCTTTCTTTCAAACCATATGACACAAATCAGAAATTAGCCCGCGCAGAAGGAAGAATGAAAACGACAATCAAAACAAACTGCTGCAAACCGGCTGATTTAAATAAAAAACAAAAAAGAGAGGCAAAAGAAATTGACTCGTGTTATCATTCGCAGTGAATATCAACAGAGTTGCCGTACAAAGAGCGGAGTTATTTGTTCAACACCATAATGGTGCGTTCGAATATACACACAAAATCCAACTTTATCCGGATTTTAGAATTTGTTATGTTATTTTTATACAGTATTAAATGCAATGTAGCAAAGACTGTGATTTCAGCACCAAGTGACTAAAATTTTCCTAGGCAAAACAAAATATTTTTTCGGTTCTGAATATCTACAGGAAAATGACGGATATCGAACAACAGCAGCTAAAAGTGCTGTTTACACTTTAAGATTTATTGTACAATGTGTTGTCATTTATTTTGGTTTAAGACCAAAGGTTGTGCTGAAGTCTTCAGCAGAACCCAAAATTAGCAAAAAGGTAAAGTGAGACATTTATTGTTGCAGCTAAAAGTTGACTGCGCAGTTTCGATGGGCGCTACCCCATCTCGTCAGAACTTTCGCAAGAAATGTATGTCTTTGACTTAAATCAGGGTTCATATTAGTACCAGCGGTCACATACTTAAAAGTGGTTTAGGGCGGAAACTCAAGGAAAATGAGTTTTATCTGTAAACAGTCTTATAAGACAACTTTTCACTAAAGTAGTATTTTTAAATCAGAATTATCTTAAAGTAGGATTTATAAACCTACTTTAAAAACCAAAAAGTTATAGTAGGTTTCACCCTACTATAAACCAACGATAAGCTGACAATTCTACATTTTGGATGTTTGTTTACAATTTGTGTAATAATTTTTTGAGAGTAAAATGTATTCATTTCAATTGTATCATTTAATAGGACAGATTTTTTGGATTGTTGCCCATTCAGCTATTGTTTATTAATTTTTAATTAATTAATTATTAATCAGAATAAATTAGTGATGTGTAAAAAATCATAACAACTCGGAAAAATGTTTAAATATTCAACTTATTTTCATATTATTTATAAAATGGGATAAAAGGTATATGAAAACAATATTTAATTGTCAATATGAAAGCATAGATAAATTTGTGGACAACGCCCGACTAGGGGGCGTGTCTACAAATATGTTTTATTATTGCTTCAGAAAGGCAAAGTACGAATTTCGAAATTATGTTATATTATATTTTTCGGGTTCACACTTTTACGATTCTAGATCTAGCCGTTTGCTTGGTACCAGTTGTATCCCTTCTACCCTATTTTATTCCTAAAAGTACGAATTTGGAGAAATACTTTTGTTTTACACGTCTACGAAGACTTACAAATTTATAAAGATAATTTCATGATTCTAGCTGCAGCCGTTTGATTGGCGCCATTTTTATCCCTTTGACGATCAAGAATACATATGTATACTTTATAGGGTCTCAGGTCGATATTTCAAGGTTTTACAAACGGAATGACAAACTTAGTATACCTCCATCATGGAGGTATATTTCCTTGGCTTGCCCTGTAAAATATAACCCTGATCTCATAAAAAGTGTGAAGTTTTTTTTACAAAAAATCGAAGGATCGTGTATTTTTACATTGTGTGGCTTAATGCCATTTTTGACAGATCGCGCGACTGGATCGTGTAATAATGGCTGCTTATAATTTTCAAATGTCCTTATAGCCTTGTCACACTGCATGCGAAATCTAGTTTAAATGACAAAAGGTCGATTTTCAAATGTCAAAATGATGGAGGTGGAGGGTATAAAAACATTAAACTTGCGATTTGACTTTACTTCTTATATCCTTTGCTTGTCCAGTGAGATATAACCCTGATCTCAAAGTGCGAAGTTTTTTACAAAAAATCGAAGGATCGCGCGATCGTCTCTCCAAATCGTATAGTTTTACATTATGGGACTTATTCGATCTGCCATTTTTGACAGATCGCGCGACTGGATCGCATAATATAATGACTACTTAATCAGTATGCCTCGATGTCGTGTTTTCTCGCTAGTCGGTTTAAGTTCAATTTTTGAAAATTTTAAATTTGATTTTATTTATAGAAAGCTACCAACTAAGGCCATTTGAAATAATTTTGTTTGAAAATTTTACATTTCAGAAAGCAAAGTTAATCCTGTTTTACGGTAGACTTTTTAGACTTTTCAGCTCAGTTCGATTTGCAAATGCCAAATTAAAATCGACACTATGTCGATTCAGCTTTCAAGTGCCCTTATGGCCTTGTCAAAGTGCATGCGAAATCTAGCTGACACAAATCTAGCTGACGAAATCTAGCTGACATAAGGTCGATTTTCAAATGTCAAATTTGTATGCAATCTGTCATTTGTAAATCGATTTTATGTCACTTTAATTAGATTTCGCATGCAGTGTGACAAGGCTATAAGCGAGTTGCCAATAAAACACGACTATTACAAATGGAACCTTCAGTTTAACTCGATTTCTGACAGCTGAAATCAATCAAGTTAAGGTCCAATTCAGCTTAATTTCGTCGACAGTCTGAAAACGATATTATGTCGATTACGCCAGCTGTCTGAAATGGTTAAAAAGTTGGCTTCAGTCAATATTTTCTGAAACTCAACTGCTATTGATGTTTTTTTGACTTCTGAATACAAGTTCAAATGCAATTTCTTAAAATTAAGAATGCGAAATCTAGTTTAAATGACAAAAGGTCGATTTTCAAATGTCAAAATGATGGAGGTGGAGGGTATAAAAACATAAAACTCGCGATTTGACTTCACTTCTTATTTCCTTTGCTTGATATAACCCTGATGTCAAGTTGCGAAGTTTTTTACAAAACATCAAAGGATCGCGCGATCGTCTCTCCAAATCGTATAGTTTTACATTATGGGACTTATTCGATCTGCCATTTTTGACAGATCGCGCGACTGGATCGCTTAATATAATGACTAATTAATCAGTATGCCTCGATGTCGTGTTTTTCGCTAGTCGGTTTAAGTTCAATTTTTGAAAATTTTAAATTTGATTTTATTTATAGAAAGCTACCAACTAAGGCCATTTGAAGTAATTTTGTTTGAAAATTTTAAATTTCAGAAAACAAAGTTATTCCTGTTTTACGGTAGACTTTTTCGACTTTTCAGCTCAGCTCGATTTGCAAATGCCAAATTAAAATCGACACTATGTCGATTCAGCTTTCAAGTGCCCTTATTGCCTTGTCAAACTGCATGCGAAATCTAGCTGAAATAAGGTCGATTTTCAAATGTCAGATCCCATACAAATTTGACATTTCTCAATCGACCTTATGTCATCTCAGCTAGATTTCGCATGTATTATGACAAGGCTATGAGAGAAATTGAAAAGTTGTCAAACAATAACAAAGCAAAATTAAAAAAAAAACAAATAAAATGGCGTTAAATTCGTCCGGGCAGAATCTTATATACCCTCCAACATGGATTGCATTCTTCAGTATTACCCGCAGACTATTGCACTATTACACTTACGTATAAATACAATAAAATATTAGGGAAATTATGATAGCGATATTTGTTAAATAAATTATGTTTCATTATTATAATTAATTAATTTAATGGCATGGCATCTTAGGAGGGGCGTGTCTACAAATAGGCTTTTTAATTCTTGATAGCTTGACTATATATATTAAGGTAATTCTTCAGAAAGGCAAATTACAAATTTCGAAATTAGGTTATCTTTCGGAATGTATACACTTAATTTTACGATCAGCCGTTTTCTTGGTACCAGTTGTATATCTTCTATCCCATTTTATTCCTAAAAGTACGCATTTGGAGAAATACTTTTGTTTTGCACGTCTACGAAGTCTTAGGAATTTATAAAGAAAAGTTCATGATTCTAGTTACAGCCGTTTGATTGGCGCTATTTGTATCACATTTTGCTTCACTTTCCCTAAAATTATAAATTTCCAAAAATATCCTTTATTTTGAGCGTCTACGCAATCAGAGAAATGTACACGCTGAACTTTATGATTATCTACCTGCGGCCAATTGCTTGGCACGAATTTTATCCTTTTTTTCCTAAAAAGTACGAGCATCGAAAGATCTCATTATATTTCGAATCTACGCAAACTGAGCGAAACATATACCGATTTTGATTATTCTAGCTGCGGCTGTTTGATTGGTACCAACTTTATCCCTCTTATCGCCGTTTCCCCTTAAAAGTATTTTTTAATTTTCCTTGATTTTGTACGTTTATACAATCATAGGAATATACATACTGAATTTCGTTATTCTAGCTGCAGCCATTTGTTCGGTACCATTTGTATCCCCTTTCCACATTTCCTCCCTCAAAAGTACGAAAATAACTTTATTTTACGTGTCTGAGAAATCAAAGGAATGTATTCACAGGATTTCTAGCTATTCTAGCTACTGCAGCGTTTTGTTGGTACCATTTTACCCCCTTAAAAGTACAAATTTGAAAAATATTATTTTACGTGTCTACTCAATTAGAGGAATGCACACACCGAATTTCCTGTTTCTAGCTGTTGTCTTAATAGGTACCATTTTTATCCCTTTTTGCCCCATTTCAACAATTACAAATAAGAATCGCATTATGGTGCACGTTTACGCTATAAGGGAATATCAAGTTAATATAAGCAGACATGTTCGAAAAACATGTTTAAATACTAGAAATACTAGAAATATTAGGTGTACTTTAATTTTGTTAGGGAACAATTTTTCCCTCTGGACCGATTTCGCCCACTTGCAATCCCAATCGATCTACAACTACTAGACGTATTCTTAGAAAATTTTGACGTCCTGGCTCATTTTGTTTAGATGCTAGCGTGCTTTCAACAGACGGACGGACATGACTAGATCGTCTTAGAATTTTATGACGATGAAGAATATGTATACTCAATATGGTCTCAGGTCGATATTTCAAGGTGTTACAAACGGAATGACAAACTTAGTATACCTTCATCATGGAGGTGGAGGGTATAACAGAATAAAACACGCGATTTATGTAAATATAACCCTGATCTCATAAAAAGTGTTAAGATTTTTCAAAAAATCGATGGATCGTGCGATCGTTTCTCGAAATCGTATAGTTTTACATTATATGACTTAATCGATCTGCCATTTTGACTGATCGCGCGACTGGATCGAGTAATATAGGGTGTTTTTTATTGGGGTATAGATATATTGGCATCACTTTTTTAACTGGCGGCCATTTTGTCAGCTGTCACCTGGACCTGTCAATTGGCCACCAAGATCGTGTGATTTGACACCATTGGATTATTTTCTTTGGGGATATGTGAAGTCGCTCGTCTACGCCAACAAACCAGAAACGTTAGGGTACTTGAAAGCCAACATTCGTGGCGTGGTTGAAAATTGGACCTGTAGAATTGGCTATATTCGAGCCAGCCGCGACGGCCACATGCCCGAAATCATATTTAAACATTAATGGCATAAAATTATCCTTCCAATAAAGCCAAATTGATGGACATTAAAACGATTTTCTTGTGTTTTATTTCAATTCGAAGTTCTATACCTCAATAAAAAACAGCCATTATAAATGCTTAATCAGTATGCCTCGGGATTAGAGATGTGCGCGTGAGTGATTATTGGCTCACGTTCACGCACGCTCACGAAGGAAAAAAATTAAATCACGCACGTTCACGCACGAAGATTTTTTCTTTACTCACGTTCACGCACGCTCACGTGAGTAAAATAAATTTTGCTCACGATCACGCGTGATTCACGCGTGAATCACGTGATTCACGTAAATCACGCAAACAATTTCCACAAAGATATACATTTTAAATCGAAATGTGTAACGCCCCGCAAATCCGAAAATTATTTAATTTAAATATTTAAAACACTCTACGTTTGCGTTGTTTGTTTTAAATTCATATTTTTAAAATAGTATACAATATTACAGTGGGGTATACCGTATAGTTTAACGCAAAATAAGTTAGAAATCGGACACTGACATAAAATACAAGTAAAAATAAACACAGCATTAATTGAATTAACACTAAGGACATAAATTCAGTGCATAGTGTTGGTGCAGGAAATGCTTACTTAAATAATAGAAAAAATAGATATTATACCTACACTGAAGCACTCTGTTTTAGAAATAAATATGTCTATGACTTTTACTTTGAATGGAAAATTTGACATTTTTAAACGAAATTAAATGAAAATAACAAAATTAATAAATATGTGCGACTCACGAAAAAATCACGTGATTCACGCAGAAATTAGACTCACGCACATTCACGCACGAACATTTTTTCGGTCCTCACGTTCACGCACGCTCACGTGAGTAAATTAAATTTTGCTCACGTTCACGCGTGAATCACGTGATTCACGCAATTCACGTGAGTGGCGCCCATCTCTACTCGGGATTTTCAAATGCCCTTATAGCCTTGTCACACTGCATGCGAAATATGTCAGATGCCATACAAATTTGACATTTGTTATTTCTGCTAGATTTCGCATAAAGTGTGACAAGGTTATAAGGTCCATTTCAGTTTATGTCAATTACTCCATCCAGAAAATATTGACTTCAGTCAATATTTTCTGAAAGTCAACTGCAATTTCAATTGATGTTTTTCGACTTTTTGAATATAAACTTACGAATTTTGAATTTCAAATGAAAATTTTGAAAATCAAACTATGATCTTTAATTTGAAATGCAATTTCTTAAAATCAAATCACTTGGAAATGGTGTAGTAAATGCTACCCGCGCTAAAACAAACGTTTTAGAAATTAAACATTTGTGTCAATACAAAAACTCAGAATGGTGTGGAATTGTTTTTCGAAATGTGAAGTGACATTAATGAGATCTTCCTTCCTTCATTTTCTGACTACACAATAAATATGATTGAAAACGTTTATTTTTATATATTTTTTGCTGTTGCATGCATAGAAATAGCAAATACGGATTACCTGTGTTAAGCCCACGAAAACAAGTGTTAAATGTTTGGCCGGAGATTTCTGAAGTGATTTTAATATTTCTGTATCAGTAGTAGTTTGAACATTATCGCTTGAAGAACTTTCATGTCTAATATGAGTTCTTATATAGCAAATCACTCAGCTAATATAAAAATAGTTTCATAAATTTCCAGTAACAAATCAGTATTTTAGAAACACCTATCTAGCGTACTCACAATTAACACTTCCAAATATATATTACTGTGTTGACCCAATAAAACTAATAAATGGTAATTGAACCCGACGGTAAAAATATATTTTCCAGTAAAATATCCTTTTCAAATTACTTTGTTTCTCTACCCTAATCCTCGATTTTCACCAAATATATTGTATATCACTTTCATTATGTACATACCCTTTCAGCTGCACGATCAATGCAGAAAGAACCTCTGGCACTCAGTTGAATGCTCCTACGGCGACGGAACAACTGATTTTGTATGATATTCTCAGGCCATAACAAACTGTGTCCTGCACAAAACAATAGACAATTTGCATAAAATTATTTATTTGTTGTTTAGAATTACACAGTTTTTATTTCTAACCGTTGCTCATTTGATTAGCAGCCATAATTATTTATTCACTTTTTGACACATTTAATTTAAAAATAACAAAAGTGATATTCTGTTTGTTTAATAAGATAGTACACGTTTCATCACCACCGCTATCAAAGTCGCACTGCTCGAACAACTTCACTACAATCATGGATAATTTGTGCTCACTTATATTTAATATTTAAATATATACATTAAGGCGGTTTTTCTTTAAGTAGGTATAACAATAAATAAAAAGTTAATTTTCTGTTCAAAATAAAAAAAATATTTTTCACATTGTCGCCAACTACAATATAAACAAGTAAAAACGGCGTTATATATCCTCCACCATGGATTGCATTCCACAGAGGTTGTCGGTTTTCGTAGAAATGCAGTAATATTACAGGAAAATATTTTTTTTTAATAATGCCAAACCAAAACAAATACAAGTATTGAAAAATTAATTTTATAAGTAAATATAATATTTTAATTATTTCAAACCACGCTTAAAAGTAATGCTACCAATACGTCAATTAAAAAAATAAATACAGTAAAAGCTCTCTTAAGCGGACAGTGACGGTCGCAGCGATTTTGTCCGCCTGAGGGAGATGTCCGCCCAATAGAGCGTTTTAAGGTAAATAAAAAAAACCGAATATGTATAATGTTCCCACCACTATGGAAATGAATATGTTAATACATTTCAAAACATTTTGTAATAAATTTTTATTATTAAAGTAAAATATTCATGTATAAAAAATTAAAATTCATAAATCATAAACTTAAATGAAATTAGTATTAGTTATTAATACATATACAAAATTTAAAAATTAGTTTTGTTGCTGGAAAAATTGACGGATTGATGATTAGGTTGTTTTGCTTCCATTTTTTTCTCATTTTCCACAAGACGAATCTCTAAAGACGTTAATTGTTGATATGCAACAACATCACTTTTAACAAACGTTTTCAAGCGAGAAATTTGTTTGAATGCTTCATGATAATTATTAATTAGATCCGAGTCTTCCACAGCTACCTCCTCATCAGAATCACTTAAATCCTCCCCAGTATTAGTAATGCCTTCATAATCAATTTCAATATTGTCATTTTCTGTGTATGCAACGTTATCAATATTTAAATAATCCTCTAATATAAAGTCACTAAGTTGTGCAATTTCATTTAAATTAAAGAGCGTTGCTAATGGGCTCAGGCTCAAACAGTTCGACATTCGAATTTTGTATAAATCCCGATTTTTGGAAACAGTTTTCTATGTTTGACGCTTCAATTTTGTCCCAAGAAGCTTTTACAAAACACAGGGCATCAAGTACATTTATTTTTTTGCTAATTCTGATGCGGATTTAGCTGTAACCATATTTGATAGCATATCTTTTATAATGAAGTTTCTGTATATGACTTTAAAATTTTGTATTATGCCCTGGTCCAAGGGCTGGCATATGGATGTTGTATTAGGAGGTAGAAACTCTAAAGTTATGTTTGTCAGGCAGATATCTTTGGGATGAGAGGCAGCATTATCTAAAAATAAAAGAATATTTCTTTTGCGAGATTTCATTTTTGTGTCAAGTTGTCGTAACCACTCTGTCATAATTTCTCTTGTCATCCACGCCTTTTTGTTCGATTTCCAATCGACTGGTAAATCGGCAATTTGAATGTGTTTAAAAGCTCTCGGGCGGGCCGCTTTTCCGATGACTAATAGCTTTTCTTTTTGTCCAACCATGTTAACGCAAAACATAATGGTAAGTGTTTCCTTCGACAATTTACCACCAGTACATTTCTCTGATTTTAGAGCCAACGTTTTGTCAGGCATGGCTCGAAAAAAGAGACCGCTTTCATCAGCATTGTACACATCATCAGGTCTGTACTGACTCAGCAAAGAAGGGAGTTTTTGCCTGAATTGGTTTACATCTTCTGGAGTAACATCAGCAGCTTCACCCGATATGCATTTAAATGCGACGTTATGTCTAGTTCGCCACTTCTGAAGTCATCCATCTGATGCGGAAAATGTTGTGTATCCTATGTGTTCTGCTATTTCTTTGGCCTTGGATTTTATTATTGGACCTGAAAGAGGGATGTTTTTGCCTCTTGCTACAGCGAACCAGTCATAACACAACTTATCGACCTGGGAGCCCTTAGGTGTGAGGAAAATTCTTTTTTGGTTAATATTAAAACCAGACTTCCATTTAGCTTTGATGTCTTCTTTATTTTTGATAATTGCTGCAGATTGCGTTTTTCCAATGTTAAACCTTAAGAAAATCGTAAGAATGAATTGATGGCCGACCACTAAAAATACAAAAATGTTACCTCTTTGCAATATCACGCGCAGAAATTTTTTCTTTTTCTTGGAAATTTATTATTTCCATTTTTTTTAAAAGGAGAGCACATTTCGCAATGCCATTTTGATTAAGAGTTACACACAAGTGATCGTTTTCAACAAATGTTTATCAAAATAGTACAGCATAAAAAACACATTTCTAAAGTAACGGTTAATCGCAGTAGATACGGAATTTTTTGTCTATGAACAAAATACGGGGAATCACAGCTTAACGCACATTACTAGTCTGACGCATGTTGCAAGCCACGACAGTGAAAAGCAAAATGTTTGATTAAGTATGCGAATATGATTTCTTCTTTGCTTGTTTATAAATGTGTACATAGTTATGAGAAAACTGTATAACAATTTGGGAGAGGGAAGAGAGCAACTAATCCACACAAACTCTAAATTATGGTTGTATGTGTTTGCCGACTAATGATTTAAAAACTAGATAAAGCAAGACAAATGGTGAAGTTGAAGAGAGAGTTGTCCGCTCATGGGAGATGTTTCGTAATAAAAAAGTGTCCGCGTCCGTCCAAGGGAGCGTCCGCTTAAGGGAACATGATTTCTTCCTGAAACAAGGCAAACATTTTGGGACCAAGAAATTTGTCCGCTTAAGAGAGCTGTCCGGCTATAAGAGCTGTCCGCAAGTAGAGCTTTCACTGTATTTTGATATGATAAGAATGGCACGACTTGTTATACTTCTTCGTCCAATTTTATGGTAGAGATAAAATAAAAAATCTATTGATGCCTTTTATATTGAACAAATAAATATTAAAAATTGTATCGATTTAAAACGGAACGGGTTTCATCACATACCTGAATAAATCTTAAAATGTAAATAGTACCAATTGGTTGTTCGAAAAATAATGAAGTTTAAAAATAACCTGGTTTTAACTTAATAAACTACACGGCAACCCCGCCTTTTCTGCAGTGTGTAAAAACGGCCATTTAACACAGCAGTGCACAGACCAATCCTCAATAATGGGAAACACAACTCTGCTCGCTGAACTTGTAACGGATTGCCCAATTTAATTTTGAAAATACATATGGATGAGCGTATATTAAATAACAAAGGCAAAAACAAAATGTAATGATATACATATATGCCAAATACAAATGCACAATTGCATGTTTTTTGTATTGTTAAATATTTTAAATGATGTTGTTTTTGGAACTTTGCCCAAAAAATATAGCTATACCTATTTAGGAAAATATGGCGCATAAATTTTGTTGTGTGGCACACGTGTTGCGCGGCAAATATTCTAGGAATTTATTGCGATATTCAGAAACATTTTCATACCGAATCGAGTGGTTCTCAGTGAACATCATCATGAAAAGAATTATCTAAATCGACAACTATTACATAAATACGAGAATAGTTGTCATTTTAGCTAATGCTGTTCACGATGACGTTCACTGAGAATCTTTTGATTCTCAGCAAATATTTCAGATATATAAACGCGAGGTGTCATATTTGTAACAACTCAAAATATCGAACTGAGAGCTTATAAATATATCGATTATTTTTTGGAGAGGCCGCATTTTTCGATATCGATTAAACGGCCACAAAATGGTAAACGCTATTATCAATTGTATTCTGTGTGGTCTTCTTATATTAACTTGACTAACGTTAGAGCAACATATGCAAACTTATTTCGAAAATCATGTTAAAATTCGGAAATGTTACAGTAGGGCGTGTTGATTTTAGACAATTTTTGATTTTTATAACATTTTATGACGATCAAGAATATATATCGATATTCCAGATGTTACAAGCGAAATGGCAAACTTAGTATACCCCCACCCTGGGTATAATAATGAGATTTATCGAAACTTTCTAGCGCTGTTTACACGTGAATCTGTTAGTCTGTTATGGATAATGTATGATTTCAAATGTCTGTAAATAAACTACAATAGAAAAAACACTTGTCAGCTTCTGTAGCCAATATTTGCAAATTTGTAGAAACATAACTAAATAAAACCAAACGATTGATGACAATATAGTTCCATAACATATAGTTTTCGACCAATAGTTGGTCAATTTACATGTAGTTAAAAAGTGGTGGAATGCTTGCCTTTTTATACCCTCCACCTCCAGGATGGGGGTATATTCACTTTGTCATTCCGTTTGTAACACCTTGAAATATTCATCGGAGACCCCATAAAGTATATTCTGGGTCGTGGTAAAATTCTAAGACGATATAGCCATGTCCGTCTGTCTGTTGAAAGCACGATAGCGGCCGAACCAAATGAGCTAGGAGGTTCAAATTTTGCCTAAATGTGTCTTATGGTTGTAGATCGGTTGGGATTGAAAGTGGGCAAAATCGGCCCAGAGGGAAAAATTTTTCCCTCACAAGGGCTGAAGATACCCCTAATATTTAGATATTTACTTGATATTTGCAATGCGCATTCCCTTTATAAAGAGTGATTTTTTTGAGGTTAGGATTTTCATGCATTAGTATTTGACAGATCACGTGGGATTTCAGACATGGTGTCAAAGAGAAAGATGCTCAGTATGCTTTGACATTTCATCATGAATCGTCTTACAAACGAACAACGCTTGCAAATTATTGAATTTTATTATCAAAATGCGTGCTCTGTTAAGAAAGTTCATTGCGCGCTTCCATTTTATGGTCAGTTTAATCGACCCACTGAAGCGGCTATTCGGGCTATTGTGACTAAATTTCGCACCAAATTTACATTGTTGGACATTAAACCACCAACACGCTTACGTAGAGTGCGAACTGAAGAAAATATCGCAGCTGTATCGGCCAGTGTTAATGATGACCACCAATTTTCGATTCGTCGCCGTTCGCACCAATTGGGTCTCTGTTACTCAAAAACGTGGAAATGCCAAAATTGGACTAAGCGGATGGACCACCTAAGACGCAGCCGCGGTCAACATTTAAATGAAATTATCTTCAAAAAGTAAATGTCATGGACCAATCTAACGTTTCAAATAAAGAACCGATGAGATTTTGCAAATTTTATGCGTTTTTTTTTAAAAAAAAGTTATCAAGCTCTTAAAAAATCACCCTTTAGCATTAAAGGGCACCATAGAGTGTTTTTTATTTGTAGGGGCGAAATGGGACAAAAAGGGATAAAAATGGTACCTATCAAACGACAACAGATAGAAACACGAAATTTGGCGTGTACATTCCTCTAATAGAGTACATACATAATATAAGAGTATTTTTTATAAATTCGTACTTTTAAGGGGTTAAATGGGGATAGAGGGATAAAAACAGTACCAACTTAACGGCTGCACATAGAATAATGAAATTCGATGATTGCGTAGACACGTAAAATAAAAGAACTTTCCAAAATTCGTACTTTTTGGGGTTCAAATGGAAAAAGGGGATAAAAATAGTACCTACCAAATGACCGCAGCTAGAATCATGAAATTCGGAGAATACATTCCTCTGACTGCGTAGACACGAAAAATAAAACGTTTTTTTCAAAATTCGTACTATCAAGGGATACAATGGCTACAGGGGATAAAAATATTTCCAACTAAACGAATACAGCTAGAATGATGAAATTCGATGATAAAGAGATTTTAGATAGTCGTACTCTTGAGGGGGCAAAATTGGAAAAAGGGGATAAACATGGTACCAACAAAATGGCCGCTGGTAGAACCATGGAATTCGGTGTATACATTCCTCTGACTGCATAGCCACGTAAAATATTTTTTTTTTTCAAATTCGTACTTTATTTTGTTGCTTTTACGACAAAAAATAAATTATACTTTTGAAATTAAAATAGGATGGAAATACAACAAACGAAATGACTGTAGCTGAAAATACACTCTCTATCCACCAATATTTAGGGGTTTTATGATTGCTCCCTTATATTTACTTTATGAATTGAAGTATTATTTCCATTATACAAGGTGGCGCAAAAGTAGAGTCATGTCATAATGTGAATTGCCTACCGTTTTGTTAGAAATGAAAATGAGTTTTGTCTTCAGAAATAGTTTTTTGAAGAATAAAATATGACACCATATAATGTGCCTAATACATTTTCATTTCTCATTTTCATTTCTAACAAAACGGTAGGCAATTCACATTATGACATGACTCTACTTTTGCGCCACCTTGTATATATACATAGTATACAAATATAGTAATGTGCATAAAAAAATCAAAATTTTCGTAATATGGTACTGAGCTTCTATGTAAAGTCGACATCCTTTAATCTGCTGGTAATACTGTGGAATGCACTCCGAGGTGGATGGTATATAAGATTCGGCCCGGCCGAACTTAACGCCTTCTTACTTATTCAGATATATTTTTATTTTTATGATAAAATTTAATTTAGCTCGGTAAATCGTTAAAAAAACACGTGAACGACTGCTACTAAACCATTCGTTCTACCTGAAAAAGACTTTTATAACAAATAATTACCTTAATTATTACCAAAGAAAATCGAAAAAACATGCTTTAAAAAAAACATTTTCTTTTTACGATTTATCGATCTAAACTAAATTTTATCACAAAAATAATATCATAATGGAGAATGGAAAAACATGCCACAGCTTTTCATAACCAAACGTTTCTCAAATTAAAAAAAAAAATAATTTTATTTTTTATTAACCCTCTCCTGGCCGAATTTTCTTCTTAATAAATATATAAAACTTACTATGCTTTTTGATGAGGTATGGGTCTATATATGATTTCTATAGAGTCTTGGGGTTCTAATACATACAGGACATGAGTAACACGATGTTTTTTAAAATAATTATACTGCAGATATCGGTTAAACAAAATAATATTTTTAAATGGTTTCTTCATTTTAAAAATCTTTGATATATGTCTTCGAATAATAAAGACAGTTTTTCTTGTACTCGAAGAAATCCAATAAAAATAAGAATTATTTCTAAACAATTTCGAATTACAAGAAACTCAAACAATTGAAATTTGAGACTTCACTTCTGTTTTCACCTTCCTACGCAAACCTAAGTTATCGAATTTGTTGGTTCCCTTTTAAAGATTTCTTGTTACATATGTAAACAAAAATAAAAATTATTAATTCTGCAAAATATGTGATTTCAAAAAGATTTTATAGGACTAACTCGCAATGGCAACATTGGGTTAAAATTAAAATTATCGTCAAAGGTACCCTTATTATTTTTGAAGTGTAAGCCCGATCGCGGCGACTGATACCTTAAATTTAAGCTAATTGTGAGGGCTACGAATGCCTTTCAGGTAGAAACTGTTGTTTGGTAGCAGTCGTTCAAAAAATTTAAAAAACTTGTTTTTTTTTTTTAACATAGATTTTTATATTGACGGATTAGTGAGCTAAACTAAATTTTATCACAAAAATAAAAATATATCTGACAAACGCACCACTTTTTTACTACATGTTTTTGAAAATCAAAAATGGTCTAAAATCAACACACCCTAATGTTACAGTACAATATTCTATTCAGTGGCAGAGATACAGGGTGCGGCTAAAGTTACTATATGATGTAAAACAATTGTAACTTCTTTGCTTGCGAGTATTTAACTTTTTTTTCCTATTTCAGAAATTAAACTTGGGAGAATATTTAAAAATGGAACGCTATACAATTGCGCAATTGCGCTTGGAATTTGCTAGAGCACTTTTAAATCTCGTTGATCAAAATGAAATTTTTTGGTCAAATTTAATGATGACCGACGAAGCGCATTTTCACTTGAACGGTTTCGTAAATAAACAAAACAACAGATTTTGGGGATCCCAAAAATCTTCATCAGAAATCTTTACAACTAAAGGACAACATTCAAGAAGAAATTGATCGTATACCACAAGAAACACTCAGCAAAGTTATGGAAAATGCCATAAAAAGAGCACATTTTTGCGTTAGAGAAAACGGTTCTCATTTAACTGATATTATTTTTCATAATTAATGTACAAAAATAACATAAAATAAACTTTCTTTTTATCATAAATTTTTTTGTTTTTTTTTTCATTCCATTCAATAGTTATTTAAAAAGCAAATCATATAGTTACTTTAGCCGCACCCTGTACAAGCCGACCGATTTTAGGCCGACAAGCCGCCGCCGCCGAGTTCATCGGTTCACATTGACTTCAACCACGCCGCCGAGACTTGACGGAGTTCTAACTCAGTCAAATCTTACCACCAAAATAGACAACCCACTTAAAATTACAAAAGAAAATATAACTGTCGACTTAGACAACCTTCCACTGAGAAATATATGGATCTTTTTTTGAATGTGGTATCCCACTATATGATGGCGTCTGTAGATTGAATTTTGATTGTATTTTTTAAATCAATTCCAGAATGCGTGGCCATATCTTTCTATAAAACACAATAAACAACAGCTCCTCTATTGCACTTCTTTAGTGTGTCAAATTAGGTAGAGCTTTACCATTCATTGGAAGGATTATGATATTCAAGATGTCTGGTCAAATATGCCTCACTTGAAAAGCTGCAATTGCAAATATCTTTATTAAATTCATCCATATTATACATTTTGGGAATGGATTACCACTCCCAAAAAATAATTGTAAGGGAAAATAATATTAAATTATGGGAACATTAGCTATTGAACTACTTGCCAAAAAATAAAAGAAACGGTATTAAAAACCAATACAAATTGTTCCTTCTATTTTACCAAAATTGTCAAATAAATAGTGGTGATCGAATCACAGAACAAGCCGGCAAATCAGCCGAAAGCCGCCGCCGCCGACCCATTTTGAGTAGCACCGCCGCCGATAATAATGGTTCGGCTTGTAACTCTGTTCAGTGGTGAGTATTTTGGTGACTATTTTAATTTCCCATTTCTGAAGTTAAATTTATATTTTCTCAATTTAAATTGACGTTTCTGAATCTCATTTGTATTTCTTCAGTTTCAATTTACATTTCTATATTTTTTTAATTTCAATTCTGAATTTTAATTTTTTCTCAATTTTAATTTGTATTTTCTCTATTTCTATGGGATTTTCACAGATGTCGACAATTAAAATACTTGATAAGATAGCAGTATTTATACCCATTGGTTTTTCAATGGATGGGGAAGAGAAATCTGGCAGCATTATTCTCATACTCTTAGCGAGTAACAAGAAACTCTCTTGTTAACTAAGTGAAATGAAAAACTGACGCACTTCCAGTCAAAATTTTGTTGTAATTGAACACTTTACGACGCACGTGTCGTCAAACTGACGTGATTTGCGTTTTTTTTTGATTGCTATTCAATTGCTTTCCAAATACTTTGAACTGTAAAAGTTTATTGCTTTGTACGTTCAGTTACACTTGTGTAAATGTTAATAAACTTGAAATAGTCTGCTTTTACAAATGAAAACAAAATTAGATAACATTTCCATAGACAAAGTAATTATTATGGCGGTTTTTCTTTAAGACTGGATAACTAAGTTGCGATAACAAAAATCTAAATAAAATATTAAAATTTCATTGAAAATAAAAAAATATATTTTTTAAAATTGTCGCCAAAAGCAATATCAATGTGTGTGTGATAACAAATTTTGAAAAAATAATTTTGTGTTAACAATTTTTGACTTAGCCTGGATAATTATCCAGTGTAAGTCAAAATGATAGTTATATAGGCTAAGTCCAATAAAGTTAACACAACATTTTTTTATATTATAGTTGGCGACAATTTTGAGCAAAAAAATAATTTTTTATTAACGTTTTTGTTATCGCAGCTTTTTCGGCAAATTTTCAAAATCAATTTATGATTTTAAAAACACCAATAATTCGTAATGTGTATACTTCTCATAACTCATTTTTTTTATTATACATTACATTACAGAATTCAAGAAAATAAGTAAAACCACAAACCTCAAAAAGCTAAGCTCACTAAGGCACAACGACAACAAATATTTTTTAACACTAAAAAACAAACCCTTTAAAAAATAATTTTAAATGTAATAATTTCCAATTATTTAAAACAAATGTATTTTATTTGAGTTCAAATCATTTGAATTGTAAAAATATATTTCATCCATCCGTACTGCCTTCATTCTTCCAGTATTCTAGCAGGCCTTCTAAAGGAAGGCAATGAAGAATGTCCATTGCATCTTCTAATAGAAAATGAGAAGGCCTTTCTACATGCCTTCTCAAAGAAGACAGTCAAGAACGAGTATAGGATTTCAAAATGCTGATGATTAGGCCTACTGGTAGGCCTTCTTAGAGAAGCGAGGTGAGAATGTGTGCCGAATCTTTTTTCATGCGCAAAGAAGGCCTTCTGAAATTCATATTTTCAGAAGGCATACAGGAATGTGTTTCGGATCCGAACAGGCCTTCTAATGTGTATGAACTACCCTTTTGGTTAGCAGAAACGAATAAAGGCATGTAATGGAAGAACATTACCGAATTCAAGAAAATAATTAAAACCTCAAGATTATCTTCAAAGCTAAGGTTACACCCTTCACGCTCTAGTTTGTTGTATATCTAAAATATTTAAAACGCTAACAAATATTTATATTTGCAATAATATTCCGTTTAACCTAGCGTTATCAATTGGCAGTATAGTAAAAATATCAGTCAATGAATATATTTAATCATATTTAGGCAAAAGTGTCACACCCGTTCCAATGGATCACCCTTGACTCATTTAATCGCTTAAAAGTAAAAATTTTGGAAAATTCCTTGTTATCACTCATCTACACTGTAAGACGAATATACACACCGAATTTCATGATTGCAGCGTCAGTCGTGTCGTTGGTACTTTTTTCACCACCCTTTTCTCGTTTACCCTTTAAAAGTTCGAATTTCAAAAATTCCTTCATTTTGCGTTTCTAAGCACTTTCAGGGATGTTTGATTGGTACCATTTTAATGCCTTTTTACCCAATTTCACCCATAAAAAGTATGCATTTTGCAATTTCATATTTCTTGAAAATTGGGAAATACATTTGTATACCCTCCACCTTCAGGAACACCTTGAAATATTCTACGGAGACCCTATAAAGTATATAAAGGGTGATTTTTTGGCTATTATCTTTTTGGCAACACTGGTTTAAACAGCTGACGCACGTTTCGTGTTTTGTTTCACTGTCAAACATCTTCAGTTTGGTCTATAATTTAACCATGAATCGTCTTACAAACGAACAACGCTTGCAAATTATTGAATTTTATTATCAAAATGCGTGTTCTGTTAAGAAAGTTCATCGCGCGCTTTCATTTTATGGTCAGTTTAATCCACCCACTGAAGCGGCTATTCGGGCTATTGTGACTAAATTTCGCACCAAATTTACATTGTTGGACATTAAACCACCAACACGCCTACGTTGAGTGTGATCGATCAATTATCGATTCGTCGCCGTTCGCAGCAATTGGGCCTCTGTTACTCAAAAACGTGGAAATGCCAAAATTGGACTAAGCGGATGGACTATTTGAGGCGCAGTCAAGATCATGAAATAATCTTCAAACATTAAATTATATGGACCGTACTTTCGATTCAAATAAAGATTTCATGTATTTTTCTGAATTTTATGTGTTTTTTTTTTTGAAAAACGTTCCTATAGCTTTTAAAAAATCACCCTTTATATTCTGTATCCTGGTAAAATTCTACGACGATTTAGCCATGTCCGTCTGTCTGTCTGTTGAAAGCACACTAGCTTCCGAACGAAATGAGCTAGGGTTTGAAATTTTCCGTAAATGTGTCTTATGGTTGCAGATTGCTTGGGATTGAAAGTGGGCGAAATCGGCCAAGAGGGCAATTTTTTAGAAAATTTCTGATTTTTATACACCTGAAATTTGTTTCGTACCTTCCTCTAGAAACGTGTAATCACCAAAAAGTACAAAAAAATTTAGCGGGTGAAATGGGACAAAAGGGATAAAAATGGTACCAATGATACAACAACAGCTAGAAACATGAAATTTGGAATGTACATCTCTCTAATTGCGTATATAGGTAAAATAGAGAGATTTTTCGTACTTTTAAGGGAAACAATTGGAAAGGAGGGATACAAATGGTACCAACTAAAGCGCTGAAGTTGAAATCATGAAATTCGATGTGTACATTCATCTGACTGTAAAGATGCGAAAGAAAAAGGATTTTTTCGAAATTTGTACTTTTAGGCGGAAAGTGGGGCGAATGGGGTATTAAAATGGTACTAACCAAACGGCTGTAGCTATAATAATGAAATTCGGTGTGTACACTTCTCTAACTGCGGTGACGCGAAAAATAAAGAGATCTTTCGATATTCGTACCATCATGATCTAAATAGTATTAAATTTGCCCACAATTAAACGGCTGTATCTATAATCATGGTATTCAGTATTTCTACTCGTCTGACAACGGGAAAAAATCATTCTTTTAAGGTCAAAATGGAAAAGAAGTGATACTGGTTCCAATCATACGGCTGTAGCTAAAATCATGAAATTGCAAATGGGGGAAATCGGGCTTGAGGGAAATTGTTTGTACCTAATAATATTTAAGCACACTTTTGAGGATTGCTGCCTAATGTCCTCTTTTTGATTCCTCTTGAAGTTTTATATTTATATATATTTGATGACTATTAATATTAGAAATATTAAGCATCACAATTATCCTAATATGTTTGGGTTCTATGTAAAGTTGACAGCCTTTAATCGGCGGTAATACTGTGGAGTGCACTCCTTGATGGAGGGTATATAAGATTCGGCCCGTCCGAACTTAACGCCTTTTTATTTGTTTCATTTTGCATTTTGTCCATTTTTTTTGAATTATTAGTGTTTAAATACAATTTTTAATCATGTCTTAGGATACCTTATCGGTTGAATTTTTTCGCCTTTTATAGTATTTTTGTGGTTTTTCATTGTGACAACAGACAACATTAACTTTAGAATGATGCTTAGATGATGAACATCGGAAGGAAATTGACGCAGCAGCCAATTTTCAGAAAAGTGGAGTCAGTGACGTCATTTTCCGTCCGGTAATCATATTCCTATTGTTTATTTTTTAACAATTTTTATAAAATGTTCCCAGGGTTTTACGAAATTCGTACTTTTAGGGGGTAAAATGGGACAAAAAGGGATAAACATCGAACCTTCGTCCTGACCAAACTGTAATAGCTAGATACATGAAATTCGGTGTGTTCCTTGCAATGGCCATGCAGACGAGCTACAAATTGGGATTTTTCGAAATTTGTACTTATAAGGGAGGAAAGAGACAAAAAGGGATAAAAGTGGTACCAATTTAAGATTTCTCTGACAACGTAGACTTGCAATATAAATAGATTTTTCGAAATTTGTACTTATAAGGGATGAGCGGGACAAAAAGGGACAAAAAATGGTACCATCTAAAGTATTACACCTAGAATAGTGAAATTTATTATGTAAATTCCTCTGACCATATAAAAGCGAAGTAAAATTGCATTTTTCGAAAATTGTACTTTTAAGGGTCGTGCAGGACAAAAAGGGATAAAAGTGGTACCAACTAAAGTATTACACCTAGAATCGTGAAATTTGGTATATAAATTCCGCTGATCATATAAAAGTGAAGTAAAATGGGATTTTTCGAAATTTGTACTTTTAGAGGGCGATAAAAAAAGGGATAAAAATGGTTCCATCTAAAGTATTACACATAGTGAAATTTGGTATTAAATTCCTCTGGCCATATAAAAGCGAAGTAAAATTGGATTTTTCGAAATTTGTACTTTAAAGGGCCAGGGGAACAAAAAGGGATAAAAATGGTACCAACTAGAGTATTACACCTAGAATCGTGAAATTTGGTATGTAAATTCCTCTGACCATATAAAATCGAAGTAAAATTGGATTTTTCGAAAATTGTACTAAGGGATACAAATTGTGTACAGTCCTTTGATTACTTAAACTCGGAACATAAATGGATATTTCAAAATTTGTACTTACTACAACGATACGTCCCGACAAGAAATAAATGTGTTATCAAATAAAGTACATATTTTTAGGGGAAGCAAAAACACATGTTACCTATAGTGGTTTTTCAAAATGTGTACTTTTTGGGAAATAGGTGCAAGAGTTATAAAGTAGCTGGCCGCATCTAGACACATGAGATCGAGGATATAAATGGTGGTAATTTTTTGTTCAAAAATGGTAGAAAATGATAAAAATGCTATATAATAGGATGTTTCTAAATTGCTATTTTAGATTTATCTATATCCACCAAAAGAAAATTAAATAAATAGATAAATAAATAAATAACGGAGACGGATAAAATTAACAAGTAACTGGCTTTTTTGCGTGCGAAGCAGTGGTTACTGCTAGTAAGTAATAAACGATTTAATTCATATATACAGGGTGGCTGATGAATGACACTACATTAAGAAACTAAAATAACTTTTTGTTTAATTCATGTAAATTACTTTTTCTTTGTTCATTTGACAACCGATACATTTTTATTAAACCTTTTTAACGGGTTTAAAAATAAAAGAATTTAAATGACATGACGATAGTCGGTGACGTATGTGCAAAATTCATTATTCATTACATCCTGCAGAGTTGCAGTAAGAATTGTCTCAATTGTTGTTCGAATGCATTGCTTTAAATCATCCATTTTTTGATTTGGTTTATAAACTTCCAGATGAAATAACCCCACAAGAAAAAGATAGGTGCAGTGAGGTCACGAGACTTTGGGGGCCAACGAAATGTCGAGTGTCTAGAAATCACCTTCTTGGGGAACTTTCGTAGCAATTCTCTCTCATAGCAGGACCTGGTTATGCGACAAAGTCGCATCATCCTGTTGAAACCACACAGTGTTGAAAGGGATTCACTTTCGATGCAGTTCTGCAAAGAATAAGTCCTTTAACAACAGCATTAAGTAGCATGGTAGCAGTATTCATCAGCCACCCTGTAGCTCATTCTGTGTCATGCTGTATTAAACATTACTCAAACTTTTGGGTGAAAAGTGACTCATTTTTTGGGTGAATTTGGATTTATTCTGGACATAATTTAATTTTGGATAATTTTTAAATTTTTGGATTTGGGTCGTTTTATATTCTTTGCGATTTTTCATGTTGCATGTTGGGATTGTAAACCGGTAAAGTTGATTGAGGGGGATAAGTTTTTCCCTAATTAGAACTGAAAATATCCTCAGTATTTTTGTTAAGTTTGTTGTCTCACTTTCTGAATACACTTCAAGTATAGCTGTATAAACATCAAACATAAGTACAGACCACACCTTTGTGCGGGAGTTGTCTTTAACATTATTTAATTATAAAATAATTTGATTTGAACTGGGATATTGTCCTGGCTCAAGACCATTTTGCTTCTATATTTATAGAATAGAATGCAAATTTATTTACAAATGGCATGGTGACATTTATTACTTGGCTGCAGACTACCACGATCATGATTTCGACCATGTCAGAAGTCTTTTCAAGTGGCTTCGCAGCGACTTTTCAACATCAAACCCGGCCTCTATAAGGAGATGATTCTCACAAACGAACGAGAATCACAACTCACTTGCCGAATTTGCGTTTAAAAAATCGCATCAAGTAATAAAGCACACATTTATATTCTTTGCGATTTTTCATGTTGCCTGTTGGGATTGTAAACCGGTAAAGTTGATTGAGGGAGATAAGTTTATCCCTATTTAGAACTGCAAATACCCTCAGTATTTTTGTTAAGTTTGTTGTCTCACTTTCTGAATACACTTGAAGTATCGCTGTATAAACATTTTGGTGGTCTGTACTTATGTGCGGAAGTTGTCTTCAGCATTATTTAATTATAAAATAATTTAATTAATATTTTTTAAATAAAAGTTGAAATGTGAGCTATTTCCGTTGGCTTGATTTAGCAAGAACTGTACTGTACATTTACAAAAACAAATAACTTCAATATCACAATTGGTATTTATTCCGCCTAAATAGCCAAAATAATGAAAATAAAAATATTCTACAACAACAACCATTTTTTCGTACAAGAATTTTTGTTAGAAATTCCTTCGAAAATATGCAGCCATGATTTGAAATCCATGTTATCGAATCGAATCTAAACAAAACGTACACATGCAATTATTTGCACATTTCAAACCGGCCGACTCAATCAATAAGCACTCGCGGCGGTGTGGGCGTGTAAAATTAGTTATTTAAATAATTTTTGCTTAACGGCTGCACTTTAGACTCAATAAGTGTGCTTAACCATACGCTTGAACAGCGAGCAGCGTGCAGCAACAATAACGCCAACAGCAAAGTAACACCAAATAACGATATCCAATTGGGATTAGCACGAATGAATCCCCCCAAGAATCGTACAATTGTTTTTTATTTTAATTTTAATTCGAATTTTTCTTTAACGACACTTGGTATCGGCTTAAGGCAAACAATTGCATGATAGATACGTGTACTTAGTCGAAAAACAAATCCATAAAAACAAATACTTTTAAGATTTATTTCCCCAAAGAATTGTACGAGGGTTGCATCCCAAATTCCAATTTACTTCTGGGATAGTGGAGAGATTTTCATTTTCATTCATTTTCGCGTAAATTTAAGGCTAAAATTAAAAAAAGTTTATTATGTGAATGTAACGGTGATTCGTGGATTCTCTTCACTCCATATGCGGCAATTTTCATTATTGGCATGCCCATTGAGCTAGAAATGGACTTCATCGTGGATTCTCGTCACTCCATATGCGGCAATTTTGATTATTGGCATGTCCATTGAGCTAGAAATGGACATCATCGCGGAACAGAATATTGCGATGCCCGAACTAAATCATGATTTACAAACTAAATTTGCAAAATTTCCCAAAAGAATTGTACGAGGGTCGTACCGCAAATGCAATTTACTTTTTGGATGAAATTTTCAAATTTTCTAGTGAATATAAGGCAAAACAAGTAAAAACGGCGTTAAGTTCGGCCGGGCCGAACTTTATATACCCTCCACCATGGATTGCATTCCACAGAGGTTGTTGGTTTTCGTAGAACTGCAGTAATATTACAGGAAAATATAATTTTTTCAATATAGCCACACCAGAACAAATACAAATATAGAAAAAATAATTTCATAAATAAATATAATATTTAAATTATTTCAAAACATTATTTGTTTCACATCAAAAAATAAATATTCTTATAATTAAATTTTCAAAAAGCTTAAATACAAGAAATATTGGTAGATACACGGTTGGTTGCTACAGTTGGTTGTATTTCCATTCTATTTTAATTCCAAAAGTACAAATTTTGAAAATCCATTATCAGAGGTACATAGTGCAAAATAACCTAACTTCATGATTCAACCAATTTTTGCCGTAAAAGAAAAATTAAAAATAAAATTAAATTAAAAATTAGAATTTGGAAAAAAACTTTTTATTTTGCGTGTCTATGCAGTCAGAGGAATGTATGCACCGAATTCCATGATTCCAGTTGCGGCCATTTGGTTGGTACCATTTTTACCCCCTTGACGTTTCTACGCAATTAGAATTTCATCATTCTAGCTGTAGTCGTTTAGTTGGTACTATTTTTATCCCTCTGTACCATTGTATCCATTGAAAGTACAAATTTCGAAAAATTCGTCTATTTTCCGTGTCTACACAGTCAGAGGAATGTATATTCCGAATTGCTTGACTCTAGCTCATTTTAACCCCAAAAAGTACGAATTTCGAAAAATCTGTTTATTTTCCGTGTCTACGCAGTCAGAGGAATGTATACTCCGAATTGCTTGACTCTAGCTCATTTTAACCCCAAAAAGTACGAATTTTGAAAAATCTCTTTATTTTAAGTGTCTACGCAATCAATCAGATGAATCTATATACGGAATTTTATTATTCCAGATGTTTGGTTGGTACCATTTTTATCCCTCCGTACCCATTGTATCCCTTGAAAATACGAATTTAGTAAAAAAAAACCTTGTATTTTTCATGTCTACGTAGTCAAATGTATATACTCCGATTCTAGCTGCGGTCATTTGGTTGGTACTATTTTTATCCCCTTTTTCTATTTTGACTCCAAAAGGTAAGAATTTCGAAAAATCAGTTTATTTTGCGTGTCTACACAGTCAGGGGAATGTATACTCCGAATTTCATGACTCTAGCTGCGGTCATTTGATTGGTACTATTTGTATCCCTTTTTTCATTTTAACCCCAAAATGTTCGAATTTTTAAAACTCCTACAAGGATTACTTGTCTATGCAATCAGAGGAATGTATACACCGACTTTCATTATTCTAGGTACAGCCGTTTGGTTGGTACCATTTTTATCCCTTTATTCCCATTTTACCCCTTAAAAGTACGAATTTGGAACAAATACTTTTATATTATGTATCTACTCAATTAGAGGAATGTACACACCGAATTTCGTGTTTCTAGCTGTTGTCGTTTAAAATGTACCATTTTTATCCTTTTTTTGCCCCATTTCAGCCCCTACAAATAATAATCACTTTATGGTGCACGTTTTTGCTATAAGGGGAATGCGCATACCAAATATCAGGCAAATATAAACAGACATATTCAAAAAACATGATTAAATACGCTAAAATATTCGGGATTATTATGGGTATTTTTAGTCCTTGAGAGGGAAAATGTTTCCCTTTGGGCTGATTTCGCCCCATTTCAATCCCAACCGATCTACGACTATAAGACGCATTTATGGAAAATTTGAATGTTATAGCTCTTTTCGTGCTTTCAACAGACGGACGGACATGGCTAGATCGTCTTAGAATTTTATGACGATCAAGAATATATATACTTTATAGGGTCTCAGGTCGATATTTCAAGGTGTTACAAACGGAATGACAAAGTGGAGGTGGAGGGTATAAAAATAAAAAATTGCGATATTTTGTGAATGTAACTGCGACTTGTGAATCTCTCGTGGATTCTTTTCACTCCATATGCGGTAATTTTGATTATTGACATGTCCATTGAGCTAGAAATGGACCTCATAGCGGAAGAGAATATTGCAATTCCCGAACTAAATCATTATTTTCAAAGTAACTTAGCTAATTTTGAAAATATTTTTCTGTCATTGTCTATGGATGCTGAGATTATAATAGTGTTACCAGATCTGATAAATTTGTAATTGGAAAATGGAACCTCTAATGGGCTGGTCAAAGGAGATTATTTTAATCGTTGATTTAAGAACTTCTTAATTTGATTTCTAAGGAGACTTTCGCTTATCATACGCCCTTCGTAAATGCCTTTGTGTATTTGCGTGTCGCTGCATAGAAGTCCCGTCCCAAAAGTATCGTAAATATAAATTAAAACATGTTGTGACTGCAGTTGTGTTTTTTTTTTCATTTTTTTTACCTTTTTTCGTCGGGTTCAATTCTTTTCTGGCCAAAAACAAAAACATATGTCCAAAACCGACTTGTTTGTATACTCTGTGCTTAAGCCAAGCCATCAGCCAACAGCCACGATTAAATGCGATAAGACCGAAGAACGAAATCCCCAGTCAGAAATGGAGAGACAATGTAAACCCACCTTTTTCACATGCCAACAGACCGACAAACAAACAAACAAACACACATGCCGCAATAAGCAACCGCAAATACTTGCCGCCTTTTTGCGCATGTGCAGCGCTTGTTTTTGGCCAAATTTAATTTGACAAACAATGTAAATTAACCAAAAATAGCCTGTCGTTGGCAGTGGCTGTTGCCTAGTGCCTGTTTGTGTAGCAATTTGATTTGTGGACTTTTCCTACAGCCAAAATGGACAAATTGTATTGAGGTCTGAAATTTGTCATTTAACGCCTTTTTTATGGTGGACATTTCTGTTGGATTCTTCGGTGTGCCGGTGACAAGCTTGATTTTTTTTCTTTTTTTGACTCAAGCACTCAAGCTGCTTACATGACATGAGTATGTCCAAGTAGCACCAATAGATGGAATGTTTTTCTTTCAGTTTAGGATAGCTTCAAGGATTTCATTGTGTTGGGAAAATAGCAGTGACACCATGTGAGCGCGCACAGTGCTTCGTGTCATGGAGAAAATTAACTCAAATTTTATTAAATATACTATAGATAATCACAATTAAAGGAATAGATGAATATATGGATATACACATACATTTTGCTGTCGAATCGAATAAACACCTTCTTAGCGATCATTTGGCAACTGAAATTATTTAAAAGCTAATTTGATCTTCTATCAGTCTGACCGTCTACATTTCGAATGAGTAACGTTGCCATAATATATAACACATACGGCACCCATAGTAATCCACGGTGGGGCCAAAACCCAATTTGTGAGACAAAAAGTAAATTTTTGAAGTAACGTATTTTCAGGATGTAATAGTACCAGGCAGGGCCGTGCGCAGGGGGGGGTTTTGGGGGTTCAAACCCCCCCAGAGAGGTTTCGAACATATACTTTTTAATACCTTCTAGACTTTTTAAAGCAATAAAATATAGAATTTTTAAGGTCTTTTTAAAATAACTCGTCTGAAATGGTAACTTTGCAGTAAAATCATGAAAGCATGAAAATTACATAAAAAATCTTGGACACTTTCTTGAATTTCGGACAAAGGTTATGAAAAATACAAACAAACTAAACGAATTGTGCCAATTTCAAGATTGTGTAGTGCTAATTTCGCTAATGGACACCAAATTGTTCGGAAAATTTTCATTTTATTAATCGATACCACTTCTTGACATTCGACTAGAGCTATATATTATGAACTTTTAATTCTCTACTGCAATAAAAGTTTGGAAATTTAATAACAAAACCGTGAAAGCAAATAATTTGTTTGATGCTTGTAGAGCGCTAAGATGTAACATTTGTGATTGGACATTTTTATGGAGCTGTATCTAAATCTGAACCGATGTGTCCTATTTTCATCACAGATGCAACAACGACGGTTTCTGTTACTTCCAATGTTTTGGGAGTTTGCAATTATAATACAAATCCATTTCGACAAACGAAGAACACTGTTTGATATATATAAACTTATTTCTCTTTGTTCATTTACAACAACTGATGACATGTTTACCGCAAACAAACTAATTTTTCCCACAAAAGAAACTCAAAAACGATGTTCACGTGTCTAAAATTTCGTTTCTACGAAATGCATTTTTTCTCTGCGTGTAGGTCTCTATTTTAAAATCTACTTTTAAGTTGCGAAACAATAAGAAACGAGTTTTAACTTACTAATATTTTTGTTATATTTATCACTTATGTCAAATATTTTTCAAAGTAAGTATTTTTTGTATATATGTAACAAGTATTATTCAAAAGAGAAATAAGAAATTTATTAACTTGGATCTACGTAGGAAAACGAAACTCAAAAATAACAATTATTTGGTTTTTTGGAATTAAAATTTCTAGTTGTTTCTTCTTGCATTTCATCGAATACAAAAAAATTTATTTGTTATTCGAATTTATACATATTTAGGATTATAAAAATTAAGAAACATTTTCAAATATTTTTTTTATTTAATCGGAATATACGTATAAAGATTTTGAATAAACATTCTTTTACTCATGTCCTATATAAATTAAAAACCCCAAAACTCTTTAGACATCCAATTTAGACCCATACTTGGTCAAAAAGCTTATCCAATCATAGAAAAAATGCGGGACTGAAGAGTTTATCGCCGAGGAATTTGATCGTTTTTTGTGTAATATTTCTTCAAAATATATATCGAGGGCTTATATTCAAAATTGGCTATGAACCATTTTCTCGAAAATGAGTCTTTGATGCCAAACTATTCTCATTTGGATGTCATCTGTCATATAAATTTGGATGTCATCCGTCATATAAATTTGGAAAAGATTTTTTTTTCTAAAGCCGTTTTTTTAATTTTCTGATTTGGCTATCCCCTCGCACGTAAGTTTGTGACTGCATAAGTGGCTATGAACATAAAAATAATAGAAATAAAATAGTTCAACAATGGAACAGCATAAAACCGAAGGTTATAATTCGCTACAACGATTTTGTTTAAAACATTTTTCTAGATTTAGGGCATATCGTACTAGGAAAAATGGTGGCTGTAAAGTCAAAAATTGTGAAAAGTATATTTAGAAAAAAACCGGCGTAACTTTTTATTATATTGAGAAACCAAATATTTCTTTGGCATGTGATTGCTGACTTCATGGAGAATATTTGTGTATGAAAAGTTTCAGAATTATGAATGAAGAAAGTTAAAATCAATTGCAGCGATTTTCGCGACTGGCTACATATATGTTACAAGAGACCAATCTGACGGAAGAAGCTGGAATCTTTAAATTCGCTGTTCACATCACAGAAAATGCGTTTTCTATACAACATTGCCAAGATTTCATGAAAAAAGTTATGGAGTTTACAATAAATCTTAATCTTATTTCAACATTCATAGTGCTCAATTTTAAACATACAAAAGTGGCTATGAACCATGAAACCGCGAATAATAGGAAATTTCGAAATCTTTTTAATCGTAGCAATTAGTAATCCTTTTTAGATTAAACTGTAGAAGAACGATTAATAATTTCTCTTCAAATTAAGGAGAAAATCAGTTTTTTTGCTCTCCTGAAAAGTTATGTTTATGAATATAAGCCCTCGATATGTACATATCGAGAAATAGATAAGCGTTCGTAAGCGAGTTTAGCTCAAATTTTCTGTTATATTAGCTTGGGACAATATGCGTATCATATATATTGCTAAAAACAGCTGTTTATCATCTCAGCAGATACAAATCTGCTGTCTCTTTTTAACAGCAGAAAATCTGCTCTTTCAGTAGACTTTATGCTTTCTTTTAATGACATATTCCTTTGAGTGTACTGATAGATGGATTACTGAAATGCAATTTTGCCGACAATGTCTGTCGGACGAATGTATCAAAATATTTCTCGAAGATCCGGCAATAAAACATGAGTGATTTCCAAACGTTCCAGTAAAAATTTCCTAAAAAGTTGGAAAATTAACTAAGTATGAGTAAAGTTTCCTTCTTTCAAAGCCATAGTAAATAGTTCATTTACTAGAGAAAGGGTAGTAGATTTACTTAAAAACATTTCTTTGTATCTGATAAAAAATTCTTACAATTGAGTAAATTCAAACTTATGTTTTAAGTTTTAAGTGAGAAAAAATCTGAAATTTTTTGTATGGAAAAAATTCCATTTAGGAAATTTTAACTTTAAAATGAGTTTTTTTTTCTAAAATGAAGTTAAAATGTTCACTGAAATTTATGCCGAGTTCTTCATACATTTAAGTATTAATGAACTTATAAAAAACATTTGAAATTGTTTAAAAAAATAGTGAATATTAATTATAGAAGCAATTCTCGTTTGTTTGCAGAGACTTATTTCTTAAATACTTTATGAATTATTCTAAACAACCACTGCGAAGGCGCCTATCTTGCCTGCGCAATAATCATGGAGTAATAGCTCAACTCCTTATGGCAGATGTATCATGAAACTTTTGAGAAATATTTCATGTTGTCATTGTTTGTATCAGTTTTGCATACTCTGAAGCAAAACTATTTGTTTGATTTTTTTAGTTAAATTGAACTTATTTTAATGCACCTTTTTTCCTTGTATCAAATAAAATTTTCCTCAGTTTAAGTAAAAATTTACTCGTTTTCAGCAAAATTTTACTAAGATTTAGTAAAAATTTACTTAGTTTTAGGAAAGTTTTGCTTAAATTTAGTAAAAAGTTACTAGGTTTTAGGAAAAATTTACTTTGATTTAGGAAAATTTCAGAAAAAATTCTACTTATATTTAGTAAAAATGTACTTGGTTTCCTAAAGTTTAGTTAATTTTAACTCATTTTTTTATGAGTGTAGATGAAAACCCCCCCCCCCCAGGGGAAAATCCTGCGCACGGGCCTGGTACCAGGTTGTTGCCAGCACTTTAAAATGACAAAATATAAAAATTTTGAAACAGGTGGCAACTCGTTCTTTCAAACCATGCTGATACTACTTTTTCTCTTGTTTTATTTTTGATATTTCAACCTAAAGTACTGACAAAAAAACATCTGCTGTAAAACGAAAAGGCAAAAGCTACTATTTTTTTCTAAATTAGAGAATACTAACGGATTAATCAAAAATTATAAAAATAATAATAATAATGTTATTGCAAAAAGCAATACACTGCGATAAAGTGTGTTGTGTCGTTCCTGAATATCTTGGAATAGAACTTTGTTTATCCGGACGTATCCGCTGAGCTATATATATATATATATGAGAAGAAAGGTTAAAATGGACACTTTAACATGCCGGAAGAATAGGCCGCAGCAAACTGCCATAAATTATGACAATTTTTGATTTAAAATTAAGTTATTAAAGTTCAAAATCAAGTTATTGTAAAATTTCGGTTAGAAAATTGTCTAAATGACATTGACCTACGCGAAATTTCAGAGAAGTGTTTATAATTACAGCATCAACTAACAAGTCAGAAAAGGCTAAACTTGGGCGTGGCTGACTATGTGATACCCTACACCACCCCTTGCGCCTATACCTGGTTTTAATAAACACGGGTGTTTTAATATCAGTGGGTATAGTTTATACACTCCATATAAATTATACAGTGAACTATGAATTCATATTTAACGTAATAAAGGGTGATTTTTTAAGAGCTTGATAACTTTTATTTTTTAAAAAAACGCATAAAATTTGCAAAATCTCATCGGTTCTTTATTTGAAACGTTAGATTGGTCCATGACATTTACTTTTTGAAGATAATTTCATTTAAATGTTGACCGCGGCTGCGTCTTAGGTGGTCCATTCGGAAAGTCCAATTTTGGGCAACTTTTTCGAGCATTTCGGCCGGAATAGCCCGAATTTCTTCGGAAATGTTGTCTTCCAAAGCTGGAATAGTTGCTGGCTTATTTCTGTAGACTTTAGACTTAACGTAGCCCCACAAAAAATAGTCTAAAGGCGTCAAATCGCATGATCTTGGTGGCCAACTTACCGGTCCATTTCTTGAGATGAATTGTTCTCCGAAGTTTTCCCTCAAAATGGCCATAGAATCGCGAGCTGTGTGGCATGTAGCGCCATCTTGTTGAAACCACATGTCAACCAAGTTCAGTTCTTCCATTTTTGGCAACAAAAAGTTTGTTAGCATCGAACGATAGCGATCGCCATTCACCGTAACGTTGCGTCCAACAGCATCTTTGAAAAAATACGGTCCAATGATTCCACCAGCGTACAAACCACACCAAACAGTGCATTCTTCGGGATGCATGGGCAGTTCTTGAACGGCTTCTGGTTGCTCTTCACTCCAAATGCGGCAATTTTGTTTATTTACGTAGCCATTCAACCAGAAATGAGCCTCATCACTGAACAAAATTTGTCGATAAAAAATTTCGAACCGAACACTGATTTTGGTAATAAAATTCAATGATTTGCAAGCGTCGCTCGTTAGTAAGTCTATTCATGATGAAATGTCAAAGCATACTGAGCATCTTTCTCTTTGACACCATGTCTGAAATCCCACGTGATCTGTCAAATACTAATGCATGAAAATCCTAACCTCAAAAAAATCACTCTTTATGTGACATTTAATGAATACATGTTATGATACTCCCATGATGGGGCAAAGCGACAATTTTTGAGGCAAAAAGTATATCTATGAACTAACGCATTTTCAAAAAATAATAATGGCGGTGTGTTGCCAACATTTCAAAATTTCCAAAAATGGAAAATTACCACTGTAAGTGGGCGTGGCAGTAGGTAACTTTTGTAAGCGACATAAGTAAATATGTGTACGAAATTTTAAAAGGTCTATCTGTTTCCTAAGGTATTTTACCTTAAAAACCAACTACCATCCCACTGTAAGTGGGCGTTTCAACTCAAAGTTTTTGTTGAGGATGAATACAAGCGTTTTATAAAAAGAACACAAAAACGTCTTTATTGAATAAAGTTTTAAGTGAGAAAGAAAAAATAAAATTTATTGCAAACAAAGTTTAACACAAAATACAAATCCTACTATGTCATACAATATAATTAGACAAGCCTATTATGCCTTAGAATAATTATATTACAAAGTTGTTTTCATTACACAGTAATTACAACACCGCCCTTTAATGAAAACCTCTATATTTATTGCAATCCCAATCTTCCTGCCACATGATTGTGCTTTGCAAGTGATTTTGTCGAAATGTCAGCTATGTTATCATTCGATGGTACGCATTTCAAATCCAGCTTTCATTGCTTAAAAACTTCTCTTACATGGTGCACCTTGATGTCTACATGTTTACTTCTGGAATGGTAAACTGGGTTTTTTTCGTATGTATATAATTTCTTTTGTTGCCGCTGATAACGCCATGTATTCAGCCTCAGTACTACTTAAAGCCACTGTAGGCTGCTTCTTCGATTAATATGTTATTGCTGCACCAGCCAATATAAAAACGAAACCAGTGAACGACTTTGTGTCATCTGAGCTTCCTGCCCAGTCGGAATCTGCGAATCCATGTAATGGTTTACCAGTGTATCTGTATTCTAAGCACATATCAACCGTTGGATTCAGATATCTATGAACGTGGTGAGCTCCAGTTAACTGTTTCATATGTGATTCTTTGTTAAATTGCGAAAGTTTACTGACGATATGTAGGATATCAAGTCTTGTGCACAGTCCAATGTACATTAGAGAACCAATTAAAGATTGATACATTGTTTAATCCACCTTACAATTTGTGCAACCATCGGTAAACTTCTGCCCCAGATCCAGTGGAGTCGCCACCTTTCTCACATTTTCCATTCGATTTTCATCCAGCAATTCCAAAATCATTTTTTTTTTGCAAAACTTGTAAAGGTCCTGTAGGCGTCTATCTTTCAATATCCTTCTTTTCCTCCTAATCTCCTTGATTTTCCTTCATCTTCGTCGCCAATAACTTACGGAATCAATTCTTGATTATATTCAATTGGGATCTCTTCATACATAAAAGGATGGACGATAAAGCCTTGTGATCTTTGTTTTCCCAAATTTTACGACTCCATTCACATAATCCGCAATTATTAACACGGATTTTCCAGCCATCATAATTTGTCTATTCCAATTTTTCTATTTTGAAAATTGATGGCATCGTAATTCTTCTTTTTGTTTCAGCTCAGCGGTAAAAGTTTTTGCAATTTAATTAGCAGCACTCGTTTCTATAATTAACAGCCTTGGTCCATAACCTTTGTTGAGAATAATTACAAGCGTTTTATAGAAACAACACAAAAACGTCTTTATTGAATAAAGTTTTAAGGGTGAAAGAAAAAATACAATTTTAACACAATATAAAGAGTGATTTTTTTGAGGTTAGGATTTTCATGCATTAGTATTTGACAGATCACGTGGGATTTCAGACATGGTGTCAAAGAGAAAGATGCTCAGTATGCTTTGACATTTCATCATGAATCGTCTTACAAACGAACAACGCTTGCAAATTATTGAATTTTATTATCAAAATGCGTGCTCTGTTAAGAAAGTTCATTGCGCGCTTCCATTTTATGGTCAGTTTAATCGACCCACTGAAGCGGCTATTCGGGCTATTGTGACTAAATTTCGCACCAAATTTACATTGTTGGACATTAAACCACCAACACGCTTACGTAGAGTGCGAACTGAAGAAAATATCGCAGCTGTATCGGCCAGTGTTAATGATGACCACCAATTTTCGATTCGTCGCCGTTCGCACCAATTGGGTCTCTGTTACTCAAAAACGTGGAAATGCCAAAATTGGACTAAGCGGATGGACCACCTAAGACGCAGCCGCGGTCAACATTTAAATGAAATTATCTTCAAAAAGTAAATGTCATGGACCAATCTAACGTTTCAAATAAAGAACCGATGAGATCTTGCAAATTTTATGCGTTTTTTTTTTAAAAAAAAGTTATCAAGCTCTTAAAAAATCACCCTTTACAATTCAAATCCTACTATGTCATAGAATATAATTATACAAGCCTATTATGCCTTATAATAATTATGTTACAAAGTTGTTTTCATTACACAGTAATTACAACAGTTTTTATAGACGACTTTGGTAAACACCATAACTACATGTACGAAATTGCGAAGGTGTAGCTGCCTCCAATGCGTTTTTTGCCTCTAAACCTGGTAATCTGTTTCATAGTGCATTCGCCGAATTTGAGACTGACACGGACAGTCAAACTGAACTTTTGTCTCTTAAATATATCCGCATAACATCTTCTCCAGTGAGTTGTCTGTCTCAAGTCAATTTTATATGGATCCATGGACTCGGCACGAGCAGACGATATGGCGAGGTTGAACCTGCAATAAATTCCCTGGTATGATAAAGTCTGTTAAAAGTGGTATATCCCTCTCAGTGGCAAAAATATTTTATGTCGCGCTAAAAATCTGAAAATTTGTATTTAGGGTAATATGATGGCGCTGAAGCCAGGGAAAATAGTATTTTTCATCTGGGGTGCCCCTCCCGGCCCCTAGTGGATGTCGAATATATTCGACATAGACCTCCAATGGGTTTTAGGGGATGTCGAATATATACGACATTGACCTCCTAAGACACCTACTGTTGTTATGAACATTACCTACTATTATGAAGAATAATGAAAGAAGAATCGGTTTTTTCCTTTATTTATTAATTTTGTTTAGGAACAAAATACATAAAATAAATCAAGAGCAAAATTAATTTTTTAAACTAATTACTTTTCTTATGAAAGTTTTCAAAACAATTCAAATTGCGCTTTACGCAGAGAAAAACGTTGCACTTCTTGCAAATAATAAAGGAACTTTTATCGCAACCCTTCGCCTTGCACCGACCGGCGTTCTTAGCTGGCAAAAAGATTGGCATATGTAACTTCTGGTCGTGACGAACCTCTTGTGGTGGTATTTTTTGAAAAGTTCTCTTTCTTTTTTGGGGTGGTGGCGACATCGAGTCGTCGCTATCTGAACTGTTGCTGATGTTCGCGGATTTAGATGTTGATGGTGCTGATTGGTCCCCTCTGAAACTTGCTTTTGATGGTCTTCCTCGTTGTCGCGGCGTATACGGCTGTGAAACATCTTCTGGTTGAGAGGCGAGCAGAGCTCGAGCAACCTGAATCCGAAAGTTCATGGAATCTAGGATTTTATTTTTCAGCATTTTCATTGCGATACAGTCCCGACGATACTCCATCCATGCCGCAGTTAATGCCAAATCAACAAAATGCATTATAACTCGCAGTGTCCACTTGACTGAGCGAATATTTATGCGGTAATATTGCAGCATTTGATCCAACAAATCCACACCGCCCATGCTTTCGTTATACATTCGAACAACTTGAGGCCTATTAATGACTACAAACTCATTTTTTTGCTGTCCCAACGCTTAGTTTTATCTTCTATGCCGATTCCAACAAAATTGGAGCCAAGATTCACAACTTTATTGTCGTACCAGCAAGTGATAATAACATTGCCATCGGCACTTTCGCATTTAGTGGATGATCCTCGTCCTCTTTGTTTGAGTTCTTTTTCGCTTGGCAGGCGAGGATTGTCAAATCTGTTTATGCGTATTGTTCCAGCAGCATTGATGTTGTTTTTCTTTAAAATTTCAAACAATGCATAGGATGGGAAGTAATTGTCGAAAAATAGATTATGGCCAATTTCATTATTCGGTATGCGTTGCGTTAGATGAAGCACAATAGCTGAACCAAATCCAACTGCTTTTACCCATTCTTGGTTCAAGGGTGTTATTGAGCCTTGGTAGACAATAAAGTCATACGGCATTCCGCTTTTACCGCACATGAAGAACACTTTTATTCCCCATGGACAAGGTTTCCCTTTTATGTACTGCTTAGCAGCGAACTTACCTTTAAACGGAATGATTTGCTCGTCGATGCTAAGATTTTCTTCCAATGGTAACTGCATTAGACGACTTCGGACCAGTTCAATTATTGGTGCCACTTTATAAAGACGATCTTTGCATCCAGGTTCCCGTACATTTATGTCAACCAGGTGCAAATTATTTCGTATGGCAAAGAATCTTTTTCGCGTCATATTCTCAGTGAAGAAGGTTATGTTTATTGCTGAATCGTAGAACATCTCCACTCGGGGTAATTTCAGGACGCCCATCATAATATGGTGCGCGAAAACAATACGTACTTCGTCCACCGTACATAATTTGAATGACTGTTTTCCATTACCTTGCGCATACATATTTGTGCAGTGTGCCGTTTCCCTGAAGAACTCATCCGTTAAATATTTATTGAAATATGAGAACGGTGTCCCAACTTCAAATAATTCCGCTGTTTCTGATGCTGGTTTATAGGCTATGCCTTCTCGAGCTGTGAATTGTCGAACTGTTTGCCAGCTTATGTTTTTTTTATGTGTCCAAGTGAATGAAGTATCCGATGCTATTCCACTGCTTGGCCCGGCTTGATTATCAGTGGGCATATTGATATGCTCCATATGATATTCGACATCGTCAATATTTTCCGTAGAGACAGCTTCGTGGTCGCCAGGCACAATATCCATGGTTTGTACTTTCGGCACTTCGAATAAAACCTCATCTTCATCTTCAATAAGCTCGTCCACATCTGAATCAGCTTCTAGAATGGCCATTATTTCATCATCCAATAATCCTGCCATTATCTATGCAAATCAAGGGGAAATTGATATAATTTCCGAACAAAAACTTTATACAGTGTAAGTATAGCACTACAAAAAAAAAACGACCTTTCAAGGTAAATGTCGAATATATTCGACACCCGAAAAAAGGTCGCTAACAGTAGCCGCTCTAAGATTCTATAATTATTCTTTCACAAAACGTTTATTTACACCTGTATCAATACTCACAATTTTTTCACTGTCGCTTGATCACTCGGAATATATTTGCTTTGCTGCTGAATTTTGTTGTTTTTAATTACTCCGTACCTATTTCTTGACAGCTCGTTTAATAATGATAAATCATATCGAACGCCTACTACGATCACAATTATGAATAATTGTAGTCTCTATGCAACGAATAAAACAAACAAAACAAACAATAACTAACTGTAAATTAAATGCCTTTAAGTAAAGCTTACATGCAATGTCGAATATATTCGACAAATCCACGGAAAGGGATATTCATGCACTACAAAGTGAAAAAAAAAAACGTAGAAGCTGTTATACTCAAAAGAACGAACCAAAGCCCATTTCAACAAAAATAGAAGGAACGTGGAACGAGATCACAGTGCTGATGATCACAATTCAACGATCACTGCCGCAGCTGTGACAACGAAGAAGAGCAAGAAGAGACAGTGGAGCACTTTTTATGCTGGACAGCCAGCTTCAATGAAACCACGGCACAGTGTCCTCGGGAAACAATTTCATTTGCATATAAAGTTGTAATTTTATTTATTCTCACAAGATTAAAAAAATACATACATATTTTGGATTAAAATCTATTTTTTGAAGTCGATTTGCTCGGCCTAGGAATACATCTTAGACCGAAGGTTTCTTGGTTTCCTATTTTCCACCCATACAGATAGACCGGCCCTAATGTAAAGAGTGATTTTTTTGAGGTTAGGATTTTCATGCATTAGTATTTGACAGATCACGTGGGATTTCAGACATGGTGTCAAAGAGAAAGATGCTCAGTATGCTTTGACATTTCATCATGAATCGTCTTACAAACGAACAACGCTTGCAAATTATTGAATTTTATTATCAAAATGCGTGCTCTGTTAAGAAAGTTCATTGCGCGCTTCCATTTTGTGGTCAGTTTAATCGACCCACTGAAGCGGCTATTCGGGCTATTGTGACTAAATTTCGCACCAAATTTACATTGTTGGACATTAAACCACCAACACGCTTACGTAGAGTGCGAACTGAAGAAAATATCGCAGCTGTATCGGCCAGTGTTAATGATGACCACCAATTTTCGATTCGTCGCCGTTCGCACCAATTGGGTCTCTGTTACTCAAAAACGTGGAAATGCCAAAATTGGACTAAGCGGATGGACCACCTAAGACGCAGCCGCGGTCAACATTTAAATGAAATTATCCTCAAAAAGTAAATGTCATGGACCAATCTAACGTTTCAAATAAAGAACCGATGAGATTTTGCAAATTTTATGCGTTTTTTTTTTAAAAAAAGTTATCAAGCTCTTAAAAAATCACCCTTTATATACACATGAAGAATTTATTTTTGTCATTTCATATTAATATCATCATATCATTCACCCAGACGGACGAACAAATTCTTCTAAGAAATTTGTCTTGACAACGCCCACCGCACGGTTGGACTTACAAAGTTATAACATTTTAATATTCTTCCAATCAGAAAAATAAATACATTTTTTATGACATAAAATTTCGAAAATGTTCAAAACTCAAATTTTCGTTGTAACCTTTTTGACGACAAAAAGAACCAAATCATTTTTCTATGAGTTTATATTATACTTGTTTTACTATAGTCGACTGCATGTTTTGAAAAATTGCGAAAAAGTTTGCCCTAATTGTACATTGTAATTGTACGAATTTACGTCATCATCCTACTCCTATATTTGTGAAATCTAGGCAGTATATTTGCAATGATTTATTAATTAACAAAATTATTATTTTTCAAATGTTTAACTGATCTATTAAGTCGTAGCTTTTTATTCCATGCTTTATATAAGGTTACTTTCTATATATGTTTGTGTGCCACAAAATTTGAAATCAATTTTTGAAAGCTTTTTTCTCAACCAATTTTGCTCAAATTTTGCACACTTAATCATTTTCGATGACAATATAAGGAAATGGAAAAATTTGACCAATTGGACAAAGGGGCGTGGTACCTCCCATACAAACCACAAATTAAAAATCTATTATTTCTGCTCCTGATAACGGTATTTGAACAAAATTTGGTACGTCGGTTTGGTGTGGATTTTTTAAGTGCTGCTGCAAATATGGGCGGGATTGTACAAAGGGGCGTGGTACCTCCCATACAAACCACAAATTAAAAATCTATTATTTCTGCTCCTGATAACGGTATTTGAACAAAATTTGGTACGTCGGTTTGGTGTGGATTTTTTAAGTGCTGCTGCAAATATGGGCGGGATTGTACAAAGGGGCGTGGTACCTCCCATACAAACCACAAATTAAAAATCTATTATTTCTGCTCCTGATAACGGTATTTGAACAAAATTTGGTACGTCGGTTTGGTGTGCATTTTTTAAGTGCTGCTGCAAATATGAGCGGGAATGGACAAAGGGGCGTGGTACCTCCCATACAAACCACAAATTAAAAATCTATTATTTCTGCTCCTGATAACGCAGTAATTTTTCCTTCTACAAAAGATAACTAAAAAAGAATTTCTAGGCCCAATAGAATTCTGCTTGCATAAAGCATGGATTTGAAAAAAAATTTTTTTTTTGATTTACTAGTTATATCTAAGATTACGTAATCGTTAAAAATAAAAATTTGCTGACCCGGACGCGACATTCGCACGCTTCAAACTACGCCAAATACAAGAAACAGAAAAAATCTATCTGAATTTTTAGTGTTCCGAAGCGCTTAAAGAGTACTACATTCTAAACATATATTGTCAGGAATGTCAACGGAATGTGGAGTTTCTGGATTTCAGCTTATTGGGAAATTTTCGTCGCAATTCTGTCATAACAGGTCGGGCTATGTGAGGAGTTGTACCAATCAGTAAGTCTGCTGCGTTCAGTTTGTTGGCCATTTGAATTTTATATGGGAATAAGTTCAAAACATTGTGCATAATTGACTGCAATGACTGTCTGCTTATGCCCATTTGAGCAGATAAGCTTATTGTCGAAACTCTTGGATTATTTTGTATGGCAGCAGCTACAGCAGTGATTGTATCCTCCTTCCGAATTGAAGGGTTTCGGTGAAGGTCTTCTTTTGACTGTCCCATGCTCGGCAATATTGTTTGCAAGTCTCATTATGGTCCATCTGCTCGGAGGATTGCCGCCAAACGTGCGCCTATACTCTCTTTGAACCAAAACTACGGACTCCAGTGCGTGATAGCGGCGGATAATCCAAATTCTTGTTTCAGTGCCCCAGTTATTTATTTTTGTTATTAAGGTTTTTGTTAGCGGCTTTCATCAGCCACCCTGCAGTAGAAGTTATTGAAATAAGGAAAAAAATTAATTATTGTGGACTTTTTTAGGAGACGCCCATATGGGCGATGCATTTGAATTGACGTATATATTAAAATAAGAAATTTTTGACGATTTTTCATTTTATGTTGCACGGGAGGTAGGAGTGGTCATGGGCGGATATAAAGGGTGATTTTTTAAGAGCTTGATAACTTTTTTTAAAAAAAAACGCATAAAATTTGCAAAATCTCATCGGTTCTTTATTTGAAACGTTAGATTGGTCCATGACATTTACTTTTTGAAGATAATTTCATTTAAATGTTGACCGCGGCTGCGTCTTAGGTGGTCCATTCGGAAAGTCCAATTTTGGGCAACTTTTTCGAGCATTTCGGCCGGAATAGCCCGAATTTCTTCGGAAATGTTGTCTTCCAAAGCTGGAATAGTTGCTGGCTTATTTCTGTAGACTTTAGACTTGACGTAGCCCCACAAAAAATAGTCTAAAGGCGTCAAATCGCATGATCTTGGTGGCCAACTTACCGGTCCATTTCTTGAGATGAATTGTTCTCCGAAGTTTTCCCTCAAAATGGCCATAGAATCGCGAGCTGTGTGGCATGTAGCGCCATCTTGTTGAAACCACATGTCAACCAAGTTCAGTTCTTCCATTTTGGGCAAAAAAAAGTTGGATATCATCTCACGGTAGCGCTCACCATTCACAGTTACGTTACGATTCGCATCATCTTTGAAGAAGTACGGTCCAATGATGCCACCAGCCCATAAACCGCACCAAACTGTGACTTTTTCTGGATGCATTGGTAGCTCTTGCAATGCTTCTGGCTGATATTCACTCCAAAATCGACAATTCTGCCTATTTACGTACCCATTGAGCCAAAAATGAGCTTCGTCGCTGAACACAATTTCTTTCTTTCTGAACTTTCTTAACAGAGCACGCATTTTGATAATAAAATTCAATGATTTGCAAGCGTTGCTCGTTAGTAAGTCTATTCATGATGAAATGTCAAAGCATACTGAGCATCTTTCTCTTTGACACCATGTCTGAAATCCCACGTGATCTGTCAAATACTAATGCATGAAAATCCTAACCTCAAAAAAATCACTCTTTAAATAAGTAGATGTCATTTGAATTATGTAATTAGTATATTAATTATTTTTTAAATGAGATAGGAAATTTTATAATTGAAACTTGCAATATGAGTTATATGTACTCTGAGAAAATAGGATATTTATACACTAACACTGTCTGCTGCCTATCAGCAGGCAATTTTCTGCTATTACAGCAGTTTTTCTGCTATAACTGCATTTTTCTGCAATCTTGCATTTAATAAGCGTTTATAATTTAAAAGCCTTTCAGATTGACGTCGAAAACGAATTTAGGCAATATGCGTAACATTAAAAATACAATCACAATATCTTTTAGTGGTAATAAATTCCCTTATAATAACATTTATTCTAAAAAGTGTTGTTAATAAAATGTTTAACTGGCTATATTGTTCTGTACATATGTTTAAAATTTCACCAGATATCTCCTTTTCAGCAGAAAATCTGCTCTTTCTGCTTTCTTTTACTGACAAATTCCTTTGAATGTAGCCATCTTCACATTAATTCGACATATTGTTCCGCTGATTATGAATTTAGCGTTGGTTGGAGGATTCTTCTAATATCGGCATACTCTGTTATATCCATTAAGATTCGCGACCATCTAGGTCACATTCGGCTGTTGAAACAAATTGTCTACCAAGAGTTTATACAAAACGCCAACCCAGCAGCAACTACGTCTATACCTAAATTACATACGATCATATTTCTTTTTTGATTAAAGGGGCACTCCAATTCCGAAAATCACATCAAAATCTCTGGCACGATTTCGTTAAACGTTTTAATGCTTGTCAGCTAATTAACTTTATCGTATGTGACGTCAGTCAGGAAGTCATCCATCCATCCATCGCCTGTTGTTGGTGTGGTGTGGCCAAGTCCACATTTGAATAATTTCGTAGTTTAAATAATTCTTTCTGCTTTTTGGGTTGGTTCGTTTTTTTTTGCGGTTGATAATGTTTTGTGCACGTACACGTTACGTTTTCAGCACATTTTGATTTGTGGCGATCGTTTCGATTTAGATGCGACTCGTCGCTGATATTTATTAAAAGGGCTTTATAATAATTTTACGTAGACAAAAAAAGTATATAATACAATAAATAAAAGAATAAGACAGCGGCGGAATTCTAATGAGCTTCTCTCTCTTGCGATATTCGTAAATTGCGTGTGGGGCAACATAATTAATTTTATGTCCGCATTTAATGGATTTTGTTCTAAAGTTAAATGTGATGAATTGCCTAGAATTACTTCCGTTTTGGAGAAGCTCAACTACAACACCTTGATTGGCAGACAGTTCTGGAGATTGGCATCAACTTCATTTGTGATTAACTCGAACTTACCGATCACAGATTCTGGAAACCTTTTGCTAAGGTTTCGAGAGAACATGAAGTTCGCTCTGTGCTGCGAATACATTCCAAATATGGATTATATTTCTTATATGGTATTGTAAAGTATTTCGAGTATTTAAACACGAAAGTGTTATTAACATTTATTATTTATTATTATACCCTCCACCTCCAGGATGGACTTTGTCATTCCGTCTGTAACACCTTGAAATATGATCGTCATAAAATTCTAAGACGATCTAGCCATGTCCGTCCGTCTGTTGAAAGCACGCTAGCATCTAAACAAAAGGAGCTAGACGTTTAAATTTTCCATAAATGCGTCTTATAGTCGTAGATCGGTTGGGATTGAAACGGGGCGAAATCGGCCCAAAAGGAAAATTTTTTCCCTCACATAGGCATAATAATCCCTAATATTTTAGAGTAGTTAAGCATATTTGTTACATATGTCTGCTTGAAATTACTTGATATTGCGTATGCACATTCCCCCGATAACAAAAACGTGCACCATAAAGTGTAGGGGGTGAAATGGGGCAAAAAAGGGATAAAAATGGTACATATTAAACGACAACAGCTAGAAACACGAAATTCGGCGTGTACATTCCTCTAATAGAGTAGATACATAATATAAAAGTATTTTTTCCAAATTCGTACTTTTTAGGGGTAAAATGGGAATAGAGGGATAAAAATGGTACCAACCAAACGGTTGCACCTAGAATAATAAAATTCGGCGTATACATTCCTCTGATTGCATAGACAAGTAAAATACACGGATTTGTCAAAATTCGTACTTTTTGGGGTTAACATGAAAAAGGGGATAAAAATAGTACCAATCAAACGACCGCAGCTAGAGTCATGAAATTCGGAGTATATATTCCTCTGACTGTGTAGACACGGAAAATAAACTGATTTTTCGAAATTCGTACTTTTTGGGGTCAGAATAGAAAAAGGGGATAAAAATAGTACCAACCAAATGACCGCAGCTAGAGTCATGAAATTCGGAGTATACATTCCTTTGACTACGTAGACATGAAAAATAAAAGGTTTTTTTTTCAAATTCGCAACTTTCAAGGGATACAATGGGTACGGAGGGATAAAAATGGTACTAACCAAACGGCTACACCTAGAACAATGAAATTCGGTGTATACGTTCCTCTAATTGCGTAGACGCTTAAAATAAACAAATTTTTCAAAATTCGTACTTTTTGGGGTTAAAATGAAAAAAGGGGATACAAATAGTACCAATCAAATGACCGAAATTTGGTCATGAAATTCGGAGTATACATTCCTCTGACTGCGTAGACACGGAAAATAGACGATTTTTTCGAAATTCGTACTTTTTGAGGTTAAAATGGAAAAATGGGATACAAATAGTACCAACCGAATGACCGCAGCTAGATTCATGCAATTCGGAGTATACATTCCTCTGACTGCGTAGACACGGAAAATAAACGGGTTTTTCGAAATTCGTACTTCCAAGGGATACAATGGTACAGAGGGATAAAAATAGTACCAACTAAACGACTACAGCTAGAATGATGAATTTCTAATTGCGTAGAAACGTCAAGGGGGTAAAAATGGTACCAACTAAACGACTGCAGCTAGAATTATGAATTTCTAATTGCGTAGAAACGTCAATGGGGTAAAAATGGTACCAACCAAATGGGCGCAGCTGGAATCATGGAATTCGGTTTATACATTCCTCTGACTGCATAGACACGCAAAATAAAAAGTTTTTTCGTACTTTTTCTTTTACGGCAAAAATTGGTTGAATCATGAAGTTAGGTTATTTTGCACTATGTTCGTCTGATAATGGATTTTCAAAATATGTACTTTTGGAATTAAAATAGAATGGAAATACAACCAACTGTAGCACCCACTATTTACCAATAGTTATGGTATTTAAGCTTTTTGAAAATATAAATATAAGAATATTTGTTTTTTGAATTGACGTATTGGTAGCCTTATAAGCGTGGTTTGATATAATTAAAATATTATATTTATTTATAAAATTATTTTTTCAATATTTGTATTTGTTTTGGTTTGGCTATATTAAAAAATTCATATTTTCCTGTAATATTACTGCACTTCTACGAAAATCGACATCCTCTGTGGAATGCAATCAATGGTGGAGGGTATATAACGTTCGGCCCGGCCGAACTTAATTCCGTTTTTACTTGTTTTTTTTTTGTTCGACATTGGCTGTATTCTTGACTATTTACTCCATTTGAATTCAAATAAAGCATTCATGTATTCAATTATTATTCCCCACACCACTTCGTGGACTAGGGTATTATAAGTTAGTTTTCCCATGCAAATGGGCCTCCAGTTTACACTATTATCGCTTTAGAACCCACATCTTACATTGGATCTTGATAAAATTTTGCAGATCATATTATATTTCAATAGAGAATACCTACTTTGAAAGTGATCTATAAAGGCCCACTTTTTAATGTAGCGCCCTTACAAATGGGCCCCAATTTTTATTATTACTCCTCTAGGACCCACAATTTACATCGGAAGTTTATCTAATTTTGCAGATTATATTATATTGCAACTAAAAATACATACCATGAAAGTCAAATATATGGGTCTTTATTTTGGTATTAATCCCATACAAATTGGGCCCCTATTCTACTCTAGAACCTACATCGTGCATTGGATCTCGATACTATTTTGCAGATCATGATATATTTCAACTAAGAATACCTACTGTGAAACTGATCTATATGGGCCCACTTTTTAATGTAGCGCCCTCCCAAATGGCCCCCATTTTTATTATTATTACCCCTCTAGGACCCACAGTCTACATCGGAAGTTTTTAAAATTTTGCAGATTATATAATATTTCACTGAGAATACATCCTATGAAAGTCAAATATATGTATCCAGACTTTGGTATAACCCAAATGGGGCCCCCATTCTACTCTATTGCAGCTCTAGAACCTACATCTTACATCGGATCTTGATGAAATTTGGCAGATCATGACATATTTCAACTAGGAATACCTACTGTGATTATATAATCTTGATCAATTTTTCCAGAACATGTTACATTTACTTTACTCGGAATATCTGCCGGAAAATTGAAGCAATTTCCATATTATTTACCATATTCGTTGCTGTATAATTTATATGAACTACATAAAATGTCTCCCATGTAACACCTGGACTCAGAAAAAAGTGAACCCTATAGTGAGTTTAAATGAACTAATATCTAGGAAATTTGAACTTAATATACTACATGCTTTGAACTTGATTCTAGTTCAATTTTCCTCAAAGCAAATATTTACTCAAAAACTGAGGATAATTGCAGCAAGTTCTGTCTGAAATTTTCATAAATCAAGGTAAATTTTCCTCAAACCAAGTAGATTTTTACTAAATTTAAGTAAAATTTTACTATGACTTTGGAATGGAAACTTTACGCTTACTTAGTTAATTTTTCTACTTTTAAGGAAATTTTAACTAAACTGGAGTAAAATTGTTGAACTAAATTGGAGAATGGATTTCACTCAAATTTAGTAATGCTATTTGTCTGAGTGCGGGTGTAGTAATCAAAGCGAGGTATATACTCAGTTTGTTGAACTCGTAGACATAAAATACATGTAAATTTCCTTTAATATAAATCGAAGATACCACATTTTTTAGAAAAAAAAAAGTTTCAAATTACATTGAATTGAATCTCGAGAAAAATTGTCAATATTGTTCAAAATATCCACATTTATTTTAAGTATTGGCAAATTAAAAAATTGTAAAACAATAATGAAATCAAATATTAGTAAATACAAAATATCTAAAAAATTCTCAATTTGGTAATATCATAATTCTCGCTGCAATTGTATTTGGATGTACAGGGTTTTCCAACAAGAGGTGTTATTTTGAATAACCCGGTATTTCGGTAGCTGTCACTTTTGAAGCTTTATTCTTTGACATTTAACAAGTAGAAACTACGCCATTACTAAAAATGGAACGATTCTCGCTTCAACGACGCATTGAAATTATTAAAATTCATGGATGAAAATGATCCGGAATTCCATCGAAAAATCATCTTGACTGATGAGGCCCATTTCCACCTCAGTGGATACGTCAACAAACAAAATTGTCGCATCTGGGTTAATGTTGAGAAGCCTTTCCATCCTCATCGTGTGACTGTTTGGTGCGGTGGGGTCCCTACTTTCTCGAAAATGAGGTTGGATCAACAGTTACGGTGAATGGATTGCGCTATCGAGAGATGATTAATGATTTTATGGTCGGAGTTAGAGATGGGCGCGTGAGTGATTATTGACTCACGTTCACGCACGCTCACGAACGAAAAAAATTGAATCACGCACGTTCGCACACGAACAATTTTTCGTTGCTCACGTTCACGCACGTTCACGTGAGTAAAATAAATTTTGCTCAAGATCACGCGTGAATCACGTGATTCACGTAAATCACGAAACAATTTCAACACAGAAAATAATATTCCTATTCTAAATCGAAATGAGCATCGCCGCGTAATTCCGAAAATGTATTTAAATCATTCTACGTTTGCGATGTTTGTCTTAAATTCGTATTTTTAAAATTATACTACATCATATAGTTTAACGCAAAATAAGTTAAATATCGGATAGAGACATAAAATTCAAGTGGAAAACAAAGCATATACCACGATATTGTGTGATTTTTTAATTGAACTAACACTAAGGGAGGTTTCCATATAAATGCAGTGCCTAGAGTTGGTGCAGGGAATGCTTACTTAAATAATAGAAAAATTATACAAAGCAATTTGTTTTAGAAATAAATATATGTATGTATGTATATGACTTTTACTTTGAATGAAAAATTTCACTGTTTTAAACAAAATATAATGAAAATAAATGAATTAACAAATATGTGCGACTCACGAAAAAATCACGTGATTCACGCAGAAATTATACTCACGCACATTCACGCACGAACATTTTTTCGTTCCTCACGTTAACGCACGCCCACGTAAGTAAAATAAATTTTGCTCACGATCACGCGTGATTCACGCAATTCACGTGAGTAGCGCCCATCCCTAGTCGGAGTTGGATGGTATTGATATGGACAACGTTTACTTTCAACAAGACGGCGCTACGTGCCACACAAGAAACGAAACCATTGCTCTTTTACGGGAAAAGTTTCCGGACGTGTTATCTGTCGAAGAGGTGATCACAATAGGCCACCGAGATCTTGTGATTTAACACCTTGCGACTTCTTCCGATGGGGCCACGTGAAAGATAAGGTCTACGCCATCAGCCCAGCGTCGTTTCAAGACCTCAAAGATAGAATTCGTGAGGCTATCGAGGACATAGGGCAGCCACTTTGCGATTTGCTTATGGAAAATTTCATGAAAAGGATATGGTCCTATAACCGTGGTCGTGGTGGCCATTTGGCTGATGTTGTTTTTCATTATTAACGGCATACCGTCCTCTTTATTATGAAATAAACATAAACAATATCTTAAAAAAAGGCATTTTTCTTTGAATACCAAAATAACACCTCTTGTTGGAAAACCCTGTATTTTTGTATTTTTATCCCTCTTCTCCCTTAAAACTAAAAATTTCGAAAAATTAATTTATGTTGCTTGTCTGTGTAATAAAAATAGTACATACTGATTTTTACAGAACTCAAAAATTGTTACTAGAGGGTGATTTTTTAAGAGCTTGATAACTTTTTAAAAAAAAAAAACGCATAAAATTTGCAAAATCTCATCGGTTCTTTATTTGAAACGTTAGATTGGTCCATGACATTTACTTTTTGAAGATAATTTCATTTAAATGTTGACCGCGGCTGCGTCTTAGGTGGTCCATTCGGAAAGTCCAATTTTGGGCAACTTTTTCGAGCATTTCGGCCGGAATAGCCCGAATTTCTTCGGAAATGTTGTCTTCCAAAGCTGGAATAGTTGCTGGCTTATTTCTGTAGACTTTAGACTTGACGTAGCCCCACAAAAAATAGTCTAAAGGCGTCAAATCGTATGATCTTGGTGGCCAACTTACCGGTCCATTTCTTGAGATGAATTGTTCTCCGAAGTTTTCCCTAAAAATGGCCATAGAATCGCGAGCTGTGTGGCATGTAGCGCCATCTTGTTGAAACCACATGTCAACCAAGTTCAGTTCTTCCATTTTTGGCAACAAAAAGTTTGTTAGCATCGAACGATAGCGATCGCCATTCACCGTAACGTTGCGTCCAACAGCATCTTTGAAAAAATACGGTCCAATGATTCCACCAGCGTACAAACCACACCAAACAGTGCATTTTTCGGGATGCATGGGCAGTTCTTGAACGGCTTCTGGTTGCTCTTCACTCCAAATGCGGCAATTTTGTTTATTTACGTAGCCATTCAACCAGAAATGAGCCTCATCGCTGAACATTTCGAACACATGAACACATTTCGAACCGAACACTGATTTTGGTAATAAAATTCAATGATTTGCAAGCGTTGCTCGTTAGTAAGTCTATAATATGTCAAAGCATACTGAGCATCTTTCTCTTTGACACCATGTCTGAAATCCCACGTGATCTGTCAAATACTAATGCATGAAAATCCTAACCTCAAAAAAATCACTCTTTAGAACAAAAGATATTGAATTTTGACCGATGGATTTAGATTTTGAACCATTGTGCGACGACGAGTTGAGTTAGACGACTCTTCAGCCACACTATCCCGAACAGCAGCAATATTTTGTGCTGTACGAGCATGCACTGGTGTTTTCACATATCCTACAAACCCGGTTTGCTTAAATTTTTCCAAATGTACGCACATTTGGACGATTAAATTGCCCGAAAAAATCACGTAGTTCACGATATGCATTTTGATTTGAACGCCCATTTTCATAACAAGCCTGAATAACTTTAACGCGTTGCTCGATTGTGTATCTTTCCATGGTTCAAATTGGGTTAGTCTGAAATTGAGAAATGTCAAATGAAATACAGAAAAAAACTTGACGTTTAGGTGTGGTTCACATTCAACATCGGCCCTTACAATTTAACCACCCTTGAGAAACATATTAAATTAGGACAACCTTCAGGCGAACCACTGTTTGAAAAGAAAAACTAAAACAGACTTACACATTCAAGAGCAATAGTATTCTGTAAACTAAACGAAATTCCACAGCGATATATGGCTTCCGAGATATAGGCCAATAAAATAACTCATATGGTTAACTTTTCAACATTTTGAACATTTATGAACCTTAAATATATCCAAAGTACTATCTAATCATTATATTACCAAAATATTTTAGGCTTGTTTAGAGTTTATGAAAAAAAATAATTTTTTGCCTTCTAGGTGGTTATCTGGCGATATCCACTTTTTATCTTCCTGTTGATATTTTTGCGATATCATCTAGATTTCTTTCAGATAACAATATTGACAATTTGATATTGAAATATGATTAACATGGAATATTGTATTTTTGTCTTTCCGAATTTTTATCTTCCTGGTGATATGTTGGCGATATCATCTAGGTTTCTTCCGGTTCATGATATGGTAATATCGACGATTTATGAGAAAATTGATTTTTTCCTCTTTGTGTTCCACTTTTTATCTTCCACATGCTATTTTGGCGTTATTATCTAGATTTCTTCCGATAATATCGGCAATTTATCAGCCTTTGCCGCACAAACTTCTCCAATTGAAGTTACTGCCGCAATACGAATATCAAAACACAAAAATAATATTATTATATATGGGAAGAAAATGAGTAAATTGCGTTTTGGAACTAAAAAATCTGACTTTTTGCAATAAACGTATCCTATCTTCCAAGGGGGCTATTTCGTGCGGGCAAAAGTTTCCCTGAAGAAAACGGGGAACCCTTCAATCTTTCCAAATGTTAAATTTAATGTTTGTTAAAGTCTTTTGAAGGAAATAAGTTGTTTGCCTTCTAGGTGGTTATCTGGCGATATCCACTTTTTATCTTCCTGTTGATATTTTTGCGATATTCAGATAACAATATCGACAATTTTGTGAAATATGATTAACATGGAAAATTGTATTTTTGTCTTTCCGGATTGTTATATAAAGATATCCACTTTTTATCTTCCTGGTGATATTTTGGCGATATCATCTAGGTTTCTTCCGGTTCATAATATGGTAATATCGACGATTTATGAGAAACATGGCAAATTGATTTTTTCCTCTTTGTGTTTATCCATTTTTTATCTTCCACATGATATTTTCGCGTTATTATCAAGACTTCTTCCGATAATAACGGCAATTTATCAGCCTTTGCCGCACAAATCAAATTGAAGTTACTGCGTCAGCCTTTGCCGCACAAATCAAATTGAAGTTACTGTCGCAATACGAATATCAAAACACAAAAATAATATTTTTATTTTTCTTCGATATTATTTTTCCTCTAGGCAATACGATTTCGATTTATGCAATTTTTAAGAAAACAAAAAAATCAAAAGCAAATATTATTATTTCTCAGGATCTATTTATTTGCTCATTTCATCACACTACTAACTACTACTCAGGCAATGACGAAAAACCACTGTGGCCATATACAACTGACAAATCAATTGGACTTCCTCCCAGACACAGTAGAGTGTCGGACAAGTCATCAATCATAGCACTTCGGACTATTTTCGCTCTTGATAAGAAAATCACGTTTATCCCAGAATCGTTTCATGTTTTTCGTTCACATATATATGAATATGTATATATATATATGTATGTATTTTAGTTGGTTTCATTCGAATCAGTGTGAATCACATTTTCATCAACATGTGCCAAAATGTCACATGTTAATTATTCCCATTATTTGTTTGTCTTCTGCTTTGCTTGTGAGATTTTTCTATTCCCCAGAGCCAGCAAATCACGTTCGTTGGCTAATCTTTGTGGGCTATGAATAACAATAAAAATAAAAAAAAATATTTATTAGATTTTAATTAAGTTAAGTCGCTTGTGATGGATGTTACCTCTCAAAGAAAAAGGAAGTTTTTCTTTCCAACTCATTGTTTGGAATTTTAAATATATTTTACATCGCACACACACACAAAGAGTTGCGAACGAGTACTGAAATTGAATTGGATTGAATTTACACAAATCGTTTATATCTTCATACATACTTACATACAAATGTACATAAATATGTGCGTTCGAGTATCATGTCTACCATTTTCGATTCTAACTCAAGTCAATTTGCCACATCTGGCCTTCTGATTTGTGTACCTCCAAAACTCTTTAAATGGGCAATGACCCATGTAAAACATATCCAAACACACATATCCAAACACACAACCACACACAAGTGTGTGTGTGTACGTTTTGTTACAACAATTGTTGTCTTCGCACACACAAGTGCGAGTGCGGGTACGGGTACGAGGAGTATGTACACACACTTTTCGTTGTCAGTGTTATTCGCTAAATTACCAGCGCACAGTGGTTCAGAATCAAAATCCATCGTCCAAAATTCAATAACTTTTGTTCTAGTAGACATTTTTGAATTCAGTAAAAAAACAAAATTAGACAAGGACCCAAGGATGATTTCGAGATATTATAATTAAAAAGTGGGCAACCGGATATATTTTAAAAGTCGGCCCAAAGTTGACTACTTTTCGCATTATTCGATTTTTAGCATGAGGATAAAGGAAATTTGCTCGTCTTCTTATCAGCGTACCTACTTTTCAGAAGTTAATGAGAAGAAAATAAGTAAATTGCGTTTTGGAACAAAAAAAATTGACTTTTTGCACTAAATGTATCCTATCTTCCAAGGGTGCAATTTCGTGCAGGCAAAAGTTACCCTACAAAAATGGGGAACCCTTCAACCTTTTCAAATATGTATACATTTCGTTAAAGGCTTTTGAAGGAAAAAAAATTTGTGTTGGTCGAAAGTCTGACATTTTTTCAAAAAGTTTTTTTTAATATTTATTACAAACAAACTATAGGAACAAACATATCTAATAACAAGTAAAAAAAGCGTTAAGATCTTTATATACCCTCCACCATGGATTGAATTTCACAGAGGCTTTCGATTTTCGTAGAAGTGCAGTAATATTACAGGAAAATATAATTATTTTTAATAAATCCAAACCAAAACAAATAAAAATATTGAACAAATAATTTTACAAATAAATATAATATTTTTATTATTTCAAACAACGCTTATAAGGCAAGGCTACCAATACGTTTACACTATATATCAAAAAAGTACTTAAAATCAATTTAAAAAATAAATATTCATATATTTATATTTTCAAAAATGCTTAAATCCCATAAATATTGATAGTGGGTGATACAGTTGGTTGTATTTCCATTCTAAAGGGTGATCTTTAAAAGCTATAGGAACGTTTTTCAAAAAAACACATAAAATTCAGAAAAATGCATGAAATCTTTATTTGAATCGATAGTACGGTCCATATAATTTAATGTTTGAAGATTATTTCATGCAAATGTTGACCTTGACTGCGCCTCAAATGGTCCATCCGCTTACTCCAATTTTGGCATTTCCACGTTTTTGAGTAACAGAGGCCCAATTGCTGCGAACGGCGACGAATTGATAATTGATGGTCATCATTAACACTGGCCGATACAGCTGCTATATTGTCTTCAGTTCGCCCTCTACGTAAGCGTGTTGGTGGTTTAATGTCCAACAATGTAAATTTGGTGCGAAATTTAGTCACAATAGCCTGAATAGCAGCTTCAGTGAGTCGATTAAACTGACCATAAATGGAAGCGCGCGATGAACTTTCTTAACAGAGCACGCATTTTGATAATAAAATTCAATAATTTGCAAGCGTTGTTCGTTTGTAAGACGCACGAAACGTGCGTCAGCTGTTTAAACCAGTGTTGCCAAAAAGATAATAGCTAAAAATCACCCTTTATTTTAATTCCAAAAGTACAAATTTTTAAAATCCATTATCTGACATACATAGTGTAAATATCCTAACTAACCAATTTTCAACTAACCTAATTCAACCAATTTTGGCCTTAAAAATAAAAAGTAAAAATTTTGAAAAATCTTTTTATTTTGCGCGTCCATGCAAATTCCATGATTCTAGATGAGGCCATTTGGTTGGTACCATTTTTATCCCTCTTTTCCTAGTTTACCCCCTTAAGAGTACGACTTTCTAAAATATATTTATTTTACGTGTCTACGCAATTAGAGAGATGTACAAACCGAATTTCATCGTTCTAGCTGTAGCAGTTAGTTGGTACTATTTTTACCCCTGAATGAATTTGAAAAAAAAAATTGTATTATTCGTGTCTACACAGTCTGAGGAATGTATACTCCGAATTTCATGACTCCAGCTGCGGTCATTTGGTTGGTACTATTTGTATCCCCTTTTCCCATTGTAACCCCAAAAAGTACGAATTTCGAAAATTGCTTTTATTTTACATGTCTACGCAATCACAGGAATGTATACACCAAATTTCATTATTCTAGATGCAGCCGTTTGGTTGGTACCATTTTTATCCCTCTATTCCCATTTTACCCCTTAAAAGTACGAATTTGAAAAAAATACTTTTATATTATGTATCTACTCAATTAGAGGAATATACACACACCGAATTTCGTGTTTCTAGCTGTTGTCGTTTGATAGGTACCATTTTTATCCCTTTTTTCCCCTTTTCACCCCCTGCGAATAAGAATCACTTTATGATGCGCTTTTATGCTATAAGGGAAATGTGCATTCCAAATATGAAGTAAATACAAGCAGACTTATTCAAAAAACATGCTGAAATACTCGCCCATGTGCTGACAACCGCATGATTTCCAAATCGCATTTTTTTTGGCGATTTCGAGTCTCTAAATTTCGCATTTTTACTTTAAACAATTGTTTTCAGTTTTCTTTCTTTACTGGCGGATAAATGAAGAAGATGTTTGGTTAAACATAGCAATTTTAAATAGAAATGTAAAATTTAGAGACTCGAAATCGCCAAAAAAAATGCGATTTGGAAATCATGCGGTTGTCAGCACATGGGCGACTCTTAATATTAGGGGTATTTTTTGTCCTTGTGAGGGAAAATGTTTCCCCTCTGGGCCGATTTCGCCCACTTTCAATCCCAACCGATCTACAACCATAAGACACATTTAGGGAAAATTTGAACCTCCTAGCTCATTTCGTTCGGAAGCTAGCGTGCTTTCAACAGACAGACAGGCCGAGGGAGATGGCTATATCGTCTTAGAATTTTACCACGACCCAGAATATATATACTTTATGGGGTCTCCGATGAACATTTTAAGGTGTTACAAACGGAATGACAAAGTGAATATACCCCCATCCTGGAGGTGGAGGGTATAAAAAGAAATAAATAATTTTTTATACCCTTCACCTAAGGATGTCATTCCGTTATTAACACCTTGAAGTATTCATCAGAGACTCTATAAAGTATATATATTCTGGGTTGTTTTAAATTTCTAGGACGATCTAATCATGTCCTTCTGTATGTCCATCTGTTTGTTGAAAGCACGGTAGTCGCCGAACGAGGTGAGCTAGGAGGTTCAATTTTGCATTCTATTAAATATAGAAGCAAAATGGTCTTGAGCCAGGACAATATCCCAGTTCAAATCAAATATTGACTACAGACCAAAAAAATGCAAACGAAAAAACTAAAACAAATGAGCGTTGGCACGGCAGAAGTATTGCTGGATAACTATACCAGTGTATACACATACTTACATATGCAACTCAATGAGATGCTTGTAAGATGGCATCTGTGCTTTATTAATTGGTACGATTTTTTAATCGCAAATTCGGCAAGTGAGTTGTGCTTCTCGTTCGTTTGTGAAAATCATCTCCTTATAGAGGCCGGGTTTGATGTTGAAAAGTCGCTGCGAAGCCACTTGAAAAGACTTTTGACATGGTCGAAATCATGATCGTGGTAGTCTGCAGCCAAGTAATAAATGTCACCATGCCATTTGTAAATAAATTTGCATTCTATTAAATATAGAAGCAAAATGGCCTTGAGCCAGGACAATATCCCAGTTCAAATCAATTTCCGAATTATATGCACTTGAAATTTGTTGCATACATTCCTCTTGCAGCTTAAAATCACCCAAAAGCTAATAAAAGATTTAGGGGGCGGATGGGCAAAAAGTGATAGCAATAGTACCAATGTTACGTCAGCAGCTAGAATCATAAAATTCTGTGTGTACATTCCTCTAATTGCGTAGACACGTAAAATAGAATGATTTTTTTGAAATTCGTACTTTTAAGGGATACAATTGAAAAATAGAGGGATTTTTCAAAATTCTTACTTTTGAGACGAAAGGGATAAAAAAGGTACCAAGGATAAGACAACATCAAGAATCAGGAAATTCGGTATCTACATTCCTATCTAATTGTGTTGACACGTAAAATAGAAACTGCTGAAGTTGAAATCATGAAATTCGGTGTATACATTAATTTGACTGTGTACACGCGAAATAAAGGGTGATTTTTTAGCTATTATCTTCTTGACAACACTGGTTTAAACAGCTGATGCAAGTTTCGTGTTTTGTTTTACTGTCAAACATCTTCAGTTTGATCTATAATTTAACCATGAATCGTCTTACAAACGAACAACGCTTGCAAATTATTGAATTTTATTATCAAAATGCGTGCTCTGTTAAGAAAGTTCATCGCGCGCTTCCATTTTATGGTAAGTTTAATCGACCCACTGAAACGGCTATTCGGACTATTGTGACTAAATTTCGCACCAAATTTACATTGTTGGACATTAAACCACCAACACGCTTACGTAGAGTGCGAAGTGAAGAAAATATGGCAGCTGTATCGGCCAGTGTTAATGATGACCATCAATTATCGATTCTTCGCCGTTCGCAGCAATTGGGCCTTTGTTACTCAAAAACGTGGAAATGCCAAAATTGGACTAAGCGGATGGACCATTTGAGGCGCAGTCAAGGTCAACATTTGCATGAAATAATCTTCAAACATTAAATTATATGGCCCGTACTATCGATTCAAATAAAGATTTCATGCATTTTTCTGAATTTTATGTGTTTTTTTTTTTTGAAAAACTTTCCTATAGCTTTTAAAAAATCACCCTTTATAAAGAATTTTTCTAAATTTGTATTTTTAAGGGGAAAGGGGATAAAATAGTACCAACCAAACGGCTGCGGTTAGAATAGTGATGTGTATTTCTCTGACTGAGAGGACTTGAAAAGTAAAGATATCTGAAACAATCGGAAACAAGTAAGGAAAGGCTAAAGTCGGGCTGCGACTACTATATGATACACTCCACTTTCTATCGGAATACAATTCAATTCAGTAAAAAAGTAAAAACGGGAAGAATTTTATTATGTTTCCTAATCACAGGCTAATATTACCTGATCCAATTTGTCAAATCGAGAATAATATTTGTATCGGGGCTATATCCAAACATGTAATGAAGTGATTAACTTTAACAATAAGTTCTTCCGTTGAAGTATAACGTGTTATGCTCAATTTTAAGAAATTCTCTGAAAATACGCGGTTTCTGGGGGAGCGAAATTTGTATAAGAGCTATATGTAAATCTGAACCGATGTGACACATTTTCACCATGGGTATTTCTAGTTGAAATATAAGATATTTTGCAAGATTTGAAGAATATCTGTTAAAATATGTGGTTTCTAGAGCAGAAAAAGTCAAATTGGGAGCGAAATTTGAATGGGAGCTATATATAAATCTGAACCGATCTGACTTATTTTTACCATAGGTGTTCCTAGTTTAAATATAAGATGTTTTGTCAATTTTGAAGAAAATCTGTTAAAATATGTGGATTCTAGAGCGGACAAATTCAAATTGGTAGCGAAATTTGTATGGGAGCTATATATAAATCTGAACCGATCTAACACATTTTTACCACAGGTATTTCCAGTTGCAATATAAGGTGTTTTGCCCATTTTTAAGAAAATCTGTTGAAATATGTGGTATCTAGAGTGAAAAAGTGAGAATCGTGAGTGAAATTCATATGGGGGATATCTAAATCTGAATCGATTTTCTTCAAATTAAATAGCGTTCGTCCTTGTCCCGAAAAACTTCGTTGTGCAAAGTTTCGTTTGGTTCTGGCTGCAATTGTGACCTGTATCGTGGTTACAACAATAGATGGATAGACGGACATTGCTAAATTGACTCAGAAAGTGATTCATTTTGGGTGTTACAAACAAATGCACAAAGACATAATACTCTCGTGGAGTGTATAAAAAGTGAAAATCTGTAATACAAAATTATGTGCATAATTTTGGATCCCGTGTTAGGTGCTATCGGGGGGGCATATAATTATGAATCAAAGATATTTCGCACAGTGGGGGGTGGTGAATTCCTACAAAAATGTGTTTAAATTAGGTTTAGGCTGGGTCGCGGGACATACAAATGGTAAAACAATTTCCAGTCACCCCACGAAAATGAAGATTGGATTGTTTAATGATGATCTACAAAATATTTCGTCATTGGGTCAAGCCATCTGTGAGCTAAACGCTTATGAAAACAACTCTAAAAATCATGCTTTTCCCCTGTAATTTTATTTTATATAATGTAATTATTATTTTATTTATTTTTTTTTAATTGTCCAAATTTTTTTTCTGAACTAATATACCCTTGGAAACAGTTTAAATACATTTTTTATTCTTGTCTTATTGGTAGAATTATTGGGCGTTTATATTGATTTTTTGTGGGTTTTCAAGGTCACAGCTAAAAACTCATATTTCTTAGAAACATTTTGTAAGAGGTGTAATGAAAAATAAATAGGAGGAATCAATATCTTTCGAATGATGCCTAAATGGTGAATAACGGACGAAAAATGACGTCACTGAGCGGTATTGGAAAAGTGGGCGTGGTACCTCCCATACGATGTTAAAACCTATTATCGAATATGTTCAGTTCTATAACAGCTACAATGCTGAGTGCATCTAGCATAAACCTGCGTAGTTGTGCCAAAAATGGGCGGTATGGGAAAAGTGGGTGTGGTATCTCACACACAAAGTTAAAACCTATTATCGAATATTGTCATTTCTATAACATCTAGAGTGCTGAAAATTTGTGTTAGTAGATCCAGTGTAAATAGTTGTGCTAAGATGCGCGGAAAGTGGCCATGTCCCTTCCCATTCGAAATTAACACCTGATTTAGAGTATATTAGACACCGAGATTCCTATATTGTTGTGTGAGTTAATTTATTTGTAACCTTCTTAGACAATATACAAATGGGCGGAATTTTAAAGTTGGGGCATTTTTGATTTGAATTTTTGTAAAATTACACGTTTTTTGGATATTTTAGCACAATAGTTAAGAAAGGTTACAATAAAATAAATATTCATTCGTCCAAAGCCGACTTAAGTCAAGAAAATGGAAATTATATAAACTTTTTAGTTTTGTGTTGTCTGATTAGTGAACAATTTGATTGACTTTTATATCTTTTGAATGTAGTACGTAGGAAGTTTATAGTTTTGGTTATGGAAAGGAGGAGAATCACTCTCAACCTAAATTAAATATAATTTTCGACAATTCTTCCTTTTTTCGCCGTAAACTAAAGTTATGTTCTTCAATATTCTCCATGGAACATATCCATTGATTATAATAATTCCATTATTAACCGGAAGGATTGTACTTTCAAATAAAAAAAGAAATGTGAGAAAATATTCAGTAGTTTTTTTGTAGCATTTTCAAAAAAGAAGTTATTTGACGGACCCTATATTTCGTCCAATAATTGACCAAGAATTCATTAACATTATTTGTTGTTTGGAACCACTGTCCACCACTTCATTGGGGATGATTGCAAAGAGTCTTCGATATTCGATCGCGGGCACTCTTTAAAAGGGCACTATGTTGTGCTGAAGAAAGAAAAACAACAACGACAAGAAATGAACGACAAAAACGCTGAAAATTCAGCGTCAACAACGATTTGTAACCAAAATGAGAAACTGGCAACAAACAAAACTAAAACTCGCAACACAAACTCAAATAGAAAATGAAACGAAACGAAACGCCAGCGTATTTCGATTCGATTGTAATGCGAATGTGTTGTGAATTTTAAACAGTCTCGCTTATGGATATGGATGCGAGAACTGTTGGTTGTCGTGGCGGTGTTAAATATATTGTACAACCGGACGGACTCCACCAAGAACATGTGAAAATTGGCCAAAGAACCAAAACTGTTTTGGTATTCCGAAACATTAGAGAAAAACAACGCGTTGCGTGCCAAAACTGATAATCGCCTTTTCATCGTTTAAGCAGCGTAATGTAGTGGTGGCCACCACTTAATGTAATCTTACTTAATCTGTCAATACCGCACCCATGAAAATATACAAACAAACACAAGTCTCCTTAAATATTGGCTTGTAATACGTTTTAGCCATGAACAACATAACATTTGGTAAACCTTACTTACTAGTTGTCCATCATGATATACGATGTCTGTTTGGGGGCAAAGGAACTGATAGGATTCCAGATTCTAATTTCGAATTTGATGGAACTGTAATCGAAAAAGCAGGAACATATTAAAATTCGCAACTGGATACAAAAGGATAATGGAGATTATGGTTGATACCTAACAAAAAGAAAGAAAAGTTGATTTAATTTCGGCGATCCACTGAGAATTATTATTATTAATTCTATAGGTATAAATATCTTTACAGACTAAAAAGATGTACATAATAAACTTAGCAACTACAAAATAATTGGAAATTTGAATACAATATTATTTTTCTTTTAATTGAGTTTTTATTTTCCGTTAATTCAATGATGTTTTATTAATTTGAACACACAGGCGGCACAAAAGGATCGTTATTGTCATACTTTGTGCGGAAGTAATCAACATGAATCAAATGAAAATGTCTACACCATTTGAAATTCAAAAGACATCATTTGAAATTCAAAACTCGTCAATTGCAATTCAAAACTTTCCATTTGAAATTAAAACAAGTAAGAAGGCGTTAAGTTCAGCCGGGCCGAATCTTATATACCCTCCACCACGGAGTGCATTCCATAGTATTACCAGCAGATTAAAGGATGTCGACTTTACATAGAAGTACAGTACCATATTACGAAAATTGTGATATTTTTTATGAACATTACTATATTTGTTTACTATTTCAAACTATAATGTATACTTATGCGCACTGTTTAAAAACGACAATCAGTCGCCATTAGAAAGAAGCATTTTCAGATACAGACAAAGTGATAAGAAAAGTATAAATTTTAAAGACATCCCCATTCGCCCCATTCTCCGCCCAAATGTACAAATTTCGAAAAAACCCTTTTTCGAGTATTCATGGTCAGAATGTATACACCGAATTTCATGATTTCAACTTCAGCGGTTTGGTAGGTCCCATTTTTATCCCTCTTTTTAATTATATCCCTTAAAAGTACGAATTTCGAAAAATCCCTCTATTTTACGTGTCTATGCAATTAGAGGGATGTACACACCGAATTTCATGATTCTAGCTGTTGTCGTATCATTGGTACCATATTTTATCCCTTTTTTGTCCCATTTCGCCCGCTAAAACTTTTATATTATTTGAGGTGCTTCCAAGCTACAAACGGAATGTTCGCAACAAATTTCAAATGTATGAAAATCAGAAATTTAATTAATGAGCCAAGGCTACCAATATTTGTATACTATGTATATACATATATAATGGATATAATACTTCAATTCATAAAGTAAATATAAGGGAGCAATCATAAATACTCTAAATATTGGGGGATAGAAAGTGTATTTTCAGCTACAGTCGTTTGGTTGGTTGTATTTCCATCCTATTTTAATTTCAAAAGTATAAATTTTGAAAATAACTTATCTCTCACGTACGCAGTATAAGACAACTTCATATTTCTACCATTTTTTGTCGTAAAAGCAACAAAATAAAGTACGAATTTGTAAAAAAATATATTACGTGGCTATGCAGTCAGAGAAATGTATACACCGAATTTTATGATTCTATCAGCGGCCATTTTGTTGGTACCATTTTTATCCCCTTTTTCCAATTTTGCCCCCTCAAGAGTACGACTATCTAAAATCTCTTTATTTTACGTATCTACACAATTAGAGGGATGTACACACTGAATTTCATCATTCTAGCTGTATTAGTTTAGTTGGTACTATTTTTATCCCCTGTAGCCATTGTATCCCTTGAAAGTACGAATTTGGAAAAAAGTTATATTTTACGTGTCTACGCAGTCAGAGGAATGTCTACGCCGAATTTCATGATTCTAGCTGCTGTCATTTGGTATTTTTATATCCTTTTTCAATTTGAACCCCAAAAAGTAAAAATTTTGGAAAGTTCTTTTATTTTACGTGTCTACGCAATCAGAGGAATGTATATATCGAATTTCATTATTGTAGGTGCAGCCGTTAGGTTGGTACTATTTTTATCCCTCTATCCCCATTTAACCCCTTAAAAGTACGAATTTAGAAAAAATACTTTTATATTATGTATCTCCTCTATTAGAGGAATGTACACGCCAAATTTCGTGTTTCTTTCTGTTGTCGTTTGATAGGTACCATTTTTATCCCATTTCGCCCCTACAAATAAAAATCACTCGATGGTGCCCTTTTATGCTATAAGGGGAATGCGCATTGCAAATATCAACTGAATGTTAAATTTTTGAATTTCTACGAGTTTTGAATTTCAAATGACGTTTATTGAAGTTCAAATGATGTCCTTTGAATTTCAAAAGGAGTGTTTTGAATTACAAATGACAAGTTTTAAATTTCAATTGACATTTTTTGGATTTCAAATGGAATTTTTGAATTTCAATT